>NQII01002748.1:0-33917 GCA_002778355.1 Clitarchus hookeri
CTCAATTCAAACCGGATGCTACCAACCATATTTCTTTACCTGTTCGTGCTCCACTACCTGAAGAGGTACCACCTGTTGAGGTATGTGAAGTCCCTCAAATTAATTTCGATAAATTGTCCTCTTTGGTAGACACAATTGAGCATATGATTACATGCCAGAGAATTTGTGCGATTATCTCGTTTAACCTATAATAATTCATTTATCTGCGTTGTTTTACTAATATCAGCGCTTTGTTATTTGGTTTTTAATAACGTATGATTTTAATTTGTGCTCACTTTAAGTTCTAATTTCTTTTGTTTTTGTGTGTTTCGCGCACGTGTCTTTCCTTTGCCACTTTATTCTAACGTTGCAGTGTTTGCACATAAGAATTGTTTTCACATTGTCGAAGACGTAGAATCCTTCACTCGCAAACTCTGCCGTCCTGTCGAAAACCGTCACAACCATTTTTAAATAACGTTTTACAATTGCGCAAAACATCCGACTCAACCACCACGCCATTTTAACATATGTAGCAATTCCGATCAATACTGATGATCTTGCCTTCGATGTACGGGAATTTATCGATAGTCACTAACAATCGATTGCAAATAGACAACTACTATCGATTCATCAAAATACTCGCATTTTGGGTTTATAGAGTGAAATGTTTTTTCGCTGGCATCGCATATTCTTTTGTGTGAAATTCTCAAGATTAAAAACTTTACGCTTGTGGAATATCCATTAATAATATATACATTACATGACTTTTATAATGGGTAAGTGTATGTACGAACACATGTACACGCACAGTGCAACGTAAACATTGCCATGTGACCTGTCACATGACAATGTTTGTTTACTTTTGGCGGAAGGATACGAAATGGGCTTGAAAGTAAATCTTTAGCAGGGCTTCAAGAAAGTCTCTTCCAGTCGTGAACCGACTATAGCTAATCCACTTCTCATTGTACTGTAATGGTAAACAAATTTTAAGATATTTTAAGACTGACATCTGTGTAAAAAATTAAGTAGGTTATGAAAGTAAAAATATAAAATGTTGCAAATAATTAAAATTTACTCGCTCTTTTTTTAATTTGTCTGTGATAGTGAAATTTGGGTTAACATTTGCGAGACGATCTGTTGTATCTATTATCACACTTTGGACGTTATAGCTAATATATTCGAGTTGGAAATATGTGACGTGGAATAATGTTAGAATCGCTTAAAAACTATTCAGGCGTGTCGAACTTTCTACGGGAACAAGGAGATGGGTTTCGAGAGAACAGTATGGCGTATAATTTACGTAAGCGAACGATGTTTTTACTCGTACCACAAATCGTTGTACATGAAATATGTAATACTTTAGAAATTATGCAGATCTCGCAGGAAAATAAAATGTTTTATTTTTATTTTCCTAACTTACTTTAAAACTATGTGTTATTTGGGTCCGCGCGGTAGGTACGGGTGATTAATGAGTCTCAAGGTTTAACCTCATACGCTTCAAGGGCAGGGAATCTCATGCAAAGGAGTCGTGCATCGCGGCGAAGAGGGATATTTGGCAGCCATGTCCGAGTTTAGGCCATGGACTACATCCCTAAGGGGGCGTATAGCAAAGCTATAGTTAAAGAAGGGAGAGGAGAAAAAACCCGCATAGACACAGTAAAAACTTTTGTCGGCTGCGGATGGTTTTTCGTGAGGAAAAAAATTTGATGTGAGATTTGTCTGGTCCGTAAAATTAGGACAGTTTCTGATATTTTGGATGGCTTTTCCAGTTTTCCGTTTTGTTTTCTAGGAGGGATAAGCATTAATATCATTCTCTCATTTACAAACAACATAAATACAAGCGTTAATTAAATAAATGCATTGTATCTTATAACTTTTTAAAAGGTCTCATTTAAATTTCACAACAGTTAATACTACCGAACCCATTTTAAAATACATAAATAGTACAAATTTAATTTCTAGTAAATAAATATATTAAACTAAATACCTAATATTTAAATGTGTATGCCATTTTAAAAACAAAATGACTTTCCAATATAAAATTGACATTATAAAATAAAGCTCTCGTATTTCCTTGATCCGCGATCATCCTCCTGAACCGCCAAAATGTACAGTTCAAGGCGAGTTTCAAATTGATTTTAGTTCGGCGCTTCGCTCACGATGGTTCCCCGGCCAAATGTGCTGAGCCAGGATCAAGCCGGTATATTATCCTAGATCATTGCTGGTCACAAAGGTGCAACCGGGCATTAGGCATCTACAATGTTACCGAGCATGTAACTGTTGAACTGCTTGGGGATTGTTTAGCTTTTGGCATGTATTTGCCCACGCCTATGACAGATGGCTCTGCAATATAGTTCGAACCAATTTGGCGTTTCATATACTATTATTCGTTTCTGAGTCTTCGTGGAGTGATGAGTGTTTTGTGGATTGCTGTGTGTGGTATGGAGGAATTAGGTGGTGGTAAAATGGTCGAATTCGTTTTTGTGATCTATAAATATTGACTGCAGGTAAGCGATGATTGTAGATGAAATTACTGCAAATAAGAGAACATTGTCAGTTGGGCTAGCCCGTAATGATAGTCGTCACGCAAAGAGTAATCGTATAGGGCATGATGGCTCTTCAATGGAGCCACAAAATATTGCGAGACAGGTTAGACCTCCCCAATTATGCTTACCTCGCGACAGTCCAGGGCCCTTTGTTGTTTTTGTTGAGTCGCAAGATATGAATATTGGCAATCTACACCCTATTTCATTAGGGCGCAAACTCAATCCCAGCCGAGATATTTTACATATACACCGAGCAGGCCCAGCGAAATTGAAAATTACATTTACTTCTGGTATTGCAGCCAACCAGCTTGTCTTCAGGACTGCCAACTAAATTGAATGTGTCGGTAAATATCCCTACTAGTCTTGTGCAACGTCAAGGTTTGATATATGCCCTTCCTTTCGATATGTCGACAGATGACATTCGCGAAGTTGTAGAATGCGATTATAAGATTTTACATATTGAGAGGTTATCCAAACATGTGGTTAATGGAACTTTATCGGAACGAGTACCTATCCACCTGGTGAGCTTTACCTTTGAAGGGCAACATTTACCTTCTGAAATTATCATATATATAGATATCTTTAAAGTTACACCTCGGGTACAATCTTTGCTACAGTGTTTCCGATGTTTTCGTTTTGGGCATACACAGAAACTCTGTCGCGCAAAGAATGTTCGCTGTCCTGCCTGCTCCCAACCTCATGTTATATCAGAATGTACTACTGCAGATACCCCAGTATGTACGAATTGCTCTGGTCAACACATGGCACTTGACAGGGCTAAAATCCCCTGTTTGGGAAATGGAATAGAGGTAAAACGTGTCATAGCATACTACAACCTGCCTTATGCTAATGCTAAAGCCAAAGTTCAGCCGTATTTTAGGGTCCATCCTGTACAACAACCACTTTCGCAACCAATTATGTCCCTACCCACCTCATTGGCTGAATATTCACCTCTGCCCACACCATCAGTTCTCTCTCCTCCTTCAGCGCCTCTGGCCTTCCCGTCTTCGTATTCTTTGGCTACACAAAGCTCCCCACGACACTCCCAAATGGACACTGTGAGGTCCAATGGATCTACTGTTTGTTATAAGGCAATACCTCCGGTGACTTACACCATTGTAGCAATGGTGTAAGTCACCAGAGGTAATGTTCGCGAGTATTATACTCAATTCAAACCGGATGCTACCAACCATATTTCTTTACCTGTTCGTGCTCCACTACCTGAAGAGGTACCACCTGCTGAGGTATGTGAAGTCCCTCAAATTAATTTCGATAAATTGTCCTCTTTGGTAGACACAATTGAGCATATGATTACCATTGCAAAAACAGATTCGACTTATACTTTTGACCGGGAGAGTCTTGTAGAATCATTTCGTCATACTCTCCTATAAGGAGATGTGTCTTTTTGAGTGTCCCACTGGGGCGATATAAGTTAGTTGTCTGCTGCTCTTCGTATGCTTCGTGTGACTTTTCCTATCTCTTACCCTTCGATACTTTTTTCATGACCCTCGGTTCGTTTGTGTTGTTCTCGCTCGGTTTTTCCTTGCGCACTGTGTTATGTGATCTTCAGAATTTTGTGTCCTGGTAGATGTCCTAGGTGATTGGCCCACTCTTTACTTGCTATCCCCTGTTCCATGGCCTTTCTTTCCCTCCATGGTTGACGGGCCTCTACCGAGAAGAGTACTTTTGTAATCCCGTCTAGTATTTCTCCTTCTTTATCTTTCATCTGTTTGTCTCCTGTTTTTTGTTTTTGGCTGTGGGCTTCCCTGTTGGCCACATTAACACCAAAAAAAAAAATCATATACTAGTTTAATTTTTAAATGCTTTGAGGAAAAATGCATTCCATTTGAAGTAGTAGTTTAGCAGTTGATAAAATTTGTATTTAGCATTAAAGTACTTGTATAACTTTTTTATTTTATCTGGTAACTTTTCAAATGCTTGGAACGTTTTGGAAATTACCGGTTTTTTGTAAAATATAAAATATTTGGAATTGCGTTATTACCAGAGAATATGGTTGAGGTCAATGGTAATTTATTTGGTTCTTGCATCTAGATGCTCTTTGCTTGCACCTGGTTGTTATGTTTTTATGAAGTAATCTATGAACAGTTAGTTTTTTTTGGCAGTTGGGTGTATCGTTGATTTGTGTTGAGATTTGTTAGTATTTTAGAAAGTCTGGATCTTGTTAAGGGAGTACGTAAGTTACGTTACTTGTACGCATGTCTATGGCATACAACCCTTGAAGTGTGATTACAATAGAATAATATTTCCAAATTGAACGTGTTATGTTTACGATTTCACATTTCGTCACTTGTTATGTTACCTCAGTTCTTTGGCAAGGGAGGGTTGTTTACTAAAACGATTCTCGACAAGGAACTGCGTATGAAGTTTGAATGTGTGGTTCGTACTTATTTACTTGTTTGTGTTTGTAATTGCAGTTTGCCACAATTTCGGAAGAAATGGATTTCCCGGGTTCGTCGGATATTATGATCATTGGTGGAAATTCGCATCCAGAACTTCTGAATCTTATTACAAGGTGAGTTTCTTTTTGTGTGTAAGCCTATTAATGCTGTGAATAGTTACGTTGTTTCAGATTCGATACCCAGAATGTTTTGCTTAGTGCTTCACAAAGATAGAAGCTATGCCACACTGGAACATTATAAACTTAAGTCTTGTCTACTATCGTCTTGACACTAGATGTTAAGTTTTCCATTAGGAAAACTGGCATGTCTGTCATTTAAATAAAACAAAAAATGGAGGGTAATATTTTGGCTGTATTCCAAATCACCAGCATCTGCACTCGTACTCGCACTTCCACTCTCACTCCTTCCCACAATTCCCTACATACTCTAGGTTTGTAACGGATCCGCACTCGCTCTCGAAATATAATAGTGTTACGATTTTGTGTTGTTTATTTGAAAGATGCCCAATTGTTTTTTTCTTTCACATGAAGAAATAAAACACTTTTTTCGTAGGCAATGGATATCCAAATAAACAACATGGGAGCATGCATCTCTCACTCTCACTCGCGACACGCACTCGTGACACGCACTCGTGCACTTGCTCTCAGTCATAAGGAACAGCACTCTCCGACGTCATTTCCGAGTGACAGGGCACAAGTGTAAATATCCTGACTATTTTGAACACAGCGTTTGTTACTTTCAAGTATTTTTGTAAAAAAGAAAACCGATTTCGCAGAAGTAATAGTTGGTAATTATCTAGTTTAGGGGCTTTTCTGAAAAACACAATAAAAATTTAAAATTATGATATATTTCTACTCTACTAATGATGCAGAACACGAATATACTAGGGGCATTAACGTCCGACTAATTTCGTAATATGTGCCCACCTAACCTAACAAAACCTAACCCCACGATGGGCGAATCACTATTTTACATTTTTAAACTAACCTAGGATTGTTGGGTTTTACACTAACCTATGATGTTAGGGTTTTAAACTAACCTAGGATAGTAGGGTTTTACACTAACCTAGGATGTTTGGGTTTTATACTAACCTAGGATGTTTGGGTTTTACACTAACCTAGGATGTTTGGGTTTTACACTAAAATACGAATGTAGGATTGCAGGGATTTAAAGGAACCGTAAAACACACCAAAAGAATGTAAATTGACTCACCTAGGTAGGGGGCTGGTATAATTCCTCTGACGTTAATAGACACAAACAAACATATTTCGCAAGTTTTTTTTAATATGTTCTACTTATTTTAACACTACGGCCGCTTCAATATCAACTAGGTAAGCTATGCTGAATTCATTAAAACAACTTTTGTTGGCATAAAACGTTTCGTTCATAAACGTAAACAAACTGTCAGAAACAGTCATCTCACAAACTTGTTCAATTTTTTAAAATATGTTGCACTTATTTTAAAGCGATGCCCCTAGTATATTCGTGTTCTGCATCATTAGTAGAGTAGAAATATATCATAATTTTAAATTTTTATTGTGTTTTTCAGAAAAGCCCCTAAACTAGATAATTACCCAAATTAAATAGGGGCATCACAATATTTGCAGTACACAGTACCAAATGCGATCTTGGGAAGGGCTATGAAACTCGGNTAGAAATATATCATAATTTTAAATTTTTATTGTGTTTTTCAGAAAAGCCCCTAAACTAGATAATTACCTTTTTTACTTTTCCAAAAAAAAAAAAGTCAGAAAATGGTATGAATTAATTTTACTAATTACACTGAACACAAATTAAATAGGGGCATCACAATATTTGCAGTACACAGTACCAAATGCGATCTTGGGAAGGGCTATGAAACTCGGGAAAATAGTGGGGTAAAATGCAGAAGAATTATGTATAATTTATGTCAATGGTGTGGCTCTACCGTGCTAAATACAGGAAGACCTAATCTAGTGTCCTGAACCTTCACAATTGTTGAATAACAAGGGGTGTGTGTGCCAATGCCTATTGGCATACACACCATTAATTATTTTTACATCAAATTCCAATCACTGCGAATTTTTGAGAGCTTCACACTTGTTACTATTTGTTTGTTTCTGTTTTAATTTGGTTTTGAGCTGGATATTTATTTATTTTGACATTAATGTAAAGCCCCTATCCTAAGGAACAGCTACAATTGTATTTCAGGACATCACCTCAAAATGATTATTTATTTATTTTATTTGTTTACAGTTCACGTATTTTGACAGTTATATTAGTTTTGCTACGTTAACTGGTCTCGCTATCTTTGGATATGTTAATTATTTTATTGCCGTATTCTCTTTGCAATTTACCTGGTGTTATCAATCAAGATTTGCCACGTATGAATTAAACTAATGAGTTGACTGATNGTATTCTCTTTGCAATTTACCTGGTGTTATCAATCAAGATTTGCCACGTATGAATTAAACTAATGAGTTGACTGATAAGTTAGTGTTATGTCTCAGGAAGTGACTCTTATCTGGGATTTTTCCGGTTTTAATTAGCGTCATTGTGTGAACTCCTTCGACGAAGACACCAAGTAGAGCGGTTCGACGTAATTTTTGTTCCTGCTAAAACGTCATTAATTTAGCTTTGACTGCCCAATGTAAGAATAGGAAGGTGTTGAGAGACGCCCTAGTGCTTAAATATGCGAGGCATGTTTCAGAAGAGGCCCAAAATGCATTTATTAAATTTTTGTAGTGCTACGAATCTGCGTGAGCTGCTGTCTCCACCGTCGGGGCTGAATAAGCATGAACTCCTATGGGTACTGTATTGTAATTGCAACAAACTGTTATACATGTGCCCAGTAATTATTATTGAACAGTTTCAACTTCAAAATTATTTTAATTCAGAAATTAGTCAAGAGAGAGATATTGGACTTAAATTATTCTCAGAATTTTAATGAGGGGCGTAATTATTTTAATTATCCAGAAACCACTAGATGAGATCACATGTTCTACAACCGAGCAAAGATGAATTATTCTGGCAAGAATAATTTATTGAGTCTAATTTTGAGCCAGTTTAACACTTAAATTACACATGCAAATTGTTAATTTTGCTTGATAATTTTTAGTGAGGTGATTTAGTTTTCAAATATCTCTCAGTTAATTTTCTTTAATGACAGCATTTTCTGATTTGATAATATTTCTGGATTTTTCTGAGCTAATTAATTTTTACATCATCATTGATTTCAATTTTCCATGTATTTTTTTCTGTGGTCGTTGTAAACAATAGCGGCTATTCCGAAAATAAAAAAAAATCCTGAAAAGTTGTTTATTTCGACTCTGCTAATTACACAGAACACAAATTTATTAGGGGCATTAATATGTTATGATTAAAAACAAAAATGATAGTGGGGAGGACTATGAAGATCAGGGAAATTGTGGGCTAAAATCACTAAAAATACACCCATAGAAAATATGAAAACACCTCAATTTAACATTTGTCCACCCAATTTCTTAATANAAAAATACACCCATAGAAAATATGAAAACACCTCAATTTAACATTTGTCCACCCAATTTCTTAATATGTGCCCATTTAACCTATCTTAATCTAACCCCACAATAAGTGAATCACTGTTTTAAATTTTTAATCTAACCTGGTATTTTAGTGTCATAATATAACCTAGGATTTAACTGTTTTAATCTAACCAAGGATTTTATTCTAACCTAGGCTTTGGGGGTTTTAAAGTAACAGTAAAACATAACGGAAGTATGTGAATTTGCTGAGTTAGGTAGGCCAAAACAACGTTAATTCTACAAACTGGCAAACGTCCAGGTAGCACCCGCCACAGCCACATAGATGACTGTCNTAGGCCAAAACAACGTTAATTCTACAAACTGGCAAACGTCCAGGTAGCACCCGCCACAGCCACATAGATGACTGTCTTGCACAGAAGCACTCGTATTAGCACCCTCCATTCTAAAATCAGGAGGCTTCACACGGCCGGATTCGGACGTNTGTCTTGCACAGAAGCACTCGTATTAGCACCCTCCATTCTAAAATCAGGAGGCTTCACACGGCCGGATTCGGACGTCACAACTCACGTGCGCAGCAACACTCCACTCGCCACGAACCGTACTGTATTGCATCTAAACTTCGACTAACCTACGGTAACTATTACACATCCACAGCAAACAGGTGACTGCCAATTTTTGTTACTACAGCATTACAGGACTACACAACATGGCGTACGACCTAAACAAAGCGGCCGATCTCCTCGTATATTATCTACCAGCTTTTATCAGTGGCTTCGCGTGAGTGGTTATAGTAACAAACTTATAAGGAGAAATAACAGTATTTGTTAGTAGACAGACACTGATCATAAACACAGAACAGAGCACTAACGTTGTCATTTTTTGGTGCTAGAATCGCTCTTTTACATAGCCACTGGTCGTCATTTATATTTCTTTGTAGATCTGGGTAAACACTGGGTTTTCCTTGTTGTTTATCAGTTCAAAGAAATCCTTTTCCCATGTTTTCAATTTAATGGGTTTATTTCCAGTTGACTTTACATTGGATTTCTTCTTGACCGTAGTCTTGATATTATTTAACAACTTAGACAATTGGGCAGTCGCTACTGGTTTTCCGAATGCACGCGAGTGATTGCTCTGTAATCTTTTCCCAGGCTTTTTTTTTTGCAGTTACAACTCCGGGAAATTTCGACTTGTGTAAAATTATTTCATGACCTCTGTCAAACTTCTTTTCACATTTTTCTTCACTGGATGATGACATTTTACTGGAGATGTTATGCATGTCAACGACAACTAGCAACTAATCAGGATAGGAGGGGGCGGGAAAGGTAGATAGTGGTACTGTCGCCTGTCGCGACTCAGGCGAGAAAGTACTCGGTCGAGTAAGTACTACCCTAGTATGGTCCATACCGTATAAGAAGGCCACTTTCTGACAGTCAGTGAGTGGCAATTGACTAATACGAAACAAACAAAGTGCCATTTAGAAAATCCTGTATCAGCTGATGCACGAACGAACAAAAGTTAATATTATGTTGGCTATTCTGAGTGCACTGCCAACGCACATCAGACAAGCAGAAAATACGCGATAAGAAAGAGTTCCAAGTTTAATTAATACATTTTATTTTATGTGATCACAAAACAGTGGTTGTTAGTGTTAAAAACTAAACTTCGTGATAATGTAGTTATGATTAGGTGATCAAAATGAAATGTACAATAGAACGATACGACGTGGAAAAGTTTTCTGAAGTTGTGCTAACTTCAGAAAGCTTTTTCACGTCTTATAATCCACCTCAAACCTTGCTTTCAACACGTCCATGATATTAATTCCAAAAGCATACAGAAATATTATATAATATTGTTGAATTATTTTTTCTAATAATTTGACGAAACGACACGAATTTTAAATGTATTTCCAGCCCGTAACATAAGAATTCTCAACTTTCGATCATACGCTATCTTTTGACCATAAAGAGAGTTACTCAAACTTCGTTCACTGCACGACGCGCGATAGATAGCCTTATTCTGCGAGCTATTACCAGCCAGAAGTGAATCTCTTTTCAGCGTGATAATAACGAATTTACAAACATATGCCAATAGTTATATTTTTCCACGAGCTCTGCATAATTTTTAAAGTAACATATATTTCATATACAACGATTTGGAGTACAAGTCATTTATATTCGGCCGGTAATCGTTCGTCTACGTAAATTATAAGCCATATTGTTCTCTCGAAACCCATCTCCTTGATTCCGTAGACACGCGTGAATAGTTTTTAAGCAATTCTAACGTTATTCCACGTCACTTATTTCCAACTCGAATATATTAGCTATAAACTCCAAAGCGTAATAATAGATACAACAGACCGTCTCAAAAATTGGAACCCAAATTCACTATCTCGGACAAATTAAAAAAGAGTTATCAAATATCTAACATTTTATATTTTTACTTTTATAACCTACTTATATTTTTAGACAGATGTCAGTCTTAAAATATCTTAAAATTTGTTTAGCATTACAGTACAATGAGAAGTGGATTAGCTGACAGCGTGTTGATAAAAAATACACAGCCCCGACGTGACGGACCAGCTGATGGCGGAAGGATACGTAGTCAGATGTAAACAGTGGCGCTACTTTCGCCGAGCTGTCAAAAAGTGGCCTTCTTATATGGTACAGAATATAACAACTTCATTTCGTCCGGATGTGCAGAGTACCTACTTCATACATGTTGGGTCATTTTATTCACATATGTTTCAGAAAGTACTTCAACGGCCTTGTAACAACTCCAGGGAAAGTACTTCATTTTATTCACGTCACCCATTATGTATGAAAACACTTGAGAAAAATTTATGTCTATGTCAATGCCACACAAATACCACAACATTACTGGGAATTGAAATGTGTTTTATTTGCATTTGAATAGAGTACTGAAATAATTTGAACATTTGTGTTAATTTAGGATTTAATAAAAAATTTTTAAAAGAAAAAAAAAATTGAGGTTTGTGCAAAGTGTAAGCATTTGGGGCAACATAAAGTGTCTAGAAACACATTTGTATGTGTGTGTTTGAGCAAAGGAAATAGATGAGACTTGAGGAAAAATAATAAACAGAAAAAACTACATGATCAGAAATTATATTTATGAACAGTTACCTTGAGATATCTATGAAAAAAAATATACTGCCATATTCTGTGTTGTAAAAAATTTTATATCAGGTAAATCATGTTTAAAGTATTGATTTTAAAACAAAAAGTGTTCATAATTCAGAGAGATATGTGGTGTGTATAAAGGTAAATAAGTAGCCATAAGAATTAACATTTTTACAAAATAATTTATGTAATCGCATGTTACAAAAAAATTATAATAAAAAAATAATTTTTATCATGTTCTATATATCTTGTAGGGAAAGTTAATGGCCAAATGAAAAAATATCAGGTCCGAAAGCATCCTTGTCAAAGTGCTGCTAACTTACGGGTCTGCACTTACGGGATAGCCAAACTTTGCATTTTTGCATTTGTACATGCTTCCGCACCATTGTCACTTATCTGCTGTCTCAGGTAACCAGAGCCTGCACATGTGCAAGCATGTGAAGTATGGCATTGGCGTTTGACAGCCATGCGGCCCACGCACATGCTCACCAAAAATAAGTTTCGTACAAAGCTGCTCGTAGTCATAGGCTTTTACTCTTGCACAATACGAAGGGTCGCTCCTGATTAGGTTATCACAAAACCCCAAAGCGAGTGAAATCAGTTCCCTACAGTCTCTCAACGAGTATTTGTTCTTGCTGGAAAAAAACACCTCTTCGTTTCTGGCGGGCATAACTGCTTTTGGGCTCGTGTGAGAGAGCACAATTTCCGGGCTCACAACAGACCACGAGCAGTTGCGTCAGTTTGTATGACTGGGGGTAAGTCTCCAGTGCTGCATGCAGGTACCATCATCACTTTACATGTGCGTGTGTAGTAGCCAATTTTCCAGTAGCAGAATTTGATGATATAGTAGCAGGACATGACACGTTCATAAATATCGTCAGGACGAAATGGATACATTTTTGCGCAGTGTTCAGCATTCAAACAAAGCTGGGGAAATGCTCTGGCTGCTAAGTATACGGAATGAATGGCCAGGCACCAGTCGTACCTCAGAACTCTGAAATCGATCCGACTTCATCATTTCTTGAAATCAACAGAGGTCCCTCATTCTGCATATTTCGCTCGGATATTAAAAGAGCTTCATAGTCTAGGACATAGAACTAACAAAACAGATGGACCTGAAATTAAATTAGTAAGGCCTCAATTTGTTGACCCCAGCGGTCCCCATCTCTAACCCCACTCGGAGCTGTTTTTTCTATCCTCGTTCACTCTAAAAAAATTGAACCCTTACTTTTGTGCAGTGAGCAGGCTGCTCGCCCCCAATACAGTGAACCAAGTTCAATTCCCGGTGGACCACTCCAGATTTCCACNTGTGCAGTGAGCAGGCTGCTCGCCCCCAATACAGTGAACCAAGTTCAATTCCCGGTGGACCACTCCAGATTTCCACAGGGTGGACGTTGTTGTTGATAGACGAACTTCCCGTGTGTGCTTCCCATTCTTCCAAAGTTGCATTTCATCACANACAGGGTGGACGTTGTTGTTGATAGACGAACTTCCCGTGTGTGCTTCCCATTCTTCCAAAGTTGCATTTCATCACAGTTCTGGAAAATATTTTGCACCATCAGCTGTCTGCAGAACATGCATCGCTACTGATCTTTCGGTTGCTGGAGGAAGGCTGCACTAGTTCTCTGAGCCAGAAGGCAATCACACTCACTTTCACACAGGACCATATTACTGTATAAAATAACAGCTTTGAGAAACTGAGACTGATATACCCAGAGGTACATCATCTAGGGAAATAATCAATGAAATAAACCTGTCAATGATACCGTGGAAAATGGCAAACATTACTTACAATATTTGCAAAAGGAATGAAAATATTAAGATACATTATTCACTGCACTGACAGATTATGATCCTGAAGATATAATGTTAAACTTCTCCTAAACTGGTGTTAGGGCAGAATCGCAATGGAAAGCTATAAACTAAGACATCTCCATACCAGGTAATAAGACCTTTATTTGCATATGAATTTAAAAATAATTTTATCTGCTTCGCCCTAAAACAACAAAGTAAACTCCATACACCCTTGGTTGAAAATGCAACCATGCATACTGCAAGTACAGAAGGTAGAGTATGAAACTCTGTACATCATTCCTTCGCCAGAGAAAAAATGATTCAGATAACCATAAGACAAGAGGCATTGTCAAAGCTCTCTTCCCGATGCAGACACAGAGAAGTCTGAACCGTAACTACAAACATGCAAAATACTGAAGCAAAACCGGTTTTTCCACACCCAATTAGGGTTATCACCCTTCATCCAATCAAAGCCGAGGAGATCAGACATCCATCTGTTACAAAAGTATACCATGGAATGTGCAAAACTGATCACCCAAGGGGCCACAGTACACTCCAAACACCGAGTTGCCCAGAAAATACATACATAGGAGTGGGTGGAATGCTGTGCTCAATATTTTTTGCCCTTTTAAGCATGCCAATACTGAAATTAAATCTACACAGCTAACTCGCACAGAAACTAGAGTACGAAAAATTCCATGGTGATCTGCAAACAAATAGCATATTTGTAAATATCTCCCCCTCCTCGAACTCTTGCCCAAATAATTGGTGTAAGGAGAACCAGGTGACAAAATGCACTGCCCAGGGGTCATCAATTTGAAACAAATAAATGAACCTTACTTCTGGTGGGCGAGGCTATGAATCTCTGGATTTGTTAGCCAATGTTGGACTGCTTGTCACTCGGAATAAGATGCGGCAATCAACGGTAGGTTTTACAGTGTTTCTTTCGGGGAGAAAGATTGTATACATCGATACTTAAAAATGAAAAGCTAGGTAATGCGTAAACATCATATTTTGTAATCTCAATACATGGTACGAGGTTTTCTGGGTTCTAGTCCCATGTAAGGCACATGTGCATTTGTAATTGTCTCACTACTGTTGCTGATGTCTTAGGTTATTGCTATCAACAAGATGTGAAGGCCTACCTACCATCTAAGCTTTTAAGAACTTCATTAAAAAAGAAAGTGGACTCATAACATCTTGTTATTATTTTTTTTACATCTGAAATAACTTAAGTGGAAGTGAGCAACAGTACAATGCAAAGACTACTTCAGGAAAGTTAGAAATATTCTTGTATAGCACAAACCATGATTTTTTGCAACAACTCCTAGGAAACGGAATATCTTTCCCGAATGAAACTGCATCAACAGTTTGTGGTGTCTTGTTGAGTAATTATGTAATAAATTTTTCTTTCTTAACATTTGCATGTGCCTGTGGTGGTATCTGTTTGGAAAATACTTCAATTAAATAACTCGTATGCTAAAAGCCACACATAGTGACAGCGTTGTGCTGCCACAGTAATGTGAAAGCCATTACAAGAATGCCAGCTGCTGGGGTGGCCAGCTTGGAAGCCACACATAGTGACAGCGTTGTGCTGCCACAGTAATGTGAAAGCCATTACAAGAATGCCAGCTGCTGGGGTGGCCAGCTTGGAAGCCACACATAGTGACAGCGTTGTGCTGCCACAGTAATGTGAAAGCCATTACAAGAATGCCAGCTGCTGGGGTGGCCAGCTTGGAAGCCACACATAGTGACAGCGTTGTGCTGCCACAGTAATGTGAAAGCCATTACAAGAATGCCAGCTGCTGGGGTGGCCAGCTTGGAAGCCACACATTGTGACAGCGTTGTGCTGCCACAGTAATGTGAAAGCCATTACAAGAATGCCAGCTGCTGGGGTGGCCAGCTTGGAAGCCACACATAGTGACAGCGTTGTGCTGCCACAGTAATGTGAAAGCCATTACAAGAATGCCAGCTGCTGGGGTGGCCAGCTTGGAAGCCACACATAGTGACAGCGTTGTGCTGCCACAATAATGTGAAAGCCATTACAAGAATGCCAGCTGCTGGGGTGGCCAGCTTCCCTCTTTTCTTTTTCTTTAATGCAGCAGCAAAGGCATACATGCCCCTTTCCTCCTTCATGCTGACTCCAGGCGTCTTCAGAGATGACGTAGCTGAGGCCTCATGGTTTTTTGTGGTAGAAATTTTTTTTATCCATCTGGAACAGTCTCTCATCATGTGTAAGGATGCGTTATCTGCTGCTCTTTTTTCGTTTTAACAGGGCATGTGGATTTTCTCAATGCTTTTTCACTGTTCCGTGGTGGAACACCAAAAAGGGACCAGATTCCCTTTAAATCATTGTGCCTCTCACACACACTTACCTAAGTGGTCATCTTGAGTCTGCAACTGCCATCTTCAGGCGAGACACGAGAACTTGTTCTCGTCCCCTCACACTTCTTGGCGCAATAAGACCACAAGATGTGCAACGTNCTTCAGGCGAGACACGAGAACTTGTTCTCGTCCCCTCACACTTCTTGGCGCAATAAGACCACAAGATGTGCAACGCCAGTTTACATTCAGAAATACTAATATACAACATCTACAGTTTAGTAATTGGTGGTTAAGTGACCAGGCATTGACTTGTACGAGGCTGAACCATGCAGACTATACTATCGGCTCCAGGAAACATTTGAACTATGTACCAAACGNTCAGTTTACATTCAGAAATACTAATATACAACATCTACAAAATCAGTGTCACTAAACATCCTGCTCCCCTTGAAATCACTTATTCACTCTTGTGGCAAGGGACGCAGTTTAGTAATTGGTGGTTAAGTGACCTGGCATTGACTTGTACGAGGCTGAACCATGCAGACTATACTATCGGCTCCAGGAAACATTTGAACTATGTACCAAACGTTTCAGCGAAAAGGAGGGGGGGGGAGGGTGCAAATTAGGGTCCTTAATGCGCACCATTGTGCTAGACTCCACATTCACTCTGCATCCTTCGTCCACTTGAATTAAACTTGCAGCTGATGTAAGAAATCCTTGTGTCTCTGATGCCAGAAGCACTGATGAGCTTGTAGAAGAATCCATCTTGACCAGTGGTTAGGCGTTACTGATTTCAAGTCTTTCTCAGGCAAGATTTGTAGGGTTTCCAAAGCGAGAAAGTGACTTTTTGTTAACGCAGTGAGATCACATGCATCTGTCAACAGTTTGATGTCAGTGGGCATGAGTTTACAACAGCTTCGACTTGTGTGAGTACTATGTAAAACTCTTATGCATCAGGAAATGACTGCCTATGACCTTGTTCAAATTTTTTGTACCTCACTTTACCCCATCTTCCACAGGCCTCCAAGATGTTGTGCATCTGATGGATGAGTGCCACATTATTCCTTGGTCGCCCAGTGCACTGGAAATAACTGCACTGTTTGATGGATCTTCAATAAATGTTAGTATGGGTTTTAGGAGGTGATTGGCATCCACAAAGTTGACCAGACAGTCACCGAATATGTCTTTACAAACAGCCACGGCATGCCACAAACCTGCAAAATGCAGCCAGAAATGCTTCTATCAACAAATGGGACACCAATTTGAGATGAATTGCCTTTGTGGTAAAACACACATATAAACATATGTATGCTCAGAACATTCGTGGCTTTCAGACACAAGCCATTGTTATGGAGAATGGGCCAGCATAGCCCACTCCAGCCTTTAGGAATGGTTTGGCCTGAGCTATTCATGCTGCAGGAAGGTTACCCATACTAGGTGTCACAAGACTAAAACCTGCTGCTAAAAGATGACACCGGTGCAGCCGTTGTCTGGTGACGTCCCTGCCATTGACGAGCCAAAAGTCCTGTTTAGGAATGGAGAGGAAGGAGATGCTGAGGACCAGGGTTCAGCAAATCCTGGTGAAGCTGATAAATATTAGCTCTGTCAGATGACACTTCCTGGTGTGCATGTTGGGATGCTTCTGGCAGTATGGCAAGGCTGCTTCCGGAGCTCTCCACCCACCCTAAGGACTCTTTTGGAATCAAGAAATGAGTTCAACTTTATAAAGGAAACTGGGCATTCACCCCTTTTAACAGCTGAAAGCTCAGCAGCAAACTCCACAGACTGAGTCCTGTCACCCACACCAGGAACGCTGCTTGAAGCTCACTTGCTGGAAGTGCCCCATGGCTTTTTCTGTCCAACGATGTGCAGCCTTGATGAAACGCAAGCAATAAGCAGTTATCTGCTTGATTTTGGCTATGGAGGAGAAGTGATGGAGCAGTGAATAATTTTCGCTGTTAACTGTTCCTGGAAAGAGTTCAGAATTTTGACTATGCTGTTTTACAACCATTTCAGTTTGCATTGTAGAAGGAATCCTGCTCTGAATTGGCTATGCTGACCGATCTTCATGGAGCCACTGTGGTCCTGCCCACCACAGCAGCTGGTTAACAAGTTCCAAAGGCAGGAGGTACAGCCAGCAGGAGTCTCATCAGAAGGCTCAGGGTACCACTGTTATGGTAAAGGTTTGGTTTTGAGTTCTCACACTTGATTTGCCACAAACTTCTTCCATCTATGAGGTGATGAGTTACTGGTGAATCAGTCCAAGCAAAGACATTTCTCACCTTGAAGGAAGACTAAAACACTTCCAAAAGATAACATAGTGTTTTGACAGCAAGTCTGCGGCACACAGCTCTAGTTGAGGTAGGGACGCCCTTTTTGTTGTTGCTACCTTTGACACACTCATCAGAAAGTGTACTCGAACATGGCCTTGACTCAGTATATTACAGAAAGACACTTCAGCAACGTATCCCAATTCAGAGATGTCTGCGAAGCTATGAAATTCTTCAGAGAGTCTGGGGCGGCCACAAGGGGGACCTCTGGGAAGTGTAACTCCCTGTAGTAAGGTCACTTGTTCCTTAAATCTCGTCCACTTCTTCTCTAGCCCGTCAGGTAGTTCCGTACCCCAGTCCACACTTTCCAGCCGCAGTTCTTGAATCATAGCATTTGCCAATACCAACAGTGGTGATGGCCAACCTAATGGGTCAAATATTCTGCATTTATCTGACAGAATTCTGTTCTTGGTGCACTGGCAGCTTGAAGAGTGTACACAATGTGAAAATGTATGTAGTTTAGTGTTCCACGGAAGACCAAATACTTTCAGATTAGTATCTCCCCATCATCGAAAAGCTGAGCAATAGGCTGCTGAGGTTGAGAGGATGGTAGAGTTGCTAACAATTCTGAGCTGTTACTAGCAAATTTCCTAAGATGGAAACCACTGGAATTGAGCATATATAAAAGTTCTTGTTGAAGTGGCAAGGTTTCCTCCAGCGACACTGCTCCAGTTACCATCATCCACGTAGGTGTGTGAGACCAGAACCTTAGCAGCACAAAGGTAGCTGATCTTCTCTACCTCAGCAAGCTGGTAAAGAGTTTGGATGGCCGGATAAAGTACTGTAGACACAGTAGGTGATGTGTCTAGATCCAGAAGCATTTGACGGTAGATTTGCTGAATGTCAGCCGTAAATGCAACATTGTGCAGACGTAAGTGAAGAACCAGGTCGCTTATGTCACATTGTAATTTCTTCCCTGATAACCATGGAGAGACAGTCCTGATGAGGTTCTTGCAGAGACATCAAAAACAACACAAAGCTTAGTAGTTGTATTTCAGGCTTAAGTAAGCAATAATGAGGTATATGATGTGCAGACTTTGCCCCAAGCTCGGAATTGGGATCCCTCCTCCACGTGGCCTTCTGAAAGATAGGTGGGCATGAAGTCGTCATACAGAGTCTTGAGTTCAGGGGCTCTCTTCTAAGATTTTCAAGATGCAGCTCCCAATCGTGGAATATCGATTTTCGTAATATTTCCAGCATTTGGTATTCTAAGTTAAAGATGACTTCTTGATTCTCGTTAGAAAACAATTGATAGCTCTGGACAGCTAATGTGTTGTCGAAAGCTGCTTTCTCGATTAGGAAGCTCATCTTCAACAAGGCGGATGAGAGGCATGGTGTTCGTATTTATTGCAGACGGGCATACACTTTATTGTCCCCTCCTTCTTAAACGTAGTACATAACATATAATAGGTTTTAATACAGCTGGAAAATTATTAAATGCATCTAATTGTATCATTGTATGTTCGGAAGTGTGGACGTTATATTTCTGTATCTTCAGTCTATTTCGTAAATGCAGAAATGGCCGAGTGGTTATGTCGCATGGCTGCTAGTTAATAGAGAAATATGCTTTGGGTTTAAGGCTCAGCTGGTAATATATTTTTACTTCTCATTGTAATATAGAAAACAATTTTATTCCTACATGCAATAAATAATCAAACTAATTAAATGGGCATCTTCTATCATTTTATGAAAAAATACATAGGCTACACAGTTTTTTTGTACGAACACTTTACTTTACTAGTGATAACGGAAATTAAACACTTTTTACTATGTACGATTTGTTGTTTAGGCCTAATGCAGTTTTTTAAGCAAACTTTATTGTTGTATTTATTAAAATAACATTTTACATATCGTATTCTATACATTTTGTTAAGTACATCACAGTGAAATTTATTTAAATGGACTGTTAAATGGGACTACTACATAATGAATTCTCATTTTTTAAGTCATTTTTATACGTCAAACTGTATGTTTCTTTAAAATGAGTAATGTTTTCAACTGCGGACCTGTGTATACAACACATTAACCATTTCACACTCTCACCATTTTTCTCAGCCAATAGTCTTGTCTTACCATACGAAGAGAGAGTGGCCATGTCTAGAAATTTTACTCTAAATATCTCACGTTACTCATTGATTTTATATAAGACAGTGTAGCATTATTACTGGAACAGCGTTTGTTTGCATTTGTCATGTTGCCTGCCTGAACACAGCAGGGAGGGGAAGAGAGTTGTGGTGGGGCGGTTGATAAAACCCGAGAATTGCAGAGGGAGTGAGGTCTCAAAACGGCAGTGTGCTTAGAATGACTATTTGAGCGTATTTTCCNAAAACCCGAGAATTGCAGAGGGAGTGAGGTCTCAAAACGGCAGTGTGCTTAGAATGACTATTTGAGCGTATTTTCCTCCCAATCGTTTCAAACTATGTTTGCTGATCGGCATGAGCGCTGACTGACGAGATTGACATCAAGACCTGCTGNTCCTCCCAATCGTTTCAAACTATGTTTGCTGATCGGCATGAGCGCTGACTGACGAGATTGACATCAAGACCTGCTGATAGACTACCCGAGAAACTTAAAATAGAGTTCCTTGTTGGTGAAGGAGTTTCTGTTCCAGACATTTAAATTGTCTGCGAACTTGTGACCTTGATTCTCCCAGATCTGGATTATAACAGTTTACAGCCATCAGACCTGTGCTTGTGGGTTCTCTGAAATATTTCCTCACACTGCACTTGATTAGGAGTATTAACTAAAAAAAATTTTCTAGTTTCCAAAATTAAAAAAAAATCTTTTTAAGAGGCAGGACCAAAGCACAAAATCCAGCTGCTGAAAGGGAGAAATTTGATGATGCTGATGTTGACTTTATTTCCCGTAACCAGCCACCCAAATAAACCAGGACCTCCTATACGACCACCAGTCAAAAGCATTCAAAATAGTTCTGCTCCCAGAGACAAGCCAATTGCGGAAGGTGTTCTGAAACGAGGGTCTGCCATTTTCAAGTTGGACAGGTGCTCCCTGTGACCAACAGTAAGGTTAGTGTTTGGCAGCATGTCGCTTATCTTATTGAGAACCATAGTGGCAATTTTAAATACCTCTGATTCCTCATCAAGTGGTTGGCTCTGGCATGTAGCAATTTCTTTCCCCAATGGGACGGACGTTCTGGAGAGTCTTTGCACAGAACTGGAACACTTGTGCTGAGATACGCGTAGCTTCTGAAGGCAACTATCAGTTATAAAGTAGGCCTTACTACCCAAGTCTAGCAGAGTTCGACAAATCGTAAGGGCCTCACCTGTATCTCTCATGCCAACATTCTCTGTTGCCAACAAAACAAATGATTTCACTTGGTGCTTATGAGTGTTGTCTGTGTGTGGGTGTTGGCTACTGACATCATCCTTGCTTGTAACTTGCTCCTTGGGAGGAGTACCATCTGTACCCTGAGTCTCATAGCACAGGTACAGTCTTCAAAATGAAGTAGGGCACAATGTCATGCTCAGCAAGTCTTGCAGTTGTTCTTTGAGTGGCTGCTCTTGGCCTGACGGAATTGTCGCAAATGTACAACTTCCGTCACTTGATAAATTCAAATGACTGTTGAGACAACATTTGTGTGAACTGTGGACATTGTGACAGGGCATGATGTTCTTGATATATCACACGTGGAGACACAGTCTCCTCTGAGTGTGTCGATTGTGAACCCAGTGCCNCAGGGCATGATGTTCTTGATATATCACACGTGGAGACACAGTCTCCTCTGAGTGTGTCGATTGTGAACCCAGTGCCTATGATTTTCCACTGGATGATTGATTATGTCTGTAAGCCACCCTAGGTTTTGGCTCACTCCCTAATGCATCTGAACATTCACTGCCATCCTTTGAAGAATGTTATAAACTGCTCTAACGTTGGTAGTTNGCTCACTCCCTAATGCATCTGAACATTCACTGCCATCCTTTGAAGAATGTTATAAACTGCTCTAACGTTGGTAGTTCAGAGGGATCTGTGATGGGCAACTCCAACTCTCTGAAGACTCGCGTCCAGTTTTCTTTCCAGCAGAAGATTAACAAACGATCCCAAGTGCTCACTGTTGTGCACAACACCTTGAGTGCAGCCACATTATCCTGTGTAATTAATAGCAACTGAACCAGGATTGAGGTCNGCTCACTCCCTAATGCATCTGAACATTCACTGCCATCCTTTGAAGAATGTTATAAACTGCTCTAACGTTGGTAGTACAGAGGGATCTGTGATGGGCAACTCCAACTCTCTGAAGACTCGCGTCCAGTTTTCTTTCCAGCAGAAGATTAACAAACGATCCCAAGTGCTCACTGTTGTGCACAACACCTTGAGTGCAGCCACATTATCCTGTATAATTAATAGCAACTGAACCAGGATTGAGGTCTGTGATGCAGCTTCTTTGCAATTTAAAATAAAAATTTTCTCAGTAAGAGGAAGAGTCTGTACCATGGATAAGGACACTCCCTGCTTGGGGGATTTTAAATAGGACAGCCGCTCCACATTGTTTAAATGACCCTCTTACCTACCGGTCTCTTCAAAAGGTTGGACAAGTTTTGCCAGGATTTTATATCGACACACGGCTTGCTCAACCAGCTCACATTAAAAAAACACACTTTATGCACGACTGACATACTCAGTCTCACTATCACTAAGCAGCTACCCAATTTAGCTTACTGGTATAAAGCAGGGTCTGTAACTGAATACCATCAGTAAATTATTTTATTTGCTTTTCTTTCTAAAAATTTATTTCCAAGCAAACACAATGCCATTCAAATTTTATTTAATAAAGTGCAGTTATTAGTAATTTAGTGACTTTGTGTAGTCTTAAGCCGTTTGATTCCAGTCACGAGGACTGGTGTGTCGCAGACATCAGGTTGTGGATTGAGGAGGGTGTGCACATTGCTCATTGCCGAGGACATCATGTTGCGTGTGTTTCAGTCGGTTGGGTGTTAAGAGCGGAGGCTGTGCAGTCTACCACAAGACCAACCGTGAGACCATGGTAGAAATTGGTGACTCGGTGAGAGGGAAAGATATCTACATTATCCAGACTGGAACTAAGTAAGTCTAGCTGTTGTGCGGTCGTCTTCTTCTTTGTAGTACTTTTCAGTTTGTACAATGTTTTACAGTTGTATATTATTGTTTTTACAGAGATGTGAACAACAACATAATGGAACTGTTGATAATGGCTTACGCTTGCAAGACGTCCTCTGCAAGAAGCATAGTGGGAGTTATTCCGTACCTGCCGTACAGCAAACAGTGTAAGATGCAGTTCTTGCATTAGTGTGTTCATATACCTTACCTGCCTTCGTAAGGAAGAATTTGCACAATCACTTTATTGTATGTTACACTGGTAGTTCAGAACAGATTATTCAAGCAGAAAGAAAAGTTTATGGTTATATTTCATAATATATTGTGTGGCCTTTAAAATTTTTATAAAAAATTATATATTTTTATGCCACAGCTGATGTGAATCATTTCTGGCCAGCCACAGTAGGCTAACACCACTTTGGACCACTGCAGTTGCTTTTTGCTGTATAGTGTAGTTGTTGGCATGCTGTATATTACTTATGACCTTAGCCATGCGTGTGCTGGTGAGTGGGATATACATGTCTGCATTGCTGTGGAAAACAAAATACAACTTTGTGTCAAGTGGTATATCTGTAATAAGTTATGTTTTTTGTATGCCTGGTTTTCATAGGTCAGGTACTGAGAGTTGAGGAACAGAAATTGTGAAAGGCTGATACTGGAATATTTTGATACAGTGAAATTGTAACACTTTCATACCGCTTTGAAATAACGCTAAAGTTACACGCACAGACTTATTTAATGAAATTCCTATACAGTGGAAATATGTACATATGAGAGATCAGGATCGTGCATTGTATGTGCTGTGTTGAACAGTATCTCATCTGATAACTCAGGTTGTACTTTTGCATTTAAGTGATGCACTCTAATCATAAGGCTGTCATTCCTGGCGACTTGCAGGCCACTGTGTCTGATTAGCCCTTTGCTCGTGGATAACTGATACCTACGACTACGTACGGCCTGGATAAAAACACATTCTCATAACTATACTAGTTAAGTGGTGGTGTCCCACTAGCTCAAAACACCACGTTCATTGAATTCCGTCTTCAAATTTCACATTTTGTGGTGTGGGCAATTTTATTACTTCTTTAAATTGAGTGGATAGCCTGCGTTGTGGTGGAGAAGGGGGGGGGGGCATGGTGCTTGGTTTGTTCGTGATACATAGAAGCACTGCCCTTGGTGATGAGAGGCAAAGTATTCACAGTGAGGGCTGCGCACACACTGAGGTGATGTTAATCTGTGTTCCCGTGTGTCGTATCAGGCTGTGGTACATAATCTTGTGGCTTGATGTGCGCTGTGGCATATCAAGGCAGCACCCATCAAGCGTGCCCTCAGAAACGTTCTAAACCGTCTTTCATGCTGCCCTCACGCAAAGATCACGAGAGTGAACCTACGATGCAGGATTAGTATAGGTGCGAGTGTGGGGTGATATCTGGGTGTAGGAGTAACTCTGGTTAGTGGGTTGGAGGCTTGGGTGGTTGCATAGGAGCATGCCTTGATTCAAAGAAATTAATTAATTTGACTAGTTACCGTATTTTAGCGCATATAAGTCGCCTGCGCTTATGGGTCGCACCATTATTTTCAAAGGCTGTTAAAAAAAATTTATATTTATTGATTGTAGGTCGCGCTCATCGTTGTGGTTGTACAACACTGCCCTGCGCCACGGAACCTTGGCAAAGGTCCTATGGCAGCTGTGTTGCCAAGCGTAGCTACAGGCCTACAGCGCAGTCACAGGGCGCCGCAAGTTTGTTGGACGTAGTTCTTTTGGAATGTGCACATATAGTGCTTGAGACGCAGCCTTGACTGCCGGAGTTTATATATTTATTGAAAAAAAGGAATAACCTATAAACATGTAATTTAATTTAAAGTAATATTTTTACGAGAAAAATTTTATCGAGTTTTCTTTTTATATATGTCAAGTATTTATAACTATGTATGTTAAAAGCCAAAACCTACCCATTATTTCTGCAGTTTATCTTTGAAAGTTTTAAATAAACGTGCAAAATATAGAAAGGCATTTGAATATTTCCGTTACATAATTCCCTTCACAATCCTTAACAGAAATATAAATTTTAAAAGAATAAAATTAAATAAAAGGAATTGATTCTTGCCATACAATAACTGACAATCAATTATTCTCGAAAGCTTTCTGTGGAATGCACAGAGATAGCAGCACATTAGCGTTGATTCTTGAGTGCCAAATGTTAGCCTGGTCTTACGTCTTTCTCTTATATAGTCTTTGCACCACACATAGTGTTATTTTGATGTTGTGACAGTGAAGAACTGCGACAGTGTTTCGTGATGGAAAAGCGAAGTACTTACACCGCAGGTTTCAAAATGAAAATGATTTTGTTCGCTGAATAGTTTGGAAATCGAGCCGCGGGCCGTGAATTTGGAGTAAACGAAAAGTTAGTGCGGGGCTGGAGGATGCAGTTCATTTTTCTCACTTATAGGTTGCACCCCTAATTTTCAATAAAAATTTTTAAATAAAATGTGTGACTTATATGCAATAAAATACAGTATTTAAAACACTTTAATGAATACAGTATGAAGAGTTTGTGCCCTTCCAAGCAATCAGTATTACGATGCCATCCTTGCAATACCAAAGAAACTGCTAAATAAAACAGGCCGATACTGTACACCTTGTGTTTAGTTTTGTATATTTTTTGTAGCTGAGAAAAAAAGGCCATGTTCAAATTGGCACTTTAGTTTACTGAAAGGTCACGTGACCAGAATTAGTCTACTAAAACTACGACATATTTGGTATTTTAGTTTTTAGTATGTAACAAAACTTACTAATGATTGTCAATTCAAACACGGCCTAAGTTATTGCGACATGAATGGAGGATGATGACAATAACTTGACCAGACAGCTGTTGGGAGGAAAATATTTTAATAACAGCCAAATGATTGTTTCTGATCTAAGCATGTATACAGTAGTTATGTATTTTCTGTGCATGTGGTTCGTGTTGGTCATTTGCTGAGTGGTGCCCTCTCTCTCTTTCTCCATCCTGGAGGACATTTCCTTTAAGATAGGGCTGCTTGTGCACATTGCAGCGAGAATTTGACGGCCAGCTAGGTTGACTGGAAATTTATCATCAGTAACCTTGGACTGCCAACCAAAGAATATCAGCTATCTGTCTTTAACAGTTAGGAAGGTATCCGAAAATTTCTTTTGAGGAACTCAATCATTTTTACCAGTCAGAAATTTTACTAGGCAAACATTAAACAGTTACATTATTTTGTATAAATAAAGACATGTATATAAATGCATATATTTTTTTTATAAATATACACACACACACAGAGTTGATAATAACACTAAATGTAATTTCATTATATCTTAAACTTCCCTATTTACATTGTGGTTATAGCATTAACCTACTGCTGCTTAGTAAGTAATGGTGGCCATTTGGAATTCAAAACATGGTTACACCTTTGATATGTCTCCAGAGAAAGAAATCTAACGGTGTTAGACGAGGTGAGCGTGCTGGATAATGCTGAACAGGACTACCTCTCCACACACACGCACGTATGCACACACACACACGAACAGGTAGTCTGTCTGCTGCTACAAAGGCCAACGAGTAGTTTGACCTTGTCATCATAGGTACTTGCAGCCGTCGTCATTTAGAGTGTGCATAAAGTAAAAGAATTGCAGATGCCCACACAAAACTAGAGGTCAAGGGGTTTTTCCCTAATAAATTTTTTGATGTTAAGGTTTAAAATAACTATAATTATGCAAAAGTTGTGCTGAAATGGAATATTATAAGAACACGTTTCACATTTTTTCCTAAAAAATTTATGGAAAACTGGATTGTGAAAGACTAATTTGTATAAATTAGAAAATAGAAATGAATCAAATGAAGGTGAAGCGTTACCTAATGCGATGGACAGTCAGAGTATTCCTCGCATTGATGCTCTTAGGCCGTATAAAATTCCACAATAATAAATAAAATCTACAAGACCACAATATTAAATTAATAAATATCCTGGTAATTAGGGTGTGCCTGGACACACCTGGCGCATCCTGTGTGCACACCTGTGTTTGTCATTATGCACCATTTATTTTATTCTTGTTCTGATATTCAAACATTTATCAGACTTCTGGATTGACAACTTAACACAGCAACTGTCTGTATTCTGAAAGCCACAGCTAAGTAGGTTTATTTATATATACATTCACTTCATGTAGAGAAAGGTTAAGGTAATAATTCTCATCAACAAAGTTCAAATAAAATATAGTCAATCTATAGTATTCTGTGCATGCATCTATATTGTCCTGGCCGTAAGAAATTTATGTTGGTTAATACAACATAGGTCTTTATTTGCGTGTCTTTAGTCTGTTCAGATTTGTTTCTGTTAATGCCTGGCATGCATTATCAACTAAATGCTATAGCCATTTTGTAGTTAGTTCAATATTTCATTGAAAATGCCATGACATGTTGGGTTGCCAGCAGTTTTCCACGAGAAGAGAGAATTTTCCTTCAATTTCAACTTATTATTGAAATGTTTTGAAATTCCCTGAAATCTGTTTATATTATAGATACGATGTGTAGCGACAACTGTAGTTCAGAGGCTTATACAATAAAACCTCTCTTAACGAATATTCCATATAACAAAACACTCCATATAAACTTGGTCGTGCCAAACGTCCATAAGAACAACACGTTTGTAACCTCTCTGTACCGAGATACGTTAGCGAGCACAGCAGAAAGACTCACTGCGACAAAGTTAATGTAGCACTCTGAATGTAAACAAAACAAGCGCACTTGGTGAGAAGGTACGAAACACAACAGTGCACGTGACATGGAACTCGCGTGTGTGCAGCAACACTAGTGCTGCCGCTATTGTGTATTGTTTACACACAATTGATTCTCGCCCAAAGCAATGTTTTCCATAGAGTGTAACGCTTTGTGTGTTGTTCTATCTTTGATATTGAAAGAGAAACGAACCCAGGTGCATGCGTGCGGTTACAGCATGTGGCCACCGAACAGGGCCGACTGGAGGGGCATCATTCACCAACAACATTATGAACATAAATATTTTGTCAAAGAAATGTGATTTTTTTAAAATTACATACAATAAATGGGACAAGTAAATAATGTATATATAATATTGTTACCAATACAAACTAATATTAATTTCAAGTTTTAATAACACACAAGTTAAGTTGTATGCAATTATTGTAAACAACTGTAAAAAATGGTTAGCATGTTTTTTTTACATCTTATTATATTAATTGAATAATTTTTGTAGGGTTTGGTTTTAATAATTAGCAAATCTTGTATATATTATTGTTCTGCAATTAAAAGGGTTGACTTTAGTTATTTATATGCAGAAGATGGCAAGGTGAAAGGTGATAAATTTCAAATAGTGTAAAACAGTTTTGCTATATAAAGGTTTTACTGTAAGTGAATAAATAGCATGCCAACATCTTAATAACAGAAAATCATTTAAATATGCAAAGTACATACAGCTAATTCACATTGAACATTCCCAGTGATGGTTTCTGTTATATATGTTTATATCAGATGTCAAATTTTTAATTTTGTGACTAAAATATTAGTGATATCTGGGAACAGATTTTTCATTTTTCCCACAGTCACAGATGCCCATCAGAATGGCAGTGGAACAGTACGACACGGCAGAGCGCAAGCTCATTGTAATAAATCAAGCTGCTATGGCGACTCAGAACTACTTGCTTATACAGAAAAAGTGTTTGGCAGCAAATGAATTGTAATTGGTGCGAGACAGAACTAGAGCATACCTTTCAGGGGTATAAGTTAAAAATAGTGTGTTTGGCTGAACAGTGCAAGTTACAGAAACAGTCGGTTCATATTTGTGGATATCTTTCATTAAAAGTGCTTGTCTTAAAACCTTCCATTTTTATACTAAATAGCTTACCCGGCCACATGTTGCTGTGGCATAAAAGTTGTTGGTTCTATTCATTTCTGAAAGATGTATATGTGTGTGTGTGTCATATATATATATATATAAGTATGTGTATGTATATGTAAGTATGTGTATATATATAAGTATGTGTATGTATATGTATGTGNGTTGGTTCTATTCATTTCTGAAAGATGTATATGTGTGTGTGTGTCATATATATATATATAAGTATGTGTATGTATATGTAAGTATGTGTATATATATAAGTATGTGTATGTATATGTATGTGTATATATATATATAAGTATGTGTATATATATATATGTGTATATGTAAGTATGTGTATATATATAAATATATATAAAAGTATGTATATATATATATAAAACATTGAGAACAACAAACTGAAATGTTCAAACAGACAGCTGTCAAAAAAGGCGCTTCCTGACGCAAAAGCATGGTAAAAATGAGCTTTTTGCAGATTTAATACCTTTGCAGGTAATACAGATAAAAAAGAAAGGTGTACAAACACTTGTGGAAATGAAAGGAAGGTTTATAACAAAACAGAATGAAAATTGGTTGATTTTTTTTGGGAGTTATACATGTTTAAACAAACAGTCACAACATTTATATATATATATATAGATGGTGCATTAATTTTGTACTTTCAGGTAGGTCAGATGAACGTAACTCTCTAGTTGAACATTGATTCTTAATAGAATACACAATGAATGATTACCTATTCTTATAGAGAAGGGTTTGTAAAGTTCTTAGATTTCTTGAATATATCATGTGGTCTGTACAAGGACTTTCTGCACTTAGTTGAAAGAAAATTTAGAAAACATTTAAATGTCAAGCAAATATTACATTTGTGTTAAATTATCCAGTAGTTGATAATTATTTTTTATGCTTCAATCAAACTTGTGGGTTTGAACAATTATTACTATGGCTGTTTATGTTGTAATTGAGCATAGATTAAAAGTGGTTTTTCGTTTGTTATTGGTTGAGCAGGCAAGATGCGGAAACGGGGCTGCATCGTCAGCAAGCTGCTTGCCAAGATGATGTGCAAGTCGGGGTTGAGCCACATCATCACTATGGACCTGCACCAAAAGGAGATCCAGGGCTTCTTCGACTGCCCTGTGGACAACCTGCGTGCATCCCCATTCCTGCTACAGTACATCCAAGAGTGTGTGAGTGCTGCTTTCCCTCCTGCTCATTCTCTTTACCCCGTCATTCTTTACTGCTTCCCTGCTTCTTCACCATGCGTCTTTATTGTGCTTTCTAAAACAAGTGCGAGTCGTAGCTTAATGTAAATTTTCATCTATATATTTCATTTAAAAGTTACAGGTGTATGAAAAGTAAATTTTGATTTTCGAATTAAATAGTAAAATTTTTTAATAACATAGTTAGAAAATGCCTGAGGGGCGTATTTGAGTTCGTGAGGGATCGAGGTCGTAAAGGCTTATCATCGCACGAGGCGGAAGAATGTGCGGCGGCACTTCGTCATAAGTTAAAAACCGTAGTTTGATTATCACTCTTCTGTCATTCAAACATCCCTTAGTGACGAGCCGCCCGCTATTATATCACTACCCTGCCCTCCTCTACTGCTTGCTCGTGCAAGGCAGGTCAGGGTAAAGCGAGTGCGTAACACTGCCCCTTCCTCAAGTCTGTTCGTCCTGAACAGACTCTGCAACTTCCGAACGTTCGTAGAGTGCCAGTCGGTCGATGTGGACAACCTTCAGCTTTGCCCGAGAGCCTTGTTGACAAATCCGAAATACCACATCATTGATCATATTCAGAATCCTGTAGAGGCCTTACCAACATTTCTGTAGATGAGTACCTTTTTTGCCTCTGTGGGTTGTACAGCTACACCAGTTGTCCTTGAAATACCTCGCCCGACATTCTCCACTCATACCGGGTCTTCATCCTGTCACTATATGTTCGTTTGTACCTTCATTATCAGTTTGAAAAATGATGAAACTACAGAATCTTCCTTTAGACCTCATCTACCAATCTGAAAAGTGGTAGCACTTGCAGAGGATGCTGCAGGTTGTTGCTGGATCCTCGTCTGACGTACCTTGAAGCACTGGTAGCTCCTGTCAACTGCCGCACTCCTCTTCTCGAAATTACGCAACTGTTTCTTTGCCCCGTAAACCATTCCTCCATGGGACCGCTATCCACAGAGCCACTACTGAGAGGGGCCATCACATCACTCACTCCATGCCATGGGCTCCTTTAACTGCTATGTGGCACAGTGTGCGCAGCGCATTTGGACAGCGCTCGCAAGTAATGTGCATTTTCCAACTTGTTTGTGAGGTATGCAGCATCAGCTCATTGATGCAGTGCCTCAGTTCTTGGGAATATGTATGAAGCTCACAAATTTCATCACCTAAGTGCTTGTATGTGCTCATCGAAGCCATTTGTTCTTCACCTTGCTGCCTCTTTTCCCACTGCTGCTTCTGTTACTGCTGCTGTTGTGGGCCATAGGATTCATATGACCAACACTCCTGCAGTTGTGGGGGGGGAGGGGGGACAAAACTCTGTAGCACATACCCTGGAAGCGATGTCCCTCGAAGCCAACTGCAACCTCTTCGGTGTATTCTTCATGCTGTCTTCATCATCTTCTTTCAGTGTCCCTGCCCGTACCGGACATCGAGGTATGGGCTCCTGTCTTGCGTACTCCACCTCCAGTGCTTGGGCGAGCGCGTCCTGCATGTTGTGGGGTGCAGTCAGGCGTACCGATTTCTGTACCTCTGTCTCATCAAAGGCATCAATGATGAAGCCGACTACTGTGATGTCGCGCTTCTCCTCGGGGCACTCTTCCAGAGATAGTTGGTAGAGCCTCGCAATGTCATGCCATAGCTCCTGCAGAGACTCTCCTGGTCGTTGGTGCGGCTTCGAAGTTGGTCATGTTTCAGGTATCTGTTGCCGGAGCGTAGCTCCAAGGCAGACGCCAGCGTAGGGTACTCCAGTCGATGTTGCTCTGGCAGAGATTGTAGTATGCTGAGTGCAGGGCCTCTCAGTACAGCAGCGAGATAGTAAGCACGCTGTTCGGCTGTCCAGCGTTTAGGGTGGTGACTATTTCAAACTGGTATTGGTACTCCCGCCAAGAAGTCTGGCCATCGTAAGAGGTGGGCTTAATTGAGAGGACCTTCCTCACTCCTGACTACACGACACAGATGCTGCAGAGTTGTTGACTATCCCCTGAGGTTGCTGTGTTAGTGACGACTTGTACTATCTCCACCTCTTGTCTCGGCTGCAGGTGTGAGTAGTGGCACTCTGCTGCTGAAGAAACTCCCGCCACTCCTTCAGTGCACTCATTTTCTTTTTCATTTCATTCTCGACACTGTTCATCCTGTCGTTTACACTGTCAATTTTCTCGTCTACACAGTAAATTCTCATATTCACTAACGCCTTTTAATATTCTGTCTACATTTTCATTCACTGTGTCTATTTTAGTGTCTACTAAATCACTTACATTAGTTTTTTGGCTATTTACATTCTCGTTTACGCCACTTACAGTTTCATTTTCACTATTAATTTAGCAACCTGGTCCCTTAATCAATGCTCACAGTGCTCCTAGTTTTACGCACATTTTTGTAGTTAACATTCATTGTGATGACGCTACTCCCCATCTGTGGTGTACAGAATGGTTCATAAGGTCTACAGTTAAGGTTAACTGGCACAGACTATAGGTGCCTTGAAGGTTGAGGGTATATAAAACAATACTTCATTACGTCTTGGTTTTGAACAGGGTTATTTAACGGGAATTTATTCATACATTCCCGGCACTGTTGCGGGAAGTACACATACTTTAACGCCCTGAAAGTTCTAGGCCTGAAGGGCTGATGACAATGTCCTGGCTATGCTTCCGACGCTGTGGGGGCATTAGGTGACAGGACAGGTCCCTGAGTTACGACGTGGTTACTTATCTGCACATGTTGCATGGTAGTTGTTCCAGCAGTTGAGGTCTGGTGAATTGGATGGCCTGGATACGTTCCGGTGGTTGATGAGATCTGGTGAGCTGGATGGCCCTGTTATATAGGCCCTCTGTCTCGCTGTTGTTGGTGTGTTGCACTCAGCTGCCTTCCTCTTGACGTGGCGCTTCTCGTTGTAGCTCATTACTCGCTCCCTTTCTCGGCGTAGGGTAGTAACTGACTGCTTACTTCCCTACCACGTCCCGGCGAGGCGACCCTGGGCGGGTCCCCACCCGTCCTTCTCGGCTACAGGCTGCACTGGACTAATCCCACTAGCTCGACATGGCGCCCCCTCGTTGGAGCTCACCACTCGACTCCGCCTTCTCGGTGCGTTATTGTAACTGACTGAATGGTGACAGGTGACTAACTTGACTGATGCGGTGACTGACTGACTGACTGACTGACTGACTGACTGACTTGCGTCCCTCGCGTGGTGATACTACTCGTCCGATGTAACTCTGGTAACTGTCTCTGATTCTGCCCTGCGTTTCGCATCTCGCGTCCCGATTTTGCTGACCCCTTAATGTTGCGATGTTGCAACTGACTGATGCGGCTGATGGACGTGGCCAGGGTCCGACATCCCGGCCTTGGTAACTAACTGACCAACTGAACTCTCTGTGCGGTGATAACGACTGACTAACTGATTCCTCTCTGTGGGGAAATAACGAACTGCCTAACCGATGATCTACTGAACTACTAAGCCCCACCCTCCCAGCAAAGAGGCTTATATTCTCTCTTGGCTCTCTCCCTCGTTTCCTACACGTGTCTCCCTTGTTGGGGGGTGGGAGGAAGGCACAGTCCACGGCGTACTTCTTACACGCACCATGGTTCATGAAGGTTGGGTATGAGGGATGGTGGTGGCCTGCACCCTGAAACTTACCCTGTCAGCTTATTCTTCCGCAGTGCGTGTCCCAGCTGCC
>NQII01002748.1:34190-62788 GCA_002778355.1 Clitarchus hookeri
GGGGGGGGTTAGTGACAGCACCACTCTACTTAATATTTACGTCACGCGTCAGTAATGGTTGTCCTAAAAAGTCTTAACATTATTTTTGCCTACAGCTATTAAAATTGATTAATTCATTTGAAATAACAGTAATTAATTACCTACTGTTTAGCTTAATTTATAATTAAATGCCTCCATCCCACTTCTGACACCAATGTTACAAGATGCCTAAGGGGCATATCTGGGTTTGTGAAGGATGGAGGTTTTTAACATCACCACCTCAATAAAAAGATTTTTGAATTCCATCCCATAATTAGCAATTTTCATTAACAACATTCCAGTGAATGCAATGGTTTTGTTTTAAACACTGCTTGTAGCCGACCAAGTTATCCAAAATGGCTTACCGGCCACTCTATTACAGCTGTTAGTTCACATTCCCCAAAGAAATGTTATAATTTCCCCAGAATTACCAAAAACAAATTATGCGTTAGTCTCATGGGGTGTGTGGCATGTGAATAAAAGTACTACAATCGCAATTGTTTATGTTTTGGTAGTGCGCAGCGGCAGTAACATAACTTTAACATGCATATTTTTTTGGTTGCAAACAGCGGGAACAGAAAAATATATCCTACTTCCGTAAATGCTACTGTGAAAATAAACGTGTGGTCAGCCTCCAGAAAACTGCAGTTGTTCAGCCATCGTCTACTCTTCTATTTTAAACTTCTCTGGGGACTAATGTAAAATAGTGTAAATTAAGGGAAACAATCAAACTTGAAGACTATATGTTGAAGGGTTGATGTTGATGTAGAGTAATGGGTCGAACAGGTTTTAGTTTAGTATTTTAAGTTGCCAAATCATATATATTAGGTTTCAATTAGGGATGGGTCGAATAACAAAAAATATCCGTTCCGGTACCGATTCTACAATTTAAATATCGGTTCCATTTCGAATACTTGCATTTTGCTTGCAACTTCATTCAACCAATGCAGGTAAAATTCATTAAATGTTTTATTTAACCTATTGAAGAATAGAACAATAACAAAGTGTAAAGGTAAGATTTAATGTATACAGATAAACTTGTATTAAATTTATTTAAGGTTAGTAAATATGTAACAAATTATTCTTTTTTTTTTTAGATTAATAGGTGGTGATAGTGATATGTTTGAAAAATACTTTAACTAAATAACTCGCAGTGCTAAAAGCCTAAACATTGTGGTGTGACTTTATAACCTATGGTCATTAAAATAATGTCAACAACTCCAGTGGCTGCTTCCTTTTTCTATTTGCTTCTTTTATGCAGTAACCTGCTGGTTTTTTTTGCTGTGTTGGAATGCCACACCTCTAAAAAAAAAAAACATTGCTTCTTCCCTTGTCCAGTTCCCTGGACAGGCTACTCTCTGCCTTAGTTATAGGGAAACGCAGAAGGGGCATGGAGAAATGTGTTGATAGGCTAGCAGTGTTGATTACAGGGGTGGGCTGAGTGATAGACAGAGAAGGAAGAGGACAGTTTACGACTACCACTCCTTAATTTTTTTTTCACATATGGCTGGCACCCCAGAATTTTTTTCCTTTATTTATATATATATATATATCTCTCTCTCTCTCTCTCCCTCTCTCTCCCTCTCTCTCTCTCTCTCCCTCTNCTCTCTCTCTATCATATTACAAATATTAGTAAGATTGTATAATTTCCGAGTCAACTTGTAAACCAAAGCAGACTTGACACTTGTTTACAAGTACATAATATGAAACTAGAGCTATCATTGTTTATTATTAGGGACTCCAGAAAATGGTGAAGCGTGAAATTCACAGAATACTGCTGATAATGAAGGCCATGACATCGTGACTGGTGTTTGTACTATGTACTTATAACACGAAAATAGAGAATTAATAGCGGTTTAAGCAAAAATTCCACGAAATTGGTCAAAATGAGCTTTTTTCTGCAGCAGTGCTCCTTTTGTTCATTAATGGAGGTGTGTTTACAAACGCCATGGAGAGAAACAAGTTCAAATTTTGAGATATTGTTACGTTTTACAACTATGTAAAGCACTTACTTTAATATTTTCAAATTACATAGTATTTGTTTATTAACCAAGTTAGCTTCAGCAATGTTGCTATAAAATGCTTTTCGGTAGTATTTATTTTTAAATGTTACCATTTGTTTTGTTTTGATGTTTGTAAAGTATGATGGATTCTAGTTATTTGCACAATTTACAATTATTGCTGTGCCATTTGTTGTTAAAACAGTATAGAGTTGCGACTACTGATGTTAATTGTAAGAGCCACTGAAAGACTGCCACTATTGACGGAACTGTTTGTGTGTGTCAGATTCCTGACTATCGCAATGCTGTGATAGTGGCCCGCAACCCAGGGTCGGCCAAGAAGGCCACGTCGTATGCCGAGCGCCTGCGTCTGGGTATTGCCGTGATCCACGGGGAGCAGAAGGAGGCAGAGTCTGACATGGTGGATGGGCGGTACTCTCCGCCCACCCTCCCCCGTTCACGCACCATGGATGTGAGCGTGGGCGTGCCGGCACACCCGGCCAAGGAGAAGCCCCCCATCAACGTCGTTGGGGACGTTGGTGGCCGCATCGCTATCATGGTGGTAAGATGTAATGTTATTATCCATTATTTAATGTGTGAATTTTTTTGATATTTTATTTAATCTACTTAATGTTTTCTGGAACACTTCTTGTCATTGTGTGTAGGGCAACAGTGATAATGAGTGCCATGGAAATAAAAGAATACCCCAACTTTGAAGGTCTGTAATATCAAAACCAAATAACCTACAACCTTGATTGACCAATCAAATGAACCGTGGAACTGTGAAGTTTGTTTACCATATCTTCATAAATGTTCAACGTGAACACCACGAGCGGCCCGAACGACATCTACACGATAATCAAACTGGTTCCACACTCTTGTCATCATGTCCGGTGTTACGGTTTGGATGGCATCCGTAATTCTTGTTTGTTAACGGTAAATGAAAACGCAAACAAATTAGCTTTTTTCACGCTGCCATCTTTGCAAATTAAATGTGCCGCACTATAGGTTACGTGACGTGCCAAAAGATTTTCCAAGGTATATTTTATAAATAAAATAAGTTATTCTCAAATGCACATAATTTAATAAAAAAAAATTTGCTTATCAGCTACACATAATTTGTGTAATATAAATAGGTTAAAAATCCACGTGTCAAAGAAAATTATCTGAACTGCTTTCTTTTCTACACGTGTGGTGACATTGTTCAGATTAAACAAAGACGTGCTGTAAGCAGTTGTGAGTAAATAAACAGTAAATGTTATAATTACACATAACTTTATAACATTTATTTTTCTACACAAATTGCATATTAAATATTTATTATAATTAAATGTATTGTTTTCATTTCCTTCCAATGTTCTAAATTTGAATTGCTAGTTGGAAACATTGCATGGTAAAAGATTACTCTTTTTCCAGTTTAATTTTATTTTCTCAAACTTTTTCGAATTGAGTTTTTGAATCGAATATAAAAATATTAGTGAAGAATTCACAGTTTTCAAATATTCGCTCATCTCTAAGGTACACACAGCACAACGAGAACACTGCACGCCAGTTCAGAGCCCTGCGTATAGTGGCGATGGCGCTCGTATACAGTAGAACCCGCTTATAAGGTTCCCGTTTAAAAGGTTTTCCCGCCTATAATGCACGATTTTTCTAGTCCCNGTAAATGATGCAGGTGGGTGGGCCCCTTAACTTCAGACTGGAATCTTTGTTAAATTTATTTTGTGCATAATACTTTAGTAAATGTTACCAACATGAATGCACACACAAGTGTGTTACTAACCAGTTGACGAAAGGCATTGCAAATGGTATCTTTGTTGTGACGTTGTTAAAAATTGGTAGTTCTGCCACGTGTGTGTCAAAATGAGGCCTTTGTGGCTGAGACAAGAGTATAGCAGCAAAGTACGCACGTGAATGAAACATTTTGTTTGCTTGTTTCATAGGAACAGTTGCAGTGCATGCAGTTGGCTGTGTGTTTGTAGGATGACATGGTTGATGACGTGCAGTCGTTTGTGGCCGCGGCAGAGGTGCTGAAGGAGAGGGGTGCGTACAAGATCTACGTCCTCGCCACTCACGGCCTGCTGTCCTCCGATGCCCCGCGTCTCATAGAGGACTCTCCTATAGACGAGGTCAGTCGCTTCACATTCCCTCTGCCTATCGTCATCTTCATACACCCACATCAACAGAGAATCATTCCAAATATATAACTTAACTGTAAATGCAAAATTCATATTATTTTTTTTTTTGCTGGTGGCGAATGTTTACTCGAAAAAGTCTGTAGAACACCTATACAATTAAAACATATTATACATTTTTTTTTGCTCTGGATAAACATGATGAATAGTTATCAAAATTTGTATGGTGGTTAAAAAAATGGTAATGTTGTCAGTACTGGTTCCTTATGGTTTTCAGACGACACTATTCCCAAATGGGTCCCGATGCATAAACCTTCCTGTGCTTTGGAAAACCAGCGCACTTTAACACAATGTTCACTTTTTGTGCCCTGGGTAAACTGATGAGGTTTTCAAAGGGACACACGTATGTTTCATACCTTTGTCTGTTTTGTACACCCAAGAAATTATGACAATGGCGTAAATTTGATACAATTTCACAGTGCAGTCATGCTGTTCTGTTAACATATTTGCCATATGAACCCAGTTGTTTCAGTTTGAGAAACAGTGCAAAGTACGCATAGTCACAGAACACTAGTGCAGATCTCGGTGCCACTACTGTGGAATACTTGTGGACCAGTATGCCCGTAGTGTATAAAATGTGCCGTACAATCGTGCGAAAGGAAATTTCTGCGGGCTGCTAGAACTGAATATTTTTTCAGCTGCCGCGATACAGCTGATGAATGAGTTTTGTTAATGTACACCACTTGTCATTAAATTTGATTGGTGTTTGAAGAATGAACTGTTAATATCAGACAAAATTTTATAAGCGTAATGCTACAGGCTAGAAGAACATGTGATCACTAAGTCGTTGCATGCTCGGTTCATGTCTGTCTGACAATCGGGTAGAGCTGCCTTCTGAGGGTCAGAGCCAGTGGACAATGGTATATTGTCGTTCCAATTTTGGCAAATAAAACATGGCATGTGTGTGCAAACAATTTGGCCTACTGTATTCTATAAATTGCAAACAATTTGGTTGTCTCTAACGTTTATTTAAATGCCAAGATAAAATAATATTAAATTACATGCACCAACCATTAGAGCGGAAATTAATTTTTCCTGTAGACCAATGTAAAAATGTGTTGTGGTAATCTTATTTTCAAGGTTGTCATAGTCATGTAAATACTGTATGTTGTCATTACAAGCAGAGCAACTGCATGCAACTAAGTGTAGCCAAAATCTGATTGAAGCCTGGTTTGCTATTATTGAGGTCTCACTTTTGCAGTAAATAAAATCATCTGATTTTGTCATTAAAATTTCACCATTTCGTCAAAATAATGTTTTCATTTCGTCCAATAACTGTTTTAGCAAAAATACATGCATTATTATTAGAACATGAATCTGTTGTTTTTGTAACAATTTCAATCAAACTAAATGGAATTTGTTATTCATTCAATTTAACCAGTACATATTTAAGTGGAAAACATTCAAAAATGTTTAACAATAAGAATGAAAGGACAACGTTACGAGAGCATACTTGTCGTATAACACACATTGTCGGTCACAGTAAGTCTTGTGTGATCAATCTTGCACTTTGTTGAGACATTTCAAACTGCCCAGGAACACTCGCTAGCATTTAAGTTTTACAAAATTTTTACATAACTTGCACACAGTTTTTTGTTTATTTTAATTAAATCCTCTTCAGTTCAATATTACTCCAACACAAATTCACAATCTAACTACAATATAATATTCCTTGCATAGTAAAAGTGTTTATACAAAATTTCTAATTGTACAACTGTCAAGTTATTCTAAAGAGAAATGACAGAAACCTATTTGTTTTTGTTATCTTAGCCAGATTAAAATTACACAAATTTGCTTCCAATGCTGTCGTCTTTATTTTTTATGTCCTTCACTTTCAAACTCCCGGGCACACTCTAAAACAGTTATTATTTTTGGCATTCGTAAGCAGTTTTGCGACGTAAGTGACAGACTACAATCACCACCCTCGCTCAATAGTTGCAAATGCAGTATTTGCAAGTTGTCAAGAACCCAACCACAAAGCACGGAAGATGAGTAAAGCTGGCAATGTTTACAAATACCGCTNGAGAAATGACAGAAACCTATTTGTTTTTGTTATCTTAGCCAGATTAAAATTACACAAATTTGCTTCCAATGCTGTCGTCTTTATTTTTTATGTCCTTCACTTTCAAACTCCCGGGCACACTCTAAAACAGTTATTATTTTTGGCATTCGTAACCAGTTTTGCGACGTAAGTGACAGACTACAATCGCCACCCTCGCTCAATAGTTGCAAATGCCGTATTTGCAAGTTGTCAAGAACCCAACCACAAAGCACGGAAGATGAGTAAAGCTGGCAATGTTTACAAATACCGCTNGTATTTGCAAGTTGTCAAGAACCCAACCACAAAGCACGGAAGATGAGTAAAGCTGGCAATGTTTACAAATACCGCTTGAATGTTTAGTGCAAAATATTGCATTCTGCGAAAAAAAAGTTCATCTGTGTTATACATACAAATGATTTACTTTCGTCATATCACCAATATTTTTGGTTATAGATGATCTTTTATAAATAAAATACACGTTTGGCATTATTTTAAACAGGCGGCTTAGTGATTCGGGTTGGTGTATTGAATCATACGTGCAACAATAATCTTCTCGTCTTGCTTCCAATTGATTTATGAAACATTCTCTTGGCATAAAATTTAGTTTGAGTTGTAACATTGCATAATTTCGGGGTTNGCTTCCAATTGATTTATGAAACATTCTCTTGGCATAAAATTTAGTTTGAGTTGTAACATTGCATAATTTCGGGGTGTTGTTCACCTTTGATCATAGACATTTTCATTTTTATATGATTACAGAGTACTTGCTTATGTTGTTACTTTCTTTAATATTTCCAGATTACGTTTTATTATATGAGTAACAGTATAATCTTTGGTTATTTTAATAGTTTATTTGATATGGAGATCATGAGTAAGTATTTTTCATTTGTTTCTAGGTAGTATTCAGTATTAATAGTTAATTTTCATTTCTTTCCTAGAGTGTAGTTGGCATTAAATGTTTATTAAATAAAACGTACTAAACAAAATCACCCGGGTTGTCTCTCGTCTCGCCATTGCTGATCGGCGGTCATGGTCAGACAACACTGAAGGGGAAAACAAACAAAAGCAACATTCTATTTACCGTTTCTGCTTTCGGTAGTGTTTTGCGAATTGTTGAAATACTGCTGAAAAACGAATGTTGTGAGGAGCTTGGATGTTGCATCAAACTAGTTGTGGGTCGCAGTATTTTTCACTTTCACATAAATACATTATGAAAGCCACGTGCATATTTTGTGGTGCAAGTATATCACGCAGTGGTTCAAACAGCAGGGGACTTACTACTACAAATTGATCACAGCATCCTTCTTCATTCAATTGCAACACGATCTCGTAGAATCAAAATATAGCTGTGGCGTGTTCCATCTCTGCGTAAGTAGCCCAACACTGAAGATACTTGTTTTCTTAAACAAGAATTTGATGTCTGTGGTATCTGATCAGCTGTTGTGTATTGATATGTAGTAATATAAACTGCCTATTTTGTGCGTGTTTTTAGTGAGATCAACAACATTCAGTCTTTGTGTAATAATGCGTAGGTACTGATGTGGATTGCTTATTTCGTGATATTTTGTTTGCTGCGAGATTAACAACTGGGGTTGTGCGAATATTTGGTATACCGAAACAAAAATGAAAAATGACAACTTTCATTTTCGTTTTGGTAAGAAATTTGGTTACAGAAAGTTGTAATAAAATGAAAATTCTAGATTTTGATGAATTTTTGGGTGTTTAATGAATGTTCATTTAGTGCACCAGCAAAAAAAAATAATGCCTGTAAATAAGCTTGTTTGTTTTCATTATTTTATAACTGAAATAACTACATAAAACAAAAATTTTAATGTAGGCAGGACGCCGTGTGGTAAATACTCCATATCTTATATTTTTTTGTTTTGATTTTGCAACAAATTTCTTATAATGAATAATTTGCTAAAATGTTACGAAATTCGTTAATCTTTCATTAAGGTAAGTTAGGCCTATTATTTATTTCAAGCCATCAAGATTTACTTTAAGTGTTAAGAAAAATTTTATTGTTTTCTATTTTGAAGAGGAGTTATCAAGTTTTTTGTTAAATATTAATACACTTCTTAGGCCAATACTATAGTTTATTTTAAACAGGAGACATCAAGATAATCTTAAAGTTGTAAGAAATTTGTTAATTAGGATTTTTTTAATGAGGAGACTTTGAAATTAGTTTTGATTGTTCGGTAGTTGGTGTGTGATAACAATTTTTTTTTTTTTCAATGTCAGTCGGAAATAAAGGTGCAACGTGAGGTACACAATATGTGCTCTAATCTGCACCGAAATGATAGGCAACTTTGGTGATCGGCCCAGCCCTAATAACAAATGGAAAATTGTAAAACTTAATGTTTGTGAGAGTTTTCATGGTAAAAGCAGCTCGCATTGTGGTACACTTAAACAAGCAATTTCGTCGGTGTCTCGTGAATACAGGAATTATTACAGAATATCACAAATAAACATAATTTCTTCACATTTTGCATTATTTTGCATTATTTCGTGTTTCACAAAAATTTATAAGTCCTAGTNCCACATTTTGCATTATTTCGTGTTTCACAAAAATTTCTAAGTCCTAGTTATTATATAATTTAAAATATAAATTAGTAGATTATTTCATTACCAAATCACTTTGATTGCTGTTGTAATGAGGTGTGAAATTATACACAGTGAAGGTATTTGTAGGTTAAAGAATGTAATTTATTTGCAGTTCATTCTTGGTAGCCCTAGTTATTTATCAATGTAATAATAATTTGATTTTTCTTATGGCAGTACCAGAGGGGAAAAACGAGTTTCTGGTCGGTTATTCATTATAAGGTTGTTTAAGAAGAGTAGTTACTTAGTAGTTTTCAGAAATTTGAGTGTGGGCTTGGGGGCACAATAAGTATCAAATGTCATCTTGGTGTTAGTTATTTTTAGAACACACGTTCTGATTGGCTGCACATTATGTACCAGTGGTGCAGCATCTCTAGTGGAAGGCATGGTAGCCCTGCTGAGAAATAATCCAGTTCTTAAACAGAGTGTACTTACAACATGTCACCAAAGGAAGAGTCCCTATTATGAATTAAGTGCATTTCGTAGAATGGTTTTTTATATGTGGCCACGACCATAACTTCTTGTAACCTTGTTTTTTTAGACTTTAATGAACTGTCTGGGTGTAGAGAGTAGATAAGCCTGTTCTCTTTCGGTTACACTGCACTGTGGACGTTGTGATGTATGTTTCTTGTGATAACTGTTGGATGCTGCAACTACGAAATTCATTAATTAAAGTGATTTTCACCCACGTGTGATGTTAAACTGTTTAATGAATTTTATATTTCTTATGGCAACGTGTAAATAAAAAAAAAAGTAGAGTCTCTAACATTGGTTGTAAAACAGCCTCGCTATTTTGCACAGTTTGTGCTCATCAGGACATGAACACTGACTACTTGTGAGCAGACCAGGATGACAGAGTGGTGGATTGTGGTGTAGCGTGTAGCGTGGTGACAGTCTGTGATGTGAACTGCTAACCTCTGAGCTGTGTTCTTTGCTGATTTATTATCATTCTGAGACTTCACTGCTACCATCAATTCACATTACAACTCTGGTGTATTAGTTAGGTATAGAATACCTTATTCATGGGTACTGTTATTAGCTGTACTGTTTGTACGAATTATAAACAATAAGATTTGGCTAAGTAGTTTGTAAAGGGGCCAGTAAGAAATAGTGTGGATATTCTTGTGTTCCTGAAAATTACCATGTTTAATGTTCACAATTTCCCAAAAGATCAGTTTTAAATTATCTAACTGTCAAAGAGAAACTTATTCCAAGGCTAACTCTAACAAGTGATCTAATGCTTAAACAAATGATCACCCTGATGCTGATCTAGTATTTTAAAAATGATCAATGCTGACAATAACATACTTTTTTTGCTTTTGTAAATCTTGCAACTTACTACTAAAAAAATTGCGAGATTTTTTCATCCATGTTAGGGTGATTGGTCTCGAGATGTCGCTTTAGCTTACTGGGAGCATACTTTCGGGTGCTAAAATTTTCAAACAGAGCACACACTGCGGTCCATCTTCATTGTTTACTTGAAATAAAGCCAAAATCTAAATAGCTATCATCGTATTTACGATATTTCCTTTTCTTTGCTTACCTGCCACTTGTCGACGCTTGATCACTTTTNCCCCCCCGTCACTTGTCGACGCTTGATCACTCTTACTTGAATTGTTAACTTGCTTATTTAATAAAAATCTTTCCATTTTGCGACCACGACTTTTACGAAAACACAAAGNCTTCATTGTTTACTTGAAATAAAGCCAAAATCTAAATAGCTATCATCGTATTTACGATATTTCCTTTTCTTTGCTTACCTGCCACTTGTCGACGCTTGATCACTTTTACTTGAATTGTTAACTTGCTTATTTAATAAAAATCTTTCCATTTTGCGACCACGACTTTTACGAAAACACAAAGNATACTCCATATCTTATATTTTTTTGTTTTGATTTTGCAACAAATTTCTTATAATGAATAATTTGCTAAAATGTTAGGAAATTCGTTAATCTTTCATTAAGGTAAGTTAGGCCTATTATTTATGATTTACTTTAAGTGTTAAGAAAAATTTTATTATTTTCTATTTTGAAGAGGAGTTATCAAGTTTTTTGTTAAATATTAATACACTTCTTAGGCCAATACTATAGTTTATTTTAAACAGGAGACATCAAGATAATCTTAAGGTGGTAAGAAATTTGTTAATTAGAATTTTTTTAATGAGGAGACTTTGAATTTAGTTTTGATTGTTTGGTAGTTGGTGTGTGATAACAATTTTTTTTTTTTTTTTTCAACGTCAGTCGGAAATAAAGGTGCAACATGAGGTAAACAATATGTGCTCTAATCGGCACCGAAATGATAGGCAACTTTGGTGATCGGCCCAGCCCTAATAACAAATGGAAAATTGTAAAACTTAATGTTTGTGAGAGTTTTCATGGTAAAAGCAGCTCGCATTGTGGTACACTTAAACAAGCAATTTCGTCGGTGTCTCGTGAATACAGGAATTATTACAGAATATCACAAATAAACATAATTTCTTCACATTTTGCATTATTTTGCATTATTTCGTGTTTCACAAAAATTTATAAGTCCTAGTTATTATAGAATTTAAAATATAAATTAGTAGATTATTTCATTACCAAATCACTTTGATTGCTGTTGTAATGAGGTGTGAAATTATACACAGTGAAGGTATTTGTAGGTTAAAGAATGTAATTTATTTGCAGTTCATTCTTGGTAGCCCTAGTTATTTATCAATGTAATAATAATTTGATTTTTCTTATGGCAGTACCAGAGGGGAAAAACGAGTTTCTGGTCGGTTATTCATTATAAAGTTGTTTAAGAAGAGTAGTTACTTAGTAGTTTTCAGAAATTTGAGTGTGGGCTTGAAACAGTGTTTGGGGGAAGTGAAAAAGAAATATTTTGAATTAAGGACTTGGGGCACAATAAGTATCAAATGTCATCTTCGTGTTAGTTATTTTTAGAACACACGTTCTGATTGGCTGCACATTACATCATGTACCAGTGGTGCAGCATCTCTAGTGGAAGGCGTGGTGTGGTAGCCCTGCTGAGAAATAATCCAGTTCTTAAACAGAGTGTACTTACAACATGTCACCAAAGGAAGAGTCCCTATTATGAATTAAGTGTATTTCGTAGAATGGTTTTTTATATGTGGCCACGACCATAANTATTTCGTAGAATGGTTTTTCATATGTGGCCACGACCATAACTTCTTCTTGTAACCTTGTTTTTTTAGACTTCAATGAACTGTCTAAGAAATTAATTTTCTGGCCACGCATGTGGCCATCTCTGGGTGTAGAGAGTAGATAAGCCTGTTCTCTTTCTGTAACACTACACTGTGGACGTTGTGATGTATGCTTCTTGTGATAACTGTTGATGCTGCAACTACGAAATTCATAAATTAAAGTGATTTTCACCCACGTGTGATGTTAAACTGTTTAATGAATTTTATATTTCTTATGGCAACGTGTAAATAAAAAAAAAAGTAGAGTCTCTAACATTGGTTGTAAAACAGCCTCGCTATTTTGCACAGTTTGTGCTCATCAGGACATGAACACTGACTACTTGTGAGCAGACCAGGATGACAGAGTGGTGGATTGTGGTGTAGCGTGGTGACAGTCTGTGATGTGAACTGCTAACCTCTGAGCTGTGTTCTTTGCTGATTTATCATCATTCTGAGACTTTACTGCTACCATAAATTCACATTACAACTCTGGTGTATTAGTTAGGTATAGAATACCTTATTCATGGGTACTGTTATCAGCTGTACTGTTCGTACGAATATAAACAATATCATTTGGCTAAGTAGTTTGTAAAGGAGCCAGCAAGAAATAGTGTTGATATTCTTGTGTTCCTGAAAATTACGATGTTTAATGTTAACAATTTCCCAAAAGATCAGTTTTAAATTATCTAGCTGTCAAAGAGAAACTTATTCCAAGGCTAACTCTAACAAGTGAACTAATGCTTAAACAAATGATCACCCTGATGCTGATCTAGTATTTTAAAAATGATCAACGCTGACAATAACATTAATATTCTGCAATTAGCAAAGGTAGCCTTAAGAAAACAAATATTGCACGAGAGAAAAAATGTCCCAATTAATTACACTAATATTATTGTGAAACACTATGCTGGCCAATATAGACTCGTTGCATCATTTAGTTGACAGGTTACTTACTGCCAATGAAATGTAAACAAATTCATGACAAATTTGTGTTGAATATGAAGGTGATGTGTTGAATCGGCTGGCTGTAAGCAAGCGTGTTACTGTACGTCACTGTGACGTCTCACCTACGTGCTCTACTGGGATTTTGCTGGCATCTGTGACCTTCCGCCCCAGACGGCAGGGAAGCCTNGTTTGAACAGGGGGCAGGACGAGCCGGTTTGGGCAACTCTGTGATGGCCCGTTCGGCATGTAGTGGTGCGGTTGGAGGTGCTGCTCTGGTTTGTGTTGTGCTGGTGTGTAACTTAGTGTTGAACTACTTGTTCTGCTGCTGAAGGCAGTGCAAGTGTGACTTTTCTTCGGTGGAGTAGGTGGTAGTGGAGAAATGGCTCATGGAGTGTGCCACAGAAGGTCGAAGTGGAGCCTGTGGTTCCCACTCTGACGGGCAGCTTCCTCTTGTTTCCAGATTTACGCCTTGGTCATGCCCTGATCTTCCCCTATCAGACCGGCAACCAGGGTTAGACTTTGCTTGGCCGCATTATCTCGCCCAGTTCTGTGGCTAGGCGTAGGAATTAGTTTAGAAGAAGGGGAGGCAATGGGTGTTCTGTGGAAATGGGCACGACCTGAAGGAAACAGGAGTCAGTAGACGGGTTATTNGCTACACATTAAGGTTGGAAGTTGCTAGATCAGCGTATCGCGTAAAGTCTGTGTCGGCTACTGGCCCCCTGTGAGTGGGTTAGTTGGGCGGGAAGTCGCCATCAGACCAAAGCACTCACAGAAGGTTGCAACATTCGAGAGAACCACCACTCCTAAGAGGTGGGGGTTCCAGAAGGCAGAGAATGGGATTTGGGGGTCGGCACGTACATGCTCCTGCAAGAGTGAGAATGGAGAAAGGGGTCGAAACAGTAAATAGCAGGAACAAGGTGCAGAAATAACCAGCTTGGTTTATGTTTGGTTATTGTTAGAACAACAAACACACATAACCCAACCTGTACCCTGACTGGGGTCTGAAGGGTAACTAGGTACCTAAAAGTGGTCCCTAGTTACGGTAGAAGTTGTAGTGCGGGGGAGGGGAGAGGATAACGCCAGGTGTGTGATAACTCGGACTTGTTACTGCAAATTGCGAGGCTAGTGTGGCTGCGAGGCAGCTGGTGATGTAGAAACTGGCTGGTAACAAGCAAGGCTTGTGGTGAGAATACAAGCAGCAATTCGTCTAGCAACTGGTTGTCTGCATTGGAGCGCATATGGGCAGAGTGACATTCTGCAACAGAGCTGCGCGAGTCAGTCTCGAACTGAGGACTGCAAGCTCTATTTATATGTGGCACACAGTGTGGAGGTAGCGATAGAGGGAGATCACAGAGATAGAGGGTGGCGGTGTGCCGGCGGAGATGGCAGCTACTTCCCCTCACGCGGCTGGAGGGGTGAGAGAGCGGCGGCATGGTGTGAAGCGGGTGGCGGTGCAGCAGGAGGCATCAACTGATTTAGTCGGGTGATGAAATTTGGTGGTTTTGTGAATTAGTTGGTACTACTGGAGACATCCACAGTTCCTCTGAATTATATTTTCCTAAAACCCCCAAAATTAAAATATTTTTGCTATTTGTACTACCGTTTGCTAAAACTGGGTAGATATTTTCTCACCTAAGCACATATCACTGGAAAGAATCGACTCAATTTTCTGCTGTTGTAGGAACAAGACATTTGTACGTATGTTATACAGGATGAGTATAACATTTGTACATATGCTATACAGGATGAGTATAAAAGAATACCCCAACTTTGAAGGTCTATAATATCAAAACCAAACAACCTACAACCTTGGTTGAACAATCAAATAAACCGTGGAACTGTGAAGTTTGTTTACCATATATTCATAAATGTTCAATGTGACCACCATGAGTGGCCCAAACGACATCTACGCGATAATCAAACTCGTTCCACACTCTTGTCAGCATGCCCGGTGTTACGGTTTGGATAGCATTCGTAACTCTTGGTTTGAGGTGGTGAGGGGGAAGCGAGCTCACATTCGACACATCAATGTGAAGGGGACGGTCTGAAGTTTCCTTTATGTGCTGAGAGATGACACTGGGAGCATCTGTCGTCGCACAATGAGTGTGTGTTAGTTCGCATCACGATGGCAACAGAACAACAGAAGGCGTTCTGTGTTATTCAGTTTGCTAAATGTGAATCTGTTACAACTGTTCAACGTGAATTCCGTCGCAAATACGGACGTCGTCCTCCTGATAGGTGGAGTATCGTACGTTGGTTTCGTCAGTTCCGTGACACAGAGTACCTTTGCAAAGTCAAAAGTTCCGGGCGGTCGCGTGTGTCTGAAGAGAATGTGCAACAGATTCAACAAACCATACAGGTTACAGTTTGCACAGGCTCTTACCGAAAGGGATAAAGAACAGATGTGATTTCTGTGCGTTCGTTCTTGCCCAGAACAAGGTAGACAATGCCTTTATGTCTAAGCTGGTTTTTAGCGATGAAGCGACGTTCCATATAACTGGTAAGGTGAACCGGCACAACGAGCGGATATGGGGTCAGGAGCCTCCACATGAAACCACCAAACACGAGCGCGCTTCCCCCAAAGTGAACGTGTTTTGCGCTATCCAAAGACACATAAAGGATCAAATGTTTTGTCCACCATTGCTGGTTAACATTGACAACCTCAAAACGAGAATTATGAACGCCATCCAAACCGTAACACCAGACATGGTGACAAGAGTGTGGAACGAGTTTGATTATCGCGTAGATGTCATTCGGGCCGCTCGTTGTGGTTACATTGAACATTTATAAAGATATGGAAAACAAACTTCACAGTTCCACGGTTTGTTTGATTTCAACCAAGGTTGTAGGTTGTTCGCGGCAGTTGAATCCGAGCCGTTGGGAGAATCATCAGTCAAGCAGACATATCACACGCAGAGAGGAGGCAGTCGAGGACGGGTTCGAATTCCGGCAGAGTCAATTATCACCAGCCGAGACGGGACTTGTTCGGCGGTACAGCCGCGAGATGAGATAGGTGCAGTCAAGATGGGAGGTGAAGGAGACACGGGAGTAAGCAGTCGTGTGACGGAACAGTGCCGAGAACTTGAGTAAATTCCCGGAAACGAGTGGCAGCCCCATACCGAGAGGCGCTATTCCCCGAGAAGACGTAGTCATGCGCCAGATGGCGACGAGGCAAGTAGTAGTCAGTCAGTCAGTAAGTCAATTGTGACGTCACCAGGGAGAGAACCCAGGAACAGTCGAAACTTCATGTGTAAATTTCCGAGACAAACCAAGTAGAAGTGCCTAGAACGTAAGAGTTCATTTCCGAAAACGAAGTGGTAGTTTCCGAGGTGCGGAAGTCAGAAACGCGAGCCGGATCGTTGCGGACGTAGACGCAGACGAGGAGACGCGCTCTCCTACGAGTAACGCCAGCCTAGGTCGCAGAGAAAGCACAAGTCCCGGGATACCCATCCCGGACTTCCGAGAGAGTCAGTCAAAGCCGCAGGAAGAAGCCAGCTGAGTACAGCACGCCAACGAGAGCCAGTCCGAGGGCCTGAACCAGGGCCACCCAACTCACCATGCCTCAGCTACCAACGAAGACAACTCACCAAAAGCCGCAGTCACAGATAAGTAGAGAAACGTCTCCCTTCAACAACCTTCCCCGACGCATAGTATTCAGCCCACCAGCCCTTCAGGACTACGACTTGTAAGGGGGCTCAGTCTCGCCAGTGTGTGTAAATACCTATGTTATAGTCCATACTGTATAAGAAGGCCGTTTTCTGACAGGTCTGCGAAAGTAGCGCCACTGTTTACGTCTGACTACATGTGACTATGTATCCTTCCGCCATCAGCTGGTCCGTCAAGTCGGGGCTGTATTTTTTATCAACATGTTGTCAGCTAATCCACTTGCCATTGTACTGTTATACTAAACAAATTTTAAGATACTTTAAGACTGACATCTGTCTAAAAAAAATAAGTAGGTTATACAAGTAAAAATATAAAATGTTGCAAATAATTAAATATTTGCTAACTCTTTTTTAATTTGTCCGAGATAGTGAATTTGGGTTAACATTTGCGAGACGGTCTGTTGTATCTATTATCACACTTTGGGCGTTATAGCTAATATATTCGAGTTGGAAATATGTGACGTGGAATAACATTAGAATTGCTTAAAAACTATTCACGCGTCTCACTTTCTACCAACAAGGAGATGGGTTTCATGAGAACAATATGGCGTAAAATTTACGTAGACGAACGATTACCGGCCGAATATAAATGACTTTTACTCCAAATTATTTTACATGAAATATATGTTACTTTAAAAATTATGCAGAGCTCGTGGAAAAATATAACTATTGGTATTTGTTCGTAAATTCGTTATATATCGTGCAAAAAAGAGGTTCATTGCTAGCTGGTAATACCTCGCATAATATCCAAGAGATCGCGCGCACAGCGCATCACGGCAAAGTTTGAGCCGCTGTTTTTTGGATAACAGATAGCGTATTATTTTAAGTTGATTGTTCTTAGATTACGGGCTGGAAATATATTTCAAATTCGTGTCGTTTCGTCAAATTAATAGAAAAATAATTCAACAATATTATGCAATATTTCTATATGCTTTTCGAATTAATATCAAGGACGTGTTGAAAGCGAGGTTGGAGAGGGATGATACGACGTGAAAAAACTTTCTGAAGTTAGCACAACTTCAGAAAACTTTTCCGCGTCGTATCGTTCTATTGTACATTTCATTTTGAACACCTATACATAACTACATTATCACGAAGTTTAGTTTTTAACACTAACAACCATTGTTTTGTGTCCTTGTAAAATAAAATGCATTAATAAATGTAAGAACTCTTTCTTACCCGCGTATTTTCTGCTTTTGTGATGTGCATTGGCAGTGCACTCAGAATAGCCAACGTAATTTTAACTTTTGTTCGTTCGTGCATCAGTTGATACAGGATTTTGTAAATGGCACTTTGTTTGTTTCGTAAACGTTAAGTTGCCACTCACTGACCGTCAGAAAGTGGCCTTCTTATACTGTATGGACCATACCTTCAGACAAATTACTTACTGATGTGTTAAGTAATGGAGAATACTATTTGTTCACCCCTAACGCAACAACCACAGGTGCCCTTAGTCTGCACCAAAGTAATTTAACTAAATAACCTACTAGCCACCAACCTGTATAACTCAGGTGGCCTAGTAGCGTCACTTTCTTCTTCTTGCGAAGTGAATTCTGGTGGAGCTTGAGCACGGAATGGATCTTGAATCCATACAAATTTCTCAAAATTATCTTCCCCAAAGTTTTTTGCAAACCAATCAGTGAGATTTGAAAGGTGTTCCGTGAAAAGGGACAGCGAGTCTTGTGAAACGACGACGTTATTAGAGGTCACGTGTTTGTGCAATTCAGGGAAACAATTTTGACAGCTATCCTCATTGATTTTCTTATCCACTACTGCAGCTTTTTTCTTAACGCTACAACTTTCTCCAAAAGTTTCAAGATGTGCATGTTATTACCTTGCAGAGACAGATTCAAGGCATTCAGTTTGTCAAACATATCGCACAAATATGCCAGTTTCAGCAAAAAGTCTAGTTCGGCAAAGTACCTGGAGTTTGCATGACCTTCCTCTTGAAGAAAAGTGAAAATTTCTTGCAGTAACACGAATGCATGGGATAAGACGTTGCCGCGTGAAAGCCATCGGGAACTTCTGTAGTATAGCAGGGCCGTGTGTTCAGCTCCCATGTCCATGCATAGTTTTTTGAAAAATATGGCTTTCAGTGGCCTAGTTTTTATGTTGTTTACTACGTCTACGACACGTTCTAATACCAGGCTCAATTCAGAACTCANAGGGCCGTGTGTTCAGCTCCCATGTCCATGCATAGTTTTTTGAAAAATATGGCTTTCAGTGGCCTAGTTTTTATGTTGTTTACTACGTCTACGATGCGTTTTAATACCAGGTTCAATTCAGAACTCATTGACCTCGATGCAAGTGCTTCCCTGTGGATGATGCAATGGGTCCACATAGCACGAGGTGCTTTGCTGCGAATAAGCGCCTGTAGTCCTCCACAGCGACCAGACATTGATTGAGCACCATCACTACATACGCCAATGCACTTTTCCCAATCCAAATCATTTTCTGTTATAAATTTGTTAAGCATCTCAAACAAGTCTTGAGCCTTTGTGCCACGAACCTTTACCATTAAATATACTATTGTAGATAACAGTGCCACAGTCGTTTACTTAATGATGTTCTTAAATAACTGACCCGAAGAAACTTAAAATGTGGCTACCTCCCACACCGGCTGAGAAATGATATATTAAAGTCTAGTTGCCGATGTGGGGGTTCTAGTCCTGCCCGAACGCGGCCTAGGCTAGCATTGCATGATACTCCTCGACTGCGCTGACCTGCCCTCACAGGCGTCGTGAAGAAACTCTCCCTGACGACTGACTTGAATAAGACTGCCCCGAGGGCGACAGACAGATGCCCTTTTTGTGCTGCCTATCACCCCCCTCTCCTGAGATAACAGCCTCACCACGCACACTCTCCACAACGTTATCGTAACTGATTGCTCCGCACGAACTAATCCTGCGCCGTCAACAGAAACTAACCTCTCGTACAACAAAAACTTGTTGACGTTGCCTGAAAATGCGCTGGAGGAACTAAAACTGTCGACGCATTCAACATCCAGATAAACTAACCTCTCGTTTCGTATAAAATTTGTTGACGCATTAAAACTGCGCCGAAGGAACTAAAACTTGTCGACGTTGCCTGATCCACAGAAACAAACTAATCTAATTAATGCTGACGTTTCCCCAAAAAACCAAAGTTCGAAACGAAACACAACCCGGACTCCTGATAAAACGTAACACGGCAAACATCCTCCCGATAACCTACAAACGCACAAGTCTGCCGGATTAACTATCACGGGAAACGAGCCACCACGGCTTTAAACTACAGACCCGATAAAAATATTAAGAAGCTTTCCAAACCTTCATACACACAAAAGAATTTTACACCAGAGTCCCGAAAAATTACGAATATTGCGTCATTACAAGGTACCATTGAAATTAGTTTCCCCGCAGATTCTCCCACCATAATATTAACCATGTCAAGAGCAGCCGGTAGAATAAGCTCTTCTGCGATGGTGTGAGGTTTTTTGCACTTCGGCACACTGTATGCCACCTTGAAAGATGATAGCAGTGCGTTGCTTGGTACCGAGGCTTGTTTAGTAAACACACTTTTTTGCTTTTAATCTTGCAACTTACTACTAAAAAAATCGCGAGATTTTTTCATCCATGTTAGGGTTATTGGTCTCGAGATGTCACTTTAGCTTACTTGGGAGCATACTTTTGGGTGCTAAAATTTACAAACACAGCACACACTATGGTCCATCTTCATTGTTTACTTGAAATAAAGCCAAAATCTAAATAGCTATCATCGTATTTACGATATTTCCTTTTCTTTGCTCCCCCCCGTCACTTGTCGACGCTTGATCACTCTTACTTGAATTGTTAACTTGCTTATTTAATAAAAATCTTTCCATTTTGCGACCACGACTTTTACGAAAACACAAAGCGACACACTCAAACAAAGCAACCTCCTCTTATCTCGCCTGCATATGTTTTTAATAAAACATATGAATTTCAGTTCACAAGTTCACATTTATTTATTTACTTATACCATATACTATGATATATGATAGACAGAAACAAAGTTCACTATTGACAATCCATAGAGATAGATCTATGTACAAAGTTACATTAAATGGCGATAATATATATTTTGATATCAATTTGTAACACCCTCACTATATCAAAATAACAAACTCTCTGTACATAACAAACACTATAACATGACAATAATAAATCACTTTTGACAATACCAAGTAATTCCATAAACTTATAATGTTTTACCCCAGATAAACCCTTGGTCAATAAGTCAGCAGGCATTTCGTTAGTTGGCAACAATATCATTATTTATTGTCTCTCTAATAAAATTGTAACGCACATCAATGTGTTCAGAACGTTTGTGAGACTGATGATTATTTGCCAGCTTCAATGCACTCTGACTATCATTGTATAGTACAGTTTTACAACNTCTGACTATCATTGTATAGTACAGTTTTACAACAAAAACCTGTTATTTCTAACTGTAAGTTCTGTAAATAAATGACTTCACTGCAAGCTTCTGACGGCGCCATGTGTTCTGCTTCACAACTACTTAAAGCTACTGTTCGTTGTTTCTTACTCTCCCAAGAAACAGCAGAACCAGATTTCATAAAGCAAAATCCTGTGTATGACCGCCTATCTATAGCGTCACTTGCCCAATCGGCATCTACAAATCCTTGTAATTCTGCTTTTCCTTTAGAGTATTTTAAACAATAGTCTTTTGTCTTTAACAAATACTTCAAAATTCTTTTCGTATAATTCCAGTGAATGTGTGAATAAGAATTGTTGAATTGACTTAAGTAACTTACTGAATAAGTTATATCTTGTCGAGTCATTACAGCTAAATACATTAAGCTACCAATCAATTTTTGATAAGGTAAATTCTCTTCACAGATGTTTGACTTTTCAATATTTAACTTACACTCAATGGGAGTTTCAGCTGTATTACAGTCAGACATATCAAATTTTTTTAACAATTGCTCGATATAATGCTGCTGATCTATAGTAATTACATTTGAATTTTTTTTAATATTAACTCTCATTCCTAAATATTGCTTGACTTGACCCAGATTCTTTATTTTAAATTCTTGACTCAAAGCTTCTATTAGACTATCACTTTCAGACTTACAGTTTGAAAATATCAAGAAATCATCTACATAAATACCAACAATAGTTTTCTTATCATTGTTATGATTTTTCATAAAAACACAAGGCTCTATTTTACTTTTACTAAATCCTAAAATACGCAATGTTTCCTCTACTCTTTGATACCAAACAAGTGATGACAGTTTCAAGCCATAAACAGCCTTTTTTAATTATAACACTTTATTTGAATTAATGACAGGAAAACCTTCTGGTAAATGCATAAAAATGCTCTCTTTTAGGTGACCATTAAGAAAGGCTGTTGTGACGTCTAAGTGAGTAATGTCCATATCTTGCTGTGCACTCAAAGCTAATAATAATCGTAAGGACGAATGTCTGATAACTGGAGAAAAGGTTTCTTGATAGTCTACACCGGCTTTCTGCGTATAACCTTTAGCTACTAATCGCGCACGATATCTCACTGTATTGTCACAATTAAGTTTCTTTTTTAGTACCCACCTACATCGCACTATACTTACGTTCACTGGAGTATCAACAACTTCCCAAACGTCGTTGTCTTGAAATGACTGCAGTTCCTCTGCCATCGCCTGCAACCACTGTTGTTTCTCAGGACCACTGATAGCTTCTGAAAATGACATTTCATCGTCTCCTACGTAGCTGGTGCATATATTGGCATATCCATACCTCTCTGGTTGCTTCCTCTGTCGCTTTTGCCTCTCTTCATTGAGTTTCATAGATTGTGAAGTATCCTCTGACTGTTGCAGTCCTCTTGCTTCAGTCTGCACATCTTCATCTTCAACATCTAGGTATTCTAACTCACTTGAGCTCGACTCGTTAAGAGGTTCTATTTTGACCACAGATTCCTCCATTAACTCCCCCACTGAATCTGTTTTTTCTATAGACACAGTGACAGTGTTCTGTTTTTTCTTTTCTAGAATCACAACATCTCTAGACCAACAATGAACCTTCTTTACTGGATCATAAATTCTGTAACCTTTAACGTTCTCAGAAAATCCCACTAGTATGTGTTTCTTGGATTTTCTGTCCCACTTAGTTCTCTTTTCTTTCGGTACATGTGCCATTACTGGACTTCCAAATATTCTTATATGTTCTAAATTTGGCTTTCTTCCGGTCCACATCTCATATGGAGTTTTTTTAATGCCTGAAGCAGCTGATCTGTTTTTTAAATAAACTGCAGTATTGGCTGCTTCTGCCCAAAACTTCTTTTCAAAATCAGCTTCAAAGAGTAGAGACCTAGCCCTTCCGACAATGGTTCGGCTAGACCTCTCACTAAGACCGTTTTGTTCTGGTGTACAAGAGTTAGTCTTCTGATGGAGTATGCCTGCACTCTTCAAAAATCTTCAAAATATTTGCTACAATATTCGCGCCCATTGTCAGTCCTAAAGATTTTGATTTTTCTGTTTTGACAATTTTCTACCATCNCCCATTGTCAGTCCTAAAGATTTTGATTTTTCTGTTTTGACAATTTTCTACCATTGACTTGGATTCCTTTAAATAACTTAATGCTTAATTTTTTGCCTTCAGGAAATAGATGAAAGTCATTCTACAAAAATCATCGATGAACAGTAGAAAATTGAATTGCACTCCATTGGACCACAAATATCTGAATGAATGATTTGAAGTGTTGCTGTTGCTCGTGTACCCGTGGGAAAAGATAACCTGGCTTTTTTTCCTTCACAACAAATCTCACAGTTTGACTTGCTGGTTACAAATGTGTCGGGATAATCCATCCCTTCAACTAATCCACCTTTAATTTTATTCATATCATTGCTATTAATATGTCAGAGTCGCCTGTGCCATGTGTCACCATCAACAGCTGATGTAGACAGCTCTCTGTTGTTTTTAGACACAACTTATAAACTCCATCAATCAGTGCAGCCTCCACAACTAAATCGCCTAATTTGTTTCGTATAAGGCATTTGTTGGGCTCAAACACGACGCTGTTTTCATTTTTGATTAACTCACTGACTGATAAAAGATTAGTCTAAGGCTTGGCACGTACAACACATTCTTTACGTTTATTTCATAATTACGACTTGTTGTGAACTTGACGTCTCCTGAACAAACAACAGGAACTTTTGCCTGATTAGCAATAATAATTTCAGGTGAGTTCGGTGAATGCAACGGATTCTTTATCCAATTTTCGTTGGCAGTCATATGCATGCCGGCTCCGGAATCCACGTACCAATCATTTTTATTGAAGTTTCCGCTAAGAAAAACAACGTTGAAAGCGTTAGACTGTTTCTTCTTATCTGCCTTTTCATGTAAAAGAGGACATTGGTTCCGATAATGGCCCGTTTCTCTGCATTTATAGCAAGTAATTATTGTTTTCGTATTTCTGTTGACATTTGAGTTTGACGTCGACGTTTGGGAAGTCTGACCATGCTTGCTAGTGTTGCGATAATTATTTTTCTTTTTGTTCCAACTTTTTGCAACTCATGCTGAATTACGNGATTATTTTTCTTTTTGATCCAACGTTTTGCAACTAATGCTGAATTATGTTCCGTTTCACTCATGTCGACAGATTCCATATCCAATAGTTTGGTTTTAATTGAATCAGCCGTAATACCGATTCCTGAGTGTTCAATAGCCAAAATCATTGGCATGAACCATTCTGGTAATCCAGCTAGCATCAAAGATCCAACCCACTCATCGTTGATCTCGAAACCTGTACCAGATAATCGCTGCGAGGTTTCCACTATTTGTGTCACATAATTCGTAATATTTTCACAACTTTCCAATCTGATCGATATTAGATGACAGAGCAATGTAATTCTCCTCAAAAATCCTGAATCGTTGAACAAAGTCTTTAGCGTTGTCCACAATTGCTTCGTGGTCTTTGCGTGTTTTATGTGCACAAATAACGATGCATCGATGGTTAAAATCAACTTCGCACGTGCCTTTATGTCTGCCGCGGCGACTGCTCCAAGAGAACCAGGAGTTTCTTACTCCAGATACTTGTCTGCGCCTCGAGTATCAACAAGTTTTCGACGGCGAATGCCCAATCATCGTAATTTTCACGACCTTTGAGCTTCGGCACGTTAGCCAGATAGTTGGAACTCATTTTCAATAACAGAAACTCAAAGAACTAACAATAAACTATTACGTTTCTGCCAAAATAATGGTCTGGGCCCATAACCTAATAAAACGTATGAATTTCAGTTCACAAGTTCACATTTATTTATTTACTTACACCATAGACTATGATATATGATAGACAGAAACAAAGTTCACTATTGACAATCCATAGAGATAGATCTATGTACAAAGTTACGTTAAATCCCCTTTAAATGGCGATAATATATATTTTGATATCAATTTATAACAGTTTTGTACTGAAACGCAGCGATCGCGGACAGGCCTGTGTGGGGGCTGTGGAGGAGAGGGACGCAGATGTACGAACGTGAACGCCGAACTGACACGACGGTCAACAATGCGGTGCATGCAGCGCGAGTTGAATATTTTATTCTGTACCTACCCGTGAATGTAAGGAATTTTAGGTTCGAGAGAAGAGAAAACAGGAGTGCCTTGCGGCGCCCCTGTTTACCCCCTGGGGCGCTGTGCACTGCGGCGCACACTTAGGGAACTGCTGTCTTACGCGATAACTACGCTTGTAGGTCGGCGACAATAAGAACTAATCGTGTAATCTCGGACACTATCAAACAATCTATGATCTTATTATTGTAAACTGAATTTGGTACAAGGTTATGGATGCTGTATTGGAGATTATTTTCGGTTGAGGGTTTGGTTAGTATGGTAAGAGTTTTAAAACGGCTTGGCAAAAATCGTCGCAAATAAATAATGACACGTGACAGCCAGGATGCTTGGCCTGTCACCGAGTCTATGGAGGATTTTCTGAGTAGGGTCAAGCAGAGAACCCTGAGTGGCACTAGAGACTAGTTACTGTGGGTTCGCCCTGCCCCGAAAGGAGCCCTTGTACAGAGTCGACCTGGTCGGGCGGCGGCAAGTTACGTAGACGTCTTAAGGCGGCGTGGATGGCAGTGGGTGCTGGCTTACCATCTGTAGACCGGTGCTGTAGATGACCGTTTGCTGGCTGGGGTAGGCGACTCTCCGGAGGCTGCTGGTGTGCGGCTGGAGCTGGCTGGGTTTTGGGTGGCGCTGATGAGGCCCAGGCCCATGGGCAGTCCGAGATGGATGCCGACTGGATGCGGTGTTCTGGTTTGGCTCAAATAAATGGCATGGGGAGACTGAGGAGTTAGGCTCCTGCAGTCAGCGGGCAGCTTGTGCCTGTTCCCGAGCGGAGGATAGTCTGAAGACCGAGTGGGATGGGTTACTTGGCAATTGGTTAGCTGTAGGAGCCGTAGATGCCTTCTTATCAGTCCACTTAGTCCCTCCTCTTTGGGTGGATGGCTTGGGGTTAGGTACTACGGGTCGTCACAGCATGCAAGGGGCAGGTGACTGAAATTCCCTAGCTAGAGTACTCAGATGCAATGTCATACTGTGTCAGTCCTAGCACTCCAACCGGCAAATCTAACGAGGTGGATGGAGTGGGTTAGCTGACTCGAGTGCTCCAATTGCTTCCTTGTGAAGTATACCTAGTAGGGGACTCTTACCATATGTGTGCACCAAGTGCCTTTGCGCACTGGTCCCACAGTATGTGGTGTTTTGCGATGTACGTACTGCCCAGTTAAGGGAGCCCACAATCCTACTCTATTGTCGGAAACTGTTTGGTAAGATACCGTCACCTGCACTCCCTTGGGGGTCGGCGTTTACAGGAGGGTTGAAAGGTACAGATTTTGAATCAGAACGCAGTGCGTAGACTCGATCATATTTATTCTCAGGAGAATAAACACGAGACCCATACTAACTGCTAGGCTTTTGTGATTACCAAGCAACCGGCGGAAGTTATGTTAATAACAGGTGAAGGGGACCCGTTGAGCCAAGAGCAAGTCTAAATAATAAAGCAGTGGTGATAATGATGCAAACCCTACTGTCGTCTAGTGTAGTTCTGAAGGGACGGGGTAAGCACTCCCAAGTGGAGTGCATGTCTCGGGAGTCGAAGCAATCTTTGCTGGTAGAAGTTCTGGTTGAGGCAGAGAGCCGTAGCACGGCAGTGGTAGAGCAAGCTGCTGGGTTGCCAAAGCAGAGGATCCCAACTCGACGTCAACTGATGTTTTGGGAGCTCGTCCGGCCCTAAATACTGAATGGAGCCTTCCTTCGGATTCCTACGGGCATCTTCGGCCGGCCGGCTTTTCCCTGTGTGGGCGGCGTCATCCTTTGATGCGTTCTCTTGGTGAGGGTTGGAAGCGGGGTAGCGGGTGGTAGTTGACGCTCGCGTAGGGGCAGGTCGGCTTCGCTCGGGTGGCTAGGCAGGGTAGCCCAGTCATATTAGGTAAAAAAAGGGGTCAACCTCGGAATGAAAGATAATAAGCTGTAAATTGGTATAAGCCTTTGTTTTGTCGTTCTTAATGTTGTCTCAAAAGTCACCAATGTTATCGTGTCCGCGTAAGATATTGAAGGTCAAAGGTCATAAAAATCGGTTTTTCGCGAATATCTCGCTTTTTATTGCTTAAATAAGATTTGCACTTATTATAAAAGTTGTAGAATATAAAATTCTCTACAACTTCTGTTTGAACTTTTTTTTCATACGATCAACCGTTTCTGCGGTAGACCGCAAAGAGTGCGCCGCGCACAGTCATATATGGTCTAATGCAAGGTCAAGCGTGAGTTACGGTTATCAGTACGTTGGATAAAGTTAATTATTTACTAAAAAATTATAATTATTAAACAATGCCCATTATTTATGTACTAATTATAAATTATTTATATTTAATTAAAATAAGTGACTTAATTATTTATATTTAACTATAGTATATTAATAATTCTGGAATGTATATTTTAGTTATATTTTAAGTTAAAACGACATTATATACGTTTTCTTTAAAACGTGTAAATGTTTTAATACTTATATACCTGGAAATACTTGTCCCTACCCTATGACCTTTTCTATTTATAGCCGGGACAGATGTTCTATTGTATTCAAGGCCACGTTCTCTTTGTCAATATTATTCGTTAGTTTGAAATTGTATCTTCGCAACGACGGACGTAAGGTTTTAACTCGATACCGACTAAACACAAATATATGTGATAAGTCACTTTCAGAAGGTGTTTCTGTGAATGTCGTACGTGGTTCACAAACTTTAAAAACTGCAAGTATTGAAAGGAATGATGGACATATAGACTATTTAAATACTTTAAGTTCTGTGAATGTGCATTCCGAGTGTCGAAAAGTTTACACTAGTAAAAATGCTATTGTTGCATCGAAACGACGCACAGAAGAGGGTGAACCTTCAACGTCAAGTGCACCTCGTAAAAAAAGAAATGAAGTGTTTGATTTTAAAAAATTGTGCTTATTTTGTGGCCAAGAAGCTAATGAAGTAGCAGAAAGGAAAAAAAAAGATAAGTATAGACGGAAAATAAGTAATGTAAGTACTCTTGCATTCAAAGACAACGTTATTAAAAAAGCAGAAGAAAGCAACGATTCCTTAGGAGAATTAGTAAAGGAACGTATACTTTACGAGTATGATTTGATCGCTGCTGAAGCAAAGTATCATACTACTTGCTATACCAACTTTTTAACCCGAGTACCATCTGCTGATAAGAAGCCTCGCCAAAATGATGAAGTCACTCAAGCAATGAAGGAGATTTTTTGTTATATAGAAAATAATGAAGATTCTCAATTTACTTTGAAAGAGCTGAAAGATGTCCTTACGGAGTACGTAGCAGACGATAAGACGATTATTACAAAACTACAACAAAAATATTTAACTGACATAATAATCACAAAAAAAATAGGAGCATTTACAATTATATCTTT
>NQII01002748.1:67121-122957 GCA_002778355.1 Clitarchus hookeri
TTCTAATGCATACATAAAGGTAGATTGAAGTATATATCGGAACTGTTAATTATATAATTTAATTAAAATTTACTTATTGTATTAAGATTTATTTACATATTTGGTGTAAGGAAAAAGTTAAATTTTACATAATAAACTTTTGGAAGTAGCACTCAGGTTAAAGATTTCACTGTGGTAAATGGTACCGTATTTTATCGCACATTTTATTTGAAAAAATTTATTGAAAACTCGGGGTGCGACTTATAAGTGAGAAAAATTCCTCCAGCCCCGCACTAACGTTTCATTTACTACGAATTCACGGCCCGCGGCTCGATTTCCAAACTCTTCAGCGAACAAAATCACTTTCATTTTGAAACCTGCGGTGTAGGTACATCGCTTTTCCATCAAGAAACTGTCGCACTTCTTCACTGCAACAACATTAAAACAACACTACGTGCGGCGGAAAGACGTGTAAGTCACGGCTAACATTTGGTACTCAAGAACCAACGCTAATGTGCTGCTATCTCTTAGGCTCCACAAAAAGCTTTCGAAAATAATCGATTATCAGTTATTGATCAAAAATCGATTCCTTTTCATTCTTTTAAAATATTTTTTTCTGTTAAGGATTGCAAAAGGATTTACGTAACGGAAATATTAAAATGCCTTTCTATATTTTGCACGTTTATTTGATAAACTGCAGAAATAACAACGCTAATACTAAAATTACATCTTAACCTAGAATTATCTTGTAAGTAGAAAGAATGTGTTACGTTAGTTTTATAACCACAATTCAGCGTCTCCAATATCCAATATGGCGTGGTTATACTTCTGAAAAAAACGTGCCCAAACGGACAAGATGGAGTGTATGAGTCCGCTGGACAGACACTGAAATTTATTTAATTTCAATTAATAACAGTGAAATCTTTACCCATGAGTGCTACGTAAAAATGTAAATATATAGTTTAGCAATATTAACTTTACAATTACGGCATTAAATTTATACATATTAATATTTAACCTACGAACTATTTCTTTTCAGCTATAACCAACATGTCCCTTCAAAATCCGTTGTTAATTCGTACGGACTTTTAACAAATTATTATAATTTATTGAAAAAATATACTTAAAACTTAAAACAACCAATTTATAAAGTGCTTCAGTGCTAAAAGCAAGACAAAACCTTTATCCATATATATTTTTTTATAACCAATTGAACATGTAACGCCTAGGGTGATTTTTCAAAGGTTCTTTTCAAAAGTATCAAAGATACCGTGAATGGATTATAGTTCCGTAAAATTAGGAAGCGGCTGGAAACGGGCCAGAGTTGATGCAGGCATAACAGTGGAAGAGGCACTTGTCTGTGTTGTTATGGCAGTGGGCGAGTTTCCACGCTTTCTAGTCGCAACGTGGAGAGCCGGTGAGGTTCGAGGGGCGGGCAGGAAGGCTTGAACACGCACAGTGCTCTGGCCAGCTGCATCAAGCTGAGTTGCGGTCTGCACTGCTGGCACACAAATCCCTCCCTCTCTGAATCACACCACTCGTTCTCGGTGATACACTGACAGTAAGCTCTCATTGTGCAACTGTCAAAACACTTCAGTTCGGAGTTTTTTCCTCACCAGTTGTCTGCTTGCATGGTTCTGGTCGGTGTAGTTTGGTCTCATTGCTGAAGGGAGGTTGTACACTCCCGGAAAAAGAGATATGTTAAGTAGATGTACTGGCTGACTGCGTGTGCAGATAAAGACATATTTTAAGATCACCGCAACATGCTCCTGCAGAGACACACACTTCTCATGATACACTCCCATACTCTGAGTGCTTGAAAGAGTGGTCTTGCCACTCCGCTACATCCACTTGTGATGCTACATTTTTGAAGAGTTTGCCTAAAGTGTGTTGGCGCAGGTGAAATGTTCGTGTCCACAGAGAATTTGCAGACAGACATGTCAAAAACAAGGTCGACAGTACCCTGGACCTGTCGAGATCTCACGCAGCGGCTACACAAGTCCGCAGTTGGGTCCGCATTGGTACATGCCAACCCACTCGCACACAGTTACCTGTGCACTCTGTCTATGTCCCCATGCAGCCAATGAGGGGCTGCAGAAACGTAACACTGCCATGTGCTCGTCTGCAGTTGTACCAAAGTGAAAATGTCCATGTTGGGTAGTGAGCGCAAACACTACAGATTAAAAGTGTTCCACAATTCCATTGGATGTTTGCTAGTCAATCAGTCTGCGGCTGTCTCAGCACAGAAGGTGATGAGATCCATCGCACGGTTGACCGTTCTTCCTTGGGAAAATTTGACCTCGCTGGCTCGCAGCTGCCTCTTCTATGTCGCGCAGTGATGGAGGGATGAACTGTCCGAGCGGGGACAGGAGGGGTGACATCACCAAGAATGCACACACACTGGCTGCAATCTTGCGCCGCCTGGAGGGTTGGCGATCGTTTATATTGTAGGCTGCAGAAGGCCGGCGGCATGGTTCCGTCACAGGCTGATCAGTGCCATCTTGTCAGATTGTCTTGCACGACGACGAAGAATGTTGTTACGATGATATACAGGCACACTCTTTAAGAATAAGGAAATTAAGTTCAGGAAATTCAGGAATTTTCTGGGGAAAATTGAATTTTGGCTAGGTAGGCCATCAAATAATGATTTTTTGCAGAAAAATTTAAAAATTAGGATATAGGATAATTACGAGTATAGTACCTGAAACAATAGGAGACAGGTAATTGGGAAAAAATTACCCAGAGAGAGGGGTAAGATTTTGAGGCAGAAATCACGTAGGAAATTAGTTAGGCAGTCNGTAATTGGGAAAAAATTACCCAGAGAGAGGGGTAAGATTTTGAGGCAGAAATCACGTAGGAAATTAGTTAGGCAGTCGGATTTATAGCCACATACTTGGGCAAGTCATTCTACAGCAGTTGAACGCCGTCAGAAATTTTTAGGTAGTGAGTATTTCCAGAAGAGATACATCCACACAGAATGGCACCATACTAAACGGAGTTGCTAAATGTGGAAAGGTGTAGGTAGGGTAATATTATGGTGACACTAAAAATATAACAGGCAAGGTTCTAATGAATTATGAGAGTGGGAACACTCTTAAGTGATCGTAAAATGAAACAAAGAANAAAATATAACAGGCAAGGTTCTAATGAATTATGAGAGTGGGAACACTCTTAAGTGATCGTAAAATGAAACAAAGAAGAGCAGTTAATGGTGTTTTACTCGCTTGTTGACTCTAGATACAGTCACTTAGGCAATTTGCGCATACTTTAGGGCTGTAGCCACAAGAAGCAGTAAAGAGCGCTGAGTCCCAAATACTTTAGGAGAAGTTTATCCCTGGGTTCGGAGAGCAGCAGGGTGGAGAAGCGACCACTCCCGGGCATAGAGTGTAAAAAAGGGTTCCAGAAATAATTAATATATTGATACAAATAACATATATGGCAAATAAGTTCAGGTGCCAGGGGATAAGTGCAGCAGTACCATTCTCCTACGAGCCCATGATTCTGACAGACTATCATGGCGGCAGGCCGCTCAAAGGTCAGAGCGGCCTGTTGTCAAAATTTCTCGAAAAGCCNGACTATCATGGCGGCAGGCCGCTCAAAGGTCAGAGCGGCCTGTTGTCAAAATTTCTCGAAAAGCCACAAAACAATTTACAAAACAAACAGTAACAAAGAAAATTTACAAATTAAGTATTCTAATATCGCATAAGGCATTTTAAATTACAATTATACCCAGATTACACATACAAATATACAGTATTTTGCAATTTCCCTACGGAGATGTGTCATGGTAATGATATTGGCAGATGTCTTTCGGAGTTTCTCGTGACAACTTATTACAGTAACACTTACAACTTAATAAAATTATTAAACACAAAACAATATAAATGCTTAATGAAAAGTGGCCCCTGGACTCTGATGTAACTGAGACAGTCCTTTTTTGCACATTGCAGATGATGGGGTGCAGGTAGTTATCGCAAATGAACAATAAGTATGTTTATTAGCAACCCCTATTGAAATGGCCAAACTCTTGATAAGAGTATATCAGGAAAATTCGTGCGTCTGACCCCTCCCTCCTAACACAAACTCATTTCACTCGCTTCACCTTGCTATGGCTATAATGGTGTCATGAAGGAGCACACTTGGGGACGCTAGCCTTCAGTTACCAGAGGTACCCCGACGTGGTCTTCATTTGCCCAATGTTTTCTCTACCAGGTTTTATTTTAGATGTGCTCAGCCGGTTTGAACCAGCACGCCTCCAAAAGTTAACTCTTAGGGCCATGAAGGCAGGACGACTGCTTGATGCTGGTGGTAGAATGGAAACTGGGCTGGACGTCTTCGATAATGCCATTCCAGTAGGCAGCGTTTATGGCAGACCCCCGCGGTTCAGGTATGGCAAACCTGATAGAGCTTCGCTGTGGCAATGGGAGGAACAGTCACTGGAAGCTGGGGACACAGCACGTGTAAGTTTCTTTGTGAGTTTGCAAAGCAGCTGAATACTGTGGTAACACCACAAGTGCAGGATAAGATAGATTCCAGTGATTTTTCATATTATAGCCAATGGGAATTTTTTCTATTATAGAGGCAGATAAGTGGAGCGGTGACACAGGATGACATGGAGCACTCTCGCATGTTTATTGACCCAGGAACATTTCCTGGCAGACCTCTTGAGTACGTTGATGATAATTTCAGAAACTACAAATGAGCTTCAAATGCAAATTATTGGGATAATACCAAGTGCGTGAATTAATTTCATATGATCTTGAGAGGGGCAATCTTAAGGTGGCATGAGTGTCAGGAGGAGAATTTAGTGGACACAAAAACCCTAGCGGGATTGCCATCTGCCCTAAGGGATGTGGCGCCCTCTGGCAAATGCTGAAGACTACGTTTTCACCCGCGCATTCCCTAAAGGCCACGACATCACTTCCAACCCTAGCAGTTACAGTTGGACTTTAATTTCCCAGAAATAGTTATAATCATTAAAAATGCACAGTAAAAAAGTTAAAACTGATTTGTGTAGGGTTATGACAATGTCTAAGGGAGAAGACATTCAAATATACATAGTTTCATATTTTTTTAACTTTTTCGTACAAGCGTTGCAAGGACCACAAAACCTCAATATTTTACAATCAAAAATTATCTGAACATTTAAAAACGTTTTACACTTAGTCTAAGTAGTGATTGCCGAGACCCCAATTAAAATGCAACAAATATTAAGCATGACTGTCTTTAAAAGAACTTTATAAAAATCTTTAAATTTGAGTTCTAAAACATAATGCATTGAAATATGCTACATATGAACTAACCAATGGCTGAAGCCATTACTTTAATATCACATACAAAGTTTTACTTATATTCTGCAAAAACCACTGGAACTGACGATCCTGGGAGAGGCATCCATATTTTTTCTCCATCAGCCAGGCATTTTCAGCTCAAATTATACGAAAAAAATCACATAAACTGAATCTAGCTATACATGGAAACAACTAAAAATTTTAAATTATTTTTACATATCCAGTCGTACTGACCAATGACAATAATTACATAATTAATACAGAGCATGTCCCTGCACTAAAGTTAATAAATCAGGAAAATTAGCAGTGCTGCACGTTGTCGTTGTCGGGAACCACACACGTCTTATGACGTCATAAACCCCCCAGCGCTAGCACACTCCACGGCCATTCCAGCAAGCGTGCGATTTGTACAAATCTGATACAAAATTCAACTAGTCTCATCGGGCAATACAACATTTTAATAGACAAATACTTAAATGAAGATGAAAAATAGAGACTAATTAAATGAGTATGTTGGAGAAACGATAGCCGTCCCTCCCAGGGACCAAAAGACACAGAATTTACTTGCTGCAGATGGCTTCAACTGCGTGACATGGGCTTCAATTAATTTCGGTTTCCTGGGTTATATTCATCATCTAATAAAACTGTCACTTCAGTCAAAAACCAACTTATCACATACGGACATACATATTTAGGCGCAAGCTTTGCGCTAAATTATCCACCTTAGAACTCAAAAATATTAGACTCTTACCAAACCTTTTTCCTACCTTAAACTGTATCTATCCACTATTTTTATTATTTATAATTACCAATCTCTTTTGAAATTTGTGCAAATTAACAGTTGCTTCCTGCCAAACATTGTCTATTTTTCTGATATCTACACTATCCCAGGGCAAGGAGAATAAACTCCATGCATTAATAAGGGGATGCAAAACACTTCTGCCCAGAAACACTTCAGCAGGAACCCTTTTTGTACTATCTTGAGAAATACATTATTAAATGCCATGCTCAGCTTGAGTAATATCTCAGCCTACTGCTTGTGGGTATTAATCTGGTATGCTCGCAGAGAATATTTGATTCCAAATATACCTTTCTAGTACGTTAGCATGGGGATAAGAAGGCGAGGTCTGAAAACTAAATGAAGCCAAATTCTTCTTCTCTAGTGATACAAAATGTGATCCATTTTCTGTAACCATCACTACTGGTAAATCAAAAACAGGAAAATAAAAAACTCTCTGGCTCAAAATATTGCAGATCTCATGAAATTTATTTGAGGCTCAAATGATNCAAAAACAGGAAAATAAAAAACTCTCTGGCTCAAAATATTGCAGATCTCATGAAATTTATTTGAGGCTCAAATGATAGAAGAAAACAAAATTTACTAAAGCTATCTACCTTACACTGTGCTACCCAATTAAATATTTATTTTCTTATATTAGCCCAAAATAACATTTCCTGAATATTTAACAGTTTTTATCTTGCCCCAGATGACCACCAAAATACATATTATGATAACACTGAAAAATAATGTTTCTTAAATCTTGTGGAATGAAAATTCTTTACTTTACTTGTCTATTTATATACTCCACTAGACCCTTTCTTATCTCGTAGGGGGAAGAACCGTTCGCTATCTCCTTCCGGATATGACCACACTCAACATCCGTCGCCTGATAATCCTGAAGAGCTATATAAGCTTGAGGAAAACTCAGCAACAGCCCAATCTCTTCAGATAAGCTCTTATCCTTCTCATCCACTGGCGACTTTGTTTACACAAATGACCTATCAGCTAATACCTGCCCAGTCTCTTACTTCTCCAAAACACCAACCTCCTCACCATCCCCATGTTTACGGACAGTGGTGCTGCTGAATCCATAGTGGACAATTGTTTAATACCGAAGAAGTACTGGAAAGAAGCAGTGAACAAGGTGCTGTCAAAGGATACTGGTCAAAGACAAGCTGTACGTAACATTATAAATTTGGGGTTCCTTTTTGGTAGAAACTCTTATCGATACGCAGTGGGGATTGCGGCTGCCCTGTAAATGTAATTATTCTGGGATGTGACTTTCTGGCCCTTCACAAGGCAGAACTANCAGTGGGGATTGCGGCTGCCCTGTAAATGTAATTATTCTGGGATGTGACTTTCTGGCCCTTCACAAGGCAGAACTAAATTTTAACCTTTTCCGGTGAGGTGGTTAGACAGAATGATGACTTTAAGTCGAGCGACTCCTGTTAGTGGACAAAGTAAGAAAACTTCGGTCAGCAAGCATTCAAGTAGGATTTTACAATCCTCTGAGCAGAAACTACTAAAGTATGAACCGAACATTGTGGACACCCTGAGAGTGAAGCTCTCCATTTTGGTTTTGTCACAGTTAGCGACTACGNAAAGTATGAACCGAACATTGTGGACACCCTGAGAGTGAAGCTCTCCATTTTGGTTTTGTCACAGTTAGCGACTACGTTAAGCATTCTCCTTGCTGCTATCAAGGTGGAAGCTGTGAAGGGTGATGTACTATCAGCTGAGATGTTTTGGAACCTGTGAAGTACCTAGAAGACAAGTATTAGAGTCTAATCCCTAGGGCTGTCCTGGATACATCATCTCAAACCCATGCGTGGGTGACTAATCTAGCAAATCAGGAGGTGATCCTTCATTGTGTGATCAAGTTGAATACACTCGACAGGTTTCGGTCTACTAAAGAGGACCAGGCAGGAGTAGTCGCGAAAGTTTTTCACACAGAAATGAATGAGGACTTTGATGAGTCGATATTGGACATCGACACTAAACTCTTGCCCCAACAGTGAAATAAAATGGTTAGTTTACTATGCAAATACATGACCAGAACTACTGCTCATTTTAAATCCATTTACCCTAAAAAATCTCTGGGACACGAGAAAATTACTTACCAATTAATCAAAAACTTACCATTCCCAGCACTTTGTATAATAATAAAAAACCTTTTTAATGCAATGCTAAAATGTTAACACTTTCGCAAACTCGAGTGTAAAATTGTTGAGACTATCACTTATGTAGTTAATACTAGAGGTGGGATGAACCCAGATTTTGGCATTGAACTGAACTAGAACTTTTAGACAGCGAACCAAACTCGAACTGAACCATGCTATAATTCATCGAAAACAAACCAAACTTAAAAAAAATAAATAAATAAACACCTTACCCACACATATATGCCTTAACAATCCAGCTCTTAACTGTTCAAGGACTAAACAGGAACATGTAAAACCACCTTAATAATTCCATCTCTAATAGATCGACATGCAGCATAAAAAATAAACACACAATATAGTGCTTACAACCTTCACATTCACAGCTCTGCCCCTATTTGTTCAGCATATAACAGAAACAAACANACACACAATATAGTGCTTACAACCTTCACATTCACAGCTCTGCCCCTATTTGTTCAGCATATAACAGAAACAAACCTGTATAACCACATCACAATTTGACCTCTAATTGTGTAAACATGTAACATATATAACCTGCATAGTTCCAAAATGTAATGGTAAATTTTTTCTAATTTGAAAAAAGAAAAAAAATGTACAAAATCAACTTACTATTAATTTGGTTTTTAGATTTCATTGATACAATACATAATTAATTAAAANAAAAAAAATGTACAAAATCAACTTACTATTAATTTGGTTTTTAGATTTCATTGATACAATACATAATTAATTAAAACACTTGAGAAATGTATCCTCCTCATCTTTTTATAAGTATGTTAAATTAAAATTAGCAAAACAAAATATGTTAATTGAAAACATTATTTTTCAAAAACTCAAGCGATTCACTTATTTTTTGTACAATCATTTTAAAACAAAAAATGCTATAGTTAATAAAGGAAAGTATCCAGTTTCACACACCATAGAGTTCAAGATACGATGCTGCCATCACTGCTACGAAAAAAAATGAAACAAATATGACTAGTTTGGTAATTTTTTTTTTTTTGCGTATCACGTTTGTAATTNACGTTTGTAATTTTTTCAATGTCTTTGAGGTGAAGTAAAATTGTTTCAAACTTCATTAATGATGTTGGTGTTCAGTTTGCAAATTTGCCAGAAACAAACTCGTGTAAATTTTTTTGAGCGCACTAGAACCAATCCTTTACATGGCAATCAATTTTGAACCGAACATTACCTTAAAGTTCGGGTTTGGTTGAAAATTAGAATTTTCGACCCATCTCTAGTAAATACTAAGAAATACAAATGAAACTGTTCCCTTGGTTGTATATGAAAGACACTTTTGTGATGTACATATCTATTTAAGATAATACTGCTTTACCTACCCTTATGGGCTTGTTCCTACTATTTGATTTCATAAGTTTTTTTTTTGCCGAAAATATTATTTAAAGGTTCTCTAAAAAAAAAAAAAAAAAACAGCCTATAACATGCATATCTGATAGTGAATATTATATATTACTGGAGGTACTTATGGATAAATTAATTATGTGCATGCACAAAGACACAGAACGCATACAAACTACAATGAAATCAGCACATGCACATGGGCAAGTTGTCATTAAAATTAAAGGAAGCCCATTTTGGTGTATCATACAGTTTTATATTATCCCTGGTATTGTAAAAAAAACTGTACTGCCGATGTTTTGACGTTAACCTCGTTTCACACCTAACCTGTTCCTTTTTCTGGAAATATGAACCAAAATAAAGTTTTCATACGCGTCTCCACTTCTAAAGCCCGTCTAGCTTCTTCATATAATATAGGTTAGTTCTCTATTTAAACTACATTACTATCAAAGTATAATGAAGTCATTGTGCCATCGTACATTCAATAGCACAACAAAAAAAACACTAGCTTGACATGAATTTTCCAAACAGCAGTGAAGTTCATTTCTTTCCATAACTTACATGTATCTACACATGAACTCGACAATACCCTCTTTTCTGATTGGCCATGCACAGCACACACAGAAAACATTGCATTTTGCCCAATTTTCTGTGCTTTTCTCCTATGCTCTTTTATACACATGTGCTGTGTGTGATTGGAGAGAGTATAATAACACAACATACCTTTTACAATATGTGTATGTGCATGCGCTGTTTTCTGTGCTAAATCAACTGTAGCGNAGTATAATAACACAACATACCTTTTACAATATGTGTATGTGCATGCGCTGTTTTCTGTGCTAAATCAACTGTAGCGTTGCCTTCAGACACAAACGAGGCATTAATGTGCAACATACATTTAAAAATCTGCGATAATTAAATTCTCATAATTTTTGCAGTTGTTCTGGATTGCCGGCATTGATACACATAATTTTATTCATAAGATGTCGTATCTATTGATTAAAAATAATATTTCATACAACAATCATTTTGGTTTTACGTGGGAGATGTTTAAACACAGTCTTCACGAGGGGTGGAATAGGGGGGAACTCACTTTGACATGCAATTCCTAGATTTATGGAGGGGTTAAGTTTCAAATTTTATGAGGGTTGCAGTTTTACAGAGTCATTTCCATAAGGGGGTTTACTGTACATTGTGAAATGTGATGTCGAAACACTTTTACACAGATATCAATTTGTACGTTCAAATTTCCATGTACAGTCCATTCATGGTTATTTTCAACATTTCTGAAGCCTTGCTGTAGTTCTACTGTACTTCCACCCTATTCCTCAGCCTTGTGCAAATGAAGCTTGACTAAGTCTAGAAAATTATACCATAGGGACAACACACAGTATTTGTGCGCACTCAATTAGAACAAGGTCAAGCTATCTGTTTTTCAGTTGCTTATNCAATTAGAACAAGGTCAAGCTATCTGTTTTTCAGTTGCTTATACCCGGCACAGAACCTCTTGGCTACTCAGCATCAGCTAATATCCATTAGGAAAATGTTGGAGCAGACAAACTGCTAACCTTTTACATTTAATTGTCAGAACATATTTATTACACACTTACTGATTAGCGACATATATTAAACAATGTTTATCCGTTACGACCTGAAGGGCTAGTGCGTGTCTGCATTTACTAGATTTTAATTATGTGTCAGGTCAGACACACAGGCTCGAGGTGCAGACCCTAGTGAGGTGCGGTCTGGCGCTTGGCCTCGACTCTTCCCTTACATAGGGTAGGGTGGGCAGGACGTCTACAAGGTACGTAGTCTAGGTGGGCTAGGTTAGGCTTACGGCTGGTTGGCGTCGCTGGCTTACCTCTGAAGTGCCTTACTGGCGTGGGCCAAGCACTCGTGGTGGAGGTCCTGGGTTTGGCCTCCTGACCAGGCTGGTTGATGCATGTTTTTACTGGGTGGCTCCGACAGGTTGCTGGCTTCGTAGGAGCAGGCAGGTGTCCGGCCCGCTGTCGGTGTCTGGCGGCAGTNCTGGGTGGCTCCGACAGGTTGCTGGCTTCGTAGGAGCAGGCAGGTGTCCGGCCCGCTGTCGGTGTCTGGCGGCAGGTTAGATGCCCAGCACCAGGAGCAGGCCCAGGCGGAGGTACTGGACGACAGGGTGAGCAACTCCGGGGGTNCGGCAGGTTAGATGCCCAGCACCAGGAGCAGGCCCAGGCGGAGGTACTGGACGACAGGGTGAGCAACTCCGGGGGTTCTCGCCATGGGGACAAACAAATTAAAGGGGAATGACTGAGAGGTGAGGCCTCGACAGTTGACGGGCGACTTGAGCTCGTTCCATGGGGGTTCAGCAGCTGAAGGTTGGAGAAGGTTCGCTATTCAGTGAGTGCTTCTCGGTGAGGATAGCGGCTGTCTTTCTGTCACTCCACTTACTTCCCCTTCTGTGGATGAACGGCATTTACAGGGAAAAGGTTCTACCAGTTCACGGCCGCACTAGGATAGCAGGCAACCATAACCCCCTCCCACCAGCTAAGTGTAAACCAGACGGGGTAGATCCCTAGTCAGGCCTGGCATTCCTTCCGGTGGGTCTGTANAGTCAGGCCTGGCATTCCTTCCGGTGGGTCTGTATGCAGTGGATGAAGTGGATTATCTGACAAAAGTGATCTAGTCTCTTCGTTGTTTGTGTTACGAGTGGTTGGGGCCCTGCCGTACGTGCGCACCTGGTCCACAGTATGAGTGGCCATCGAATTTATTGTGTTTTGGGTGACGTACGTCAAGTCCTTGTTAGGGGACAGGCTGCAGTCCTACCATAAGAGTCTGAAATCTGCTTACAAACTGCGGTTCTCTGCCGCTCCTTTGCAAGGTGACACCAGCGAGGACTACAAACAGTTCACTCAAGAAGAGACAGACGGCCGCAGTTAGACTGTAGAAGTGTTTTATTCCGTCCAGAATATAACACTGTGACCCGTACTCTCCTGCTTTGAATCAATACATTTGTTAACATACGGAAGGGGAAATAAACACAAAAGACAGGTGAAGGGGCCTGTAGGCTTGAAGAGCTAGAACAACAGGGGGAGATGGGGTGGTGAGAGTTGACTGCAAGTATAAAAAAGGGGGGGAATCTGCTCTTCGAGGCTATATTACAACACATATAGGTCACTATATTACAACAGTTTTACAGTATTTACTAGAGCTGAGCCAATGCCGATACCCAATATTACCCTATAGGAACCTATTTTATTTTTAGCAGATATTGAGACTGATATTTTCATTTATGCTTGGCCATAACACCAGAGGATAATAGAGTGGCGACGACTGAGTAAGACAGGATCAACTGCTGCTGTTTTGAGGCGGCAGCAGCAGTTGCTGTTGTTATTCCATGAACTAAATTGCCAGACTGTCACTAAAAAAAAAAAAANTTTGAAAGCAGCTTTCCAAAATACTTTTCAATCAAATCTGCACTGGCTACATTGTTGCTAATTTTAATGTTTGTCTTGAATGGCAATTTTTGCTACAATACAGGAAATTTAATTTAAAAAAAAAAATCTTCTGTTTTTTATTGTTTCAAATTTTGCTTGTAGGCTAATGCTGAAATCAGAAAATTACATTTCTAGGGTATCTCTAGCTTACTAACACAAGCGTACTATCACTCAGGAACAGGGGCTGTGTTGAAATTGACCCTTTAGTACGTTATTTAGCATTTTAGTATTGTTGACGCACTTACGCACGTACTGGTATGCATTGTGACTGGTTTATTTTTTGTTTTGCTATGGATGCCACCATCTTGAATACCTTGAGCACACTNTCTAGCTTACTAACACAAGCGTACTATCACTCAGGAACAGGGGCTGTGTTGAAATTGACCCTTTAGTACGTTATTCAGCATTTTAGTATTGTTGACGCACTTACGCATGTACTGGTATGCATTGTGACTGGTTTATTTTTTGTTTTGCTATGGATGCCACCATCTTGAATACCTTGAGCACACTNGTACTGGTATGCATTGTGACTGGTTTATTTTTTGTTTTGCTATGGATGCCACCATCTTGAATACCTTGAGCACACTAGCGCTGATGTGCCATGTCTGGCACTCGTTTTTGTAGCCTATTCAGTGCGATGTGACCGGACGCCAGGTTATCACTCGTTTCTATGTTTAGGCGCTAACAAATATATAGTAGCATTCAATTTGGACGCTATCGATCCCACTTGTTCAGCGNCTCGTTTCTATGTTTAGGCGCTAACAAATATATAGTAGCATTCAATTTGGACGCTATCGATCCCACTTGTTCAGCGATGGTTGTGATTTGGTAATTTAGTTTCTTTCTAACTTTCCTTACACATTGTACTTCATACTAAAATAAGAAAAATTATCATTTCAGTAGATTAATTTGGGTTGCATGACCTTTTATTAAACTAAAAGTGCCAATTTGAACACTGCCACAGCAAATGCCTACGCACGCAGCAGCTACAACNCTCGTTTCTATGTTTAGGCGCTAACAAATATATAGTAGCATTCAATTTGGACGCTATCGATCCCACTTGTTCAGCAATGGTTGTGATTTGGTAATTTAGTTTTTTTCTAACTTTCCTTACACATTGTACTTCATACTAAAATAAGAAAAATTATCATTTCAGTAGATTAATTTGGGTTACNGTACTTCATACTAAAATAAGAAAAATTATCATTTCAGTAGATTAATTTGGGTTACATGACCTTTTATTAAACTAAAAGTGCCAATTTGAACACTGCCACAGCAAATGCCTACGCACGCAGCAGCTACAACTACCATCTATTATTCTTTCACTCGTACCTTTGTTCCGAGATAATCGTGTTCCAGCGCAAGGTCAGCACTTCTCGAAATACAGTACAGGCGGTATATCGTGAAACACTAATGCACGAGAACTCTCTCTACACCTTGTCAACACACAAGATGATTATTACATAATCAAGCAGGAGATAATGGCAATGAAATTAAAGTGTGATAATGCTCTATCTTTTTAAAGCCTTCTCTGCTTTGCAATACTCTGCCTGGCGTTTGTCACTTTGCAGAACGCTTTTATGCATGTGCTTTACCACTTCTGTGTAGTTGTGTAATATATTTGTAATGACAGAACAATTATGCTTATAAATTATGAAAATATCATGTNCAACACACAAGATGATTATTACATAATCAAGCAGGAGATAATGGCAATGAAATTAAAGTGTGATAATGCTCTATCATTTTAAAGCCTTCTCTACTTTGCAATACTCTGCCTGGCGTTTGTCACTTCGCATAACGCTTTTATGCATGTGCTATACCACTTCTGTGTAGTTGTGTAATATATTTGTAATGACAGAACAATTATGCTTATAAATTATGAAAATATCATGTTAACACACGAGCTGCTAAAATTACAAGTCAGTGGCATCCAACAAATATATCTGTTTATGATAAACCTTTACTGATTTTGAAACACACAAAAGATTCGCACCACTGCCAGCTCGCATGTACGTTGCCAATCAGGGACCATGCTGTTATAAGCATGCACAAATAATCACACAAGAGAAACCCACATACGTACCACACTAATTTTTCTCCGCTCTCACTTCGTTGGCAGGGAAACATTCAAAAGTGCAATACTTGCGATGCAGAGGCGAACTTTGGCTGCACACAGCAAAACTCTGCGAGCTTGTTCGGGAGACCACATCCTCTCCTCTCCCCTTCACATTTCAAGCCCCAGCCCCTTGTCACGTTGACAAGTAACTTCCACCATTTTTGTAGCTTTGGTGGCTTGAAACTATGGACGCCAATGCAAGTGTCCTTTCGACCTTGTAAATTATTTCTGTAGAAAATTAGTTTCCCAGACTATTCCAGGTTTTGCCGGTTTACCCAGCCTGGTCCAGCACCGCCGAAAGACCAGAGGGCCACAACTGGACTTGACCGTGTCAAGCTTAGCCCTGTACAATCTCTCCCCCATCAACGAGACTCCAATCCCAGTCTTGGGAGGGAAGCTCCGACTAGGACCGCCTGCTGAAGGTGTAGCATCAGGCCTAACTGCCCAGGCACGCATGTCTGGCACAGTCTGGTTAAAGGCTTCAATGAATTTCACAGATTGTAACCTACGAATTGGCAGTGGTGACAAACATTTTATATGTTTTTGCTGCACGACACAAATTTTCTTACATTAATATTTAATTATAACACTTGCATTTTTTCTAATTTTTTTTATTTTTCTTAAAGTTTTTACAATTTCTTTTTAAGAATTTTGTAAATTATGGTATAAAATCGCTACTATTGTAAAAGAGGTTTACTGTAAGTTTTATTTCAGTTTTTACTCTTAAAAAATCTTATGATCACTTTACATAATAAACGGCTGAGGTTGTTTTTGCTTGATTGTCAATATTTTCCGACTAGACAGGTTTCAATATACATCAAACTGTTGTATAATCTTGAAGTTACTAGACTATGGCTGAAGGAAGAGGAGAGTTCTTTGGTTTTGGTGCATTTGAGGTGTAGAGTATTCTGTATACAGCACATAATTTGATTATGTCAAACCTTTATTTTAGTGCCAAGATTAAACAATCCTGTCAAACTGAATGCTTGAATAATTTGTGGAAGAAGAAATTTTTCCTATGGGAGGAAAGTAAAAAAATAGTGGGTAGTCTTATTGAGGTCATTGAATATTTGGGTAGATATGGTATGTACAGACATTACATTGGGGATTCCCAGCATGCTAAAATCATTGAGGTTCATTATGTTTGGCCATAATGTGTATAACTGTAATATAAAAAACTTAACTTTCATGCTATTATCTTACTAAGAAAACTACCTGGTCAAAATTATCACTGAAAGGTAAAAACCTGTGCCAGGGATCGTCACCAACTCTCCTTTCGTGAGACAAACTTTAGTACCTACCTGTAGGCCTTACACCCCAAGGAGTGGCGTGACGTGGCAAGCTAGGAAGGCAGCTACTGCCTCAGAATTCAACAGGAGCTGTAACCCAGCCCCAAGTGCACTTTGCAGCATAACCCCCCCGGAAACAAGTTCCAGCCGCCCGCCAGTTGGAGAGGCCTCACCTCCCAGCTCCCTCCTCCTTATTTCAGCCCCCAATCAAGACCAACGACCAACCACACCCGGTCGTCACAGACTTCCGTCAAGGACTCCTTGTGCAACTAGGGATCGCGAATCCCTGGTCCCAGAGAAGCCGGACCAGCGGCTCTCAGCGAGCACCCTTCAGCACCGCCAGCCGCAGTGGCACCTCCGCCTGACAGCAGCCGCAGTGCAAGGAACTACCCCGGGCCACATCCAGTACAGGTACACCCGCAGCAGTGTGTCAAGCTCAGTCAATTGTGATTGTCCTTCCAGTGTCTCACCTGGAGAAGGGGACAGATTTCAGTCCCTGAAACGTCGTGAGGACTTGTTATTTTGTGTGTTATTTTTGTTGCTCTCTGGGTTTATCTACTATTTTCTCTGGTTATTTTTGTGGTTCCCGTGTTGTTCGTAGTGTTGATTTTTTTGGTTTTATAATCTGACAAGGAATACTTTTCCTGACGACTTGCGTTTCATTACGGTTTTGGTCCTATTTTTGTATGTGTGTTTACTGTTTAGCTGTGTACACTGGTATTGGTTTTGGCACTGTTTTGTTCACTAGTGGGGTGTTTTCGTTTCCATCATCATGTTGTCTTTTCTTTTGGTTTGGTTTGCTTTCGTTGTCTGTCCTGTTTTGTAATAATAAGTTGTTCATCAATTTTTTTTTGTAGTTTTAATGTATATACACATTTAATTTTCATTGACAAGGAAACCGCTTTTCCTAATTATCTGTCTGTGGTGGTGTAAACAGTTTTTTTTGTTTTTTGTCTTGAGTTGTATGTGTGCGAGTGATTTTTATCTAGTCTCGTGGTCGTCAATGGACACAGTCCAATCAAACCATCATAATAACGAACTCACCATTGCCATTACACTTCAAAGAAGAAAAAATCCATACAGATTGTTCAGCGCTGCTGTTGCAGTAGTAACTGCAGTTTTAACTATCAATATTAGCNCGAGATTCCCTGCAGTTTCGACTATCAACATTAGCGCTGTGAAGATCACTGGTGGTTACATTGCGACATAGTGCGCCCACGACAAACAAATAAATCTTTTGGGAGCTTCTACAATCGTAGATGGAAGAATGTCAACACATTTAGTTAATACATCTTTAAATTTTGTATTGCCACCTGTTCTGGTTTGGGCTGATATCACATATGGTGTGTGGGTGAAGTTGTGCACTTTGTACGATGTAATTTTCTTTTTAAAATGCAGAAACCTGCCGTTTCTGAAAAGCAACAAACAGCAGAAAAACATGGCTTGTATGCAAGTGATGATGAAACCATATTTTGTACATTTTGCAATGCATCAGTAACTTGGGACCGTCGACACGCTTGCATAAAGCACATATAAAGTGAAGAAAAAAATCAATCAACCTAAATTTTAAAGTTCTGTTTTATAGTCTTTAAGTCTATTATTTTAATGTGGTTTTGTTTGTCTTTACATAATTAACTGTTAACCAAAAATAACACAGATTTTGAAGAAAAATAACCTTAAATGCTATATAAAAATAAACACTACTCAAAGTGCATGGTCCTAGCGATAACTGCTGGCGGCAACACCAGATTACAGCACATTAACAAGGCAAGCAGTTGCTAAGTGCAGTTTCTCTGTGTGCCGAGAATGGAGAGCTAGATGCGGCGAGGCACACACATTATCAACTGGGTTAACATGCAGCTCTCTCTGCCATTGGAGGGAGGGCAGATTAGCAGCCACCTCTTGTCCCACTGTACGGATATACAGTTAGTTCAAAGGGACAGCGAAGGGATCCACCCTAACTGTAACTGCATCAGACATTATCTTTTACCACACTTATCTTGGGCGTGTATAAGGTCCACCGGGTGGGTCTATAAAAATAGGTGTCCACATTTAAATAAACAAATCAACTGATTTTTCTGCAAGACGTCAGTGAAAATTAAACTCGCACTTGCCACAAGCGGCTTGGCATGCTGTGCTTAGGCTTTTTTTGCGACAAGGGGAGATCCTCCCCTTGTTCTCCTAGGTTATAATTTATCTCGGCTGACTTCAAAATATTAAAGTATTTTAATATTTCATTAAAACATGCAATTTTCCCTCTAAAAAGGGGAACATNTCGGCTGACTTCAAAATATTAAAGTATTTTAATATTTCATTAAAACATGCAATTTTCCCTCTAAAAAGGGGAACATTGATGCAATTTTCAACATTTTGGGGGCAAGGACAATCCAAAAAAGTCAAATTTGTTCTTACAAGCTCATAAATCTTACTACTCAATTCACAGGAACCATCTGACTGTAGCTAACACATTTAACATAACTTTTGCTGCTCAAATGTGCAAAAACTGCCAAATTCTAATTTAAATTTGATTTTTACAGTTTGTCAGGATTGGTCCAAAACCAAACAACGTCTCCTTCAAAGTAACCACAATTTTCCTAGGAACCGTAAATGGTCATAATTTTGAATTTTGATTGTAGTTCTACAATTTACACCTACCCCGAGGACAAAACATGTATGGGGAACTAAGGAAAAATGTTAGTTTTTAAAACATTAAACATGCTAGTTTTATTTTTAAATAATTTAATAAAACCCAAAATAAAATATGTTATTAACAATATATATGTGATTAACCAACACATGAATACAGAACAAAATACAGATGAACAAAACAAATATCTACACAAAACTGTAATACTATTAACGTATTACGTAACTCCATTAGCCATATTCAATAAAATTAATACACTGAATGACATCACTAAAAATCATAACTCATGTTCTTGAGGACCTCTGGTAAATACATATAAATGCTGATTAGGACTGTATCCCATATTTGCAACATTGTCGAAGACAATACACACACCCTGCAAAGCCTGCCTGATAATACCGACAACACTTACTTGCATCTCATTTACTACGTCATCATATTTACTCTAATGTGACATTTCAAATTCACAGTGGGGCCTTAACTTCAAAGTAAATGTTTTTAAAAGATAACTTGCAACATTATCACTGCATCATTCACAAATGTAATGTTTCACAGTAATGTATGCAGAACATGCAAAAAATGATGGTTTCTGTAAGTAGCGTGAACTACGGTGATAACCGCCGCAAAGCCCAACACTCAATTGTCAACTGTCAACATTAAACCAGAATGGGTTGTGTTTTCAGGGCCATGAACCACGGAAGGTAAAAGGGACTGGATAACTAATGTGTAGAAGATTATTCATAGTGTGTGGGTGACTAATAGTGTGTGTGCAGATCTTGCTGTTGACAGAGTTTGATAACTCTCTGATTTTGCTCTTCAATTTAATGTTTTACCTTAAAACTGCAACGTACAGTGTTAAAACTACTGCCGTAAGCACACCAATAATCTGTGACCAGCAGAAGTTGTTAGAATGCTACATTCCTTTAATTATAATGTCTGATAGTAAAGTCTGAACATAATGTTGCAATACAATCTGTTGAATATAATTGCAGCAGAACCTCCATTAAATATTCAGTATAAAGAAATACTCCAAACAATGAGTTATACATTTGGTCCCGTCAAACATCCATAAGAACAACGCATTTGAACCTCTACGTACCAAAATACATTCCTGAGCGTAGCTACAACAATGCAAACAAACCAACTCGGTGACGACTTCCCCTCTTGCCGGGCGGAGTTTGTAAGGGGAGGAAGCCAGCTCACACCCGACTCACGAGCAACAGCACAGTTATTAGACATTTGCATAAACAACCAACTTAATNTCGGCTGACTTCAAAATATTAAAGTATTTTAATATTTCATTAAAACATGCAATTTTCCCTCTAAAAAGGGGAACACTGATGCAATTTTCAACATTTTGGGGGCAAGGACAATCCAAAAAAGTCAAATTTGTTCTTACAAGCTCATAAATCTTACTACTCAATTCACAGGAACCATCTGACTGTAGTTAACACATTTAACATAACTTTTGCTGCTCAAATGTGCAAAAACTGCCAAATTCTAATTAAAATTTGATTTTTACAGTTTGTCAGGATTGGTCCAAAACCAAACAACGTCTCCTTCAAAGTAACCACAATTTTCCTAGGAACCGTAAATGGTCATAATTTTGAATTTTGATTGTAGTTCTACAATTTACACCTACCCCGAGGACAAAACATGTATGGGGAACTAAGGAAAAATGTTAGTTTTTAAAACATTAAACATGCTAGTTTTATTTTTAAATAATTTAATAAAACCCAAAATAAAATATGTTATTAACAATATATATGTGATTAACCAACACATGAATACAGAACAAAATACAGATGAACAAAACAAATATCTACACAAAACTGTAATACTATTAACGTATTACGTAACTCCATTAGCCATATTCAATAAAATTAATATACATCACTAAAAATCATAACTCTCATGTTCTTGAGGACCTCTGGTAAATACATATAAATGCTGATTAGAAGGACTGTATCCCATATTTGCAACATTGTCGAAGACAATACACACACCCTGCAAAGCCTGCCTGATAATACAAACAACACTTACTTGCATCTCATTTACTATGTCATCATATTTACTCTAATGTGACATTTCAAATTCACAGTGGGGCCTTAACTTCAAAGTAAATGTTTTTAAAAGATAACTTGCAACATTATCACTGCATCATCCACAAATGTAATGTTTCACAGTAATGTATGCAGAACATGCAAAAAATGATGGTTTCTGTAAGTAGCGTGAACTACGGTGATAACCGCCGCAAAGCCCAACACTCAATTGTCAACTGTCAACATTAAACCAGAATGGGTTGTGTTTTCAGGGCCATGAACCACGGAAGGTAAAAGGGACTGGATAACTAATGTGTAGAAGATTATTCATAGTGTGTGGGTGACTAATAGTGTGTGTGCAGATCTTGCTGTTGACAGAGTTTGATAACTCTCTGATTTTGCTCTTCAATTTAATGTTTTACCTTAAAACTGCAACGTACAGTGTTAAAACTACTGCCGTAAGCACACCAATAATCTGTGACCAGCAGAAGTTGTTAGAATGCTACATTCCTTTAATTATAATGTCTGATAGTAAAGTCTGAACATAATGTTGCAATACAATCTGTTGAATATAATTACAGCAGAACCTCCATTAAATATTCAGTATAAAGAATACTCCAAACAATGAGTTATACATTTGGTCCCGTCAAACATCCATAAGAACAACGCATTTGAACCTCTACGTACCAAAATACATTCCTGAGCGTAGCTACAACAATGCAAACAAACCAACTTGGTGACGGCTTCCCCTCTTGCCGGGCGGAGTTTGTAAAGGGAGGAAGCCAGCTCACACCCGACTCACGAGCAACAGCACAGTTATTAGACATTTGCATAAACAACCAACTTAATNGGGAGGAAGCCAGCTCACACCCGACTCACGAGCAACAGCACAGTTATTAGACATTTGCATAAACAACCAACTTAATAACTATCTTTGCATGAAATCTTAAGTAACGGGACCTGCAGATTTTTCAATCAATGCAATACGTATTTGATGAACTATAAAGGAGATCATTATATTATTATTTACATAAAAATTTTGCCAGGAACACTGAAAATTTTCTGTGGATGTTTTTTGGTACATAAGAGTCCACTGTATTTGTTATCGGCAGATGCATCTGGAATAGACTTGTGTTTTACAAGAAAAATTACACTGGCTGCAAAATCTCTGTTCTCAATTGGCATTACATTGAAGTCCTAATAAGTGATTCCAAGACGAAAAACCTTTAACAGGTCTTGTTGAACAGGTTTCACCGTAACCAATAATGTTAACATCAAGACTTTGTGTATGTACATTTCATTCCACCAATCATACTGATTACAAATGCCCTTAAAATATATTTCACAATCTATTGAGTGAATAAATAAAGGAACCAAAGAGTGAGAATGAAACCCACAGCCCATACTACACACCAAGAGGCAAGTACCCAATAGTGAACCTAGTAACCAGGCCTGCCAATCTAATATCTACACTACACTACCCTTCCTCCCTACACTCAACTCAGCATCAATACCAACTACAGCACACAATCCAGCAGCTATCTGAACCCTACGCCGTCACTGGCAGCATTACTTCATACAAAATTATTTATAAAAACTACTTAAAAACCCAAATAAAATTTCTGTACAGACACACNCTGGCAGCATTACTTCATACAAAATTATTTATAAAAACTACTTAAAAACCCAAATAAAATTTCTGTACAGACACAGACATGTTTGGAATCATCAGAAAGACATACGTGCTGCAACAGCCTAGTGCTATTGGATTCGCAATAGCCAGGGCGAGTATTTCCAAAGTTACGTTGGTCCCATTACATTTTTAATATTCACACACTGGCACTTCTAGGAACATCATTTTCTTAGTACTCGCACGTGTTTTACTCCCTTTCTTTAAAGCAGCTTTATTGTATGCTTTATTGTATGCTTAATTTGAAAGCAGTATTATTTCCCTTCTCCCTTTAATAAATCAAGTGCCATGATTTAAGAAACATTCAGTAAAATATCCTTTGTAAACGTCGAANCTGGCAGCATTACTTCATACAAAATTATTTATAAAAACTACTTAAAAACCCAAATAAAATTTCTGTACAGACACACACATGCTTGGAATCATCAGAAAGACATACGTGCTGTAACAGTCTAGTGCTATTGGATTCGCAATAGCCAGGGCGAGTATTTCCAAAGTTACGTTGGTCCCATTACATTTTTAATATTCACACACTGGCACTTCTAGGAACATCATTTTCTTAGTACTCCCACGTGTTTTACCCCCTTTCTTTAAAGTAGCTTTATTGTATGCTTAATTTGAAAGCAGTATTTTTTCCCTTCTCCCTTTAATAAATCAAGTGCCATGATTTAAGAAACATTCAGTAAAATATCCTTTGTAAACGTCGAANTTTCCCTTCTCCCTTTAATAAATCAAGTGCCATGATTTAAGAAACATTCAGTAAAATATCCTTTGTAAACGTCGAAGCTTGACCACACTCAGTCTGTTCCCAGGACTCCGCGCGGGATGTAGCAACTAGGCCTGGTAGGTGCTGGCCGACACGTTTCCCCCGCGGCCTGTCCAGTTGGTGTGCTGGAACTTGCCGGGACTCGACACCAGCTCGTACGTGTGCGCCCCGAAGTAGTCTCTCTGTGCCTGCACACATTACACTTCCACTCACAACAAACTTATCAAAAGAAATGGGGGATGTATCGAACGTCACAAAAAACATGCAATGAAATCAAGTGCTACGTACAAATAACCTGCAAATTTTTTCTTAATCTAGATCAAGGTTTTAAGTAACTTAAAATATTTAACATTACATTATGTTTTGAAAACCGATAGCATTTATTTGCAGGTACTTCACACGAAGTAACAGAAATGTAGGGCTGAACCAGTGTTACCTGAATGAGGTTGGCAGGAAGGTTCCGGGAGCGGTAGCCATCGTAGAAGGCGAGCGCAGTGCTGAAGCAAGGGGTAGGTATCCCCAGCTGTGCAGCGGTCGCCACCACGGTCCTCCACGAGTCCTGGCAGCGGTGCACGGCGTTGCGAAAGAAGTCGTCCAGCAGCAGGTTTGACAGCTCTGGATTGCGCTCAAACGCAGTCTTTATGTTGCCCAGGAACACACTGTTGCAAGAATTTTTTATGACATTATCTTTGCAAAGCATTTTCAAGTATGTAATGAGTGTTTGNCCAGGAACACACTGTTGCAAGAATTTTTTATGACATTATCTTTGCAAAGCATTTTCAAGTATGTAATGAGTGTTTGGGAAACCTATTTTACTTACACAACGAAATTGCTAAATTTTCTTTAAATTAGCTTTTATTGTATGAAATCACAAAGCAAGCAAACACTTCACAACAAGCCATAGGTTTAGGTTACCAAAATACATGTTGATTCAAATTGAATTACAGGTTTTGACAGGGCAATACAAATTACAAAGGGAGAATTTTACATTTTTCATAATGCCCAAGTACAAATATTAAAATAACAAAATTTCTTTAGTCATCAATAATTTATCATTCAAAATAACTGCTTCTGATTTTCCCACACACTTGATGCCTGTCACGAGTTATGCAGAATAAATTAATATTGCATGCAACATCATATTTATTTTGCGCAAGAGACAAGTGGACATGGATCTGCAATGGTTGTTCAAACCTTGTGCCGCTCGATGTTCTAACATTATGGAAGGCAAAGGAAGGCTAAGTATATGCCTCTCAGGTATAATTTTTTTTCATGTAACTAAATTTTTTTACTTAATTAAATTTTAAAAAGGGTAATTTTTTTGTTTAAGACAAATACAGACATCTTGTAAGAAATTGCAAATTTTGATATATATATATACATATATATAGGGGTTGGATTGGTTCAAAATCAATCCAAAATTAGCCAAAATATTTATAATGGGCCCTTTTCCTTAAGAACCTTATTTATGGAAACTATCAGGCTTGTTTTAGAAAGACTCTACTGTAATATTCATTTTAGTAGTCGCCTAAATTTTATGAAACTTCAGAAGTAATGAAAAATATACTGAAATAACATTGTCAAAACTAATTAAATGGTGGCAACATTCCCACCACAAAAATTGTGTCTAGTGTTAGGGTGCAAAACATAGGATAGCTCAAATTTAACTTATATAAAAAAAACTATACCTTCGTATGATGCAGCCTCCCCGCCACATGAGCGCAATACCGCCATAGTTCAACTTCCAACCAAACTCCTTAGCAGCCTCGCGCAACAGCATGAAGCCTTGTGTGTAGGAGATGATCTTGGAAGCATACAGTGCCTGTGGAAGAGACATGCCCGTTCTGTTTAACACCTCGGGGCCTTAAAGCAGCTTTTACATCAACATTTACTTTTAAATACACATTGACAATTACATACCTACATTCCAATCCAGTTTGCATGCCACAAATTCAAGGAAATATACTCAGTGGGCAAAACTACACTTACAGAGTACTCTATAGACAATCTTGATGAATTAATGTTTTTTTTTTTCATTTTTTGATACCTAACATTTACTTTTCATGGCCTGGAGAAGCTTCCCTTTACAAAAAGTATAAATGTCTTCGTATTTTCAGGGTGGCCATTAAATTTCTGTTTTAAGATTCCTCGACTTTTCCAGACTTCTCATTTTACTTTAACTTAAATCTATGCCTATAACATAGCTTACCATTTAAATAGTATAATGTGACGAGAACAGCAATGTGCAGCGGCCATAATAATTGAATTCTACAATCAGCAACCTAATATTAACAAAATAATCCTGCTTTGTGAACAAAATCCCTGAAGTCGGCATCTCTTGTAATCAAAGTGATAATGCAAGAAATTGCAATGTAGCATTTCCTGTCGAGTCAAGAGAAGTAAGTCTTGTACACTGCACGGGCCGCTCACAGCAGCTGGCAGTACGTGATGCGGTTTCTGAACCAGGTATAAGGTTACCAGCCGTCCTCTTACCCGGCCGGACATGTACTCTTTTTGAGGTCTTGTCAACTGTCCGGCTTTACAAAAAAATCTAAATATAAGACCAACGAACTTCCTGCGAAATAGAAAACTTTTTGGTGAATATTACGTGATTATTTTGTCTTTTCCATGTATAAGTTGAGAAATGCCTTATCTATTCAGAATTTTATCACTATTTTTTAAGAAATAGAAACCTGTTAACACAAATAAAATTGTTAAATAAATACGAACGAAACATATCTGAACCTGACCTGTGCAAGAGAGATCAACTGCCAATTAACCAAATTGCGTCCAGGACTTAAGTGTATTTTTGTGTAGATAATTCTACATTATTTACTTGCAAAATATTCTGTAGTGCCTACAAATTAAATGGAATTGACATTCATATTGAAGAGTAAACATAAATATCGCTAACTGGTTGCAAAAAAAAATATTTTGTATTACTTAACAGTTAGTTTTTGGGATACAATTTTGAATGTAATATATTTTTAACTGACCTGCATCATAACTAATTTTGTATAACTGTGTTGTAAAATTATGATTATCTTTCTTTGTGTTATTATCATGCAGTATCTTCCTTTTATCTATCGATGTCAGTTACTTGAAAGTGTACTCTTTTTGAGAAACCCTAAGCAGTTACGGGTAGCTTGCTACACAAAATGTAGGTCAGTTGTAGGTCACTATAAATCTAACACCAAATAATTGAAAAGACTGACATTTATCCAAGAACCTCAGCACTCACTATGCCAAATGGTGGACACCAGATGGAATAATGTTTCACAGATTATTGGAACAGAAAGCTGCCATTTCATCACATTTGTCAAACACTGTGTAATGTTGCAGCGGTCAGAAACNCAGGAACACACTGTTGCAAGAATTTTTTATGACATTATCTTTGCAAAGCATTTTCAAGTATGTAATGAGTGTTTGAGAAACCTATTTTACTTACACGACACGAAATGGCTAAATTTTCTCTAATTTAGCTTTTATTGTATGAAATCACAAAGCAAGCAAACACTTCACAACAAGCCATAGGTTTAGGTTACCAAAATACATGTTGATTCAAATTGAATTACAGGTTTTGACACGGCAATATAAATTGCAAAGGGAGAATTTTACATTTTTCATAATGCCCACGTACAAATATTAAAATAACAAAATTTCTTCAGTTTTCAATAATTTATCATTCAAAATTAACTACTTCTGATTTTCCCATACACTTGACGCCTGTCACGAGTTATGCTATGGTAGGGTTTGGTGCTTACACATTATTTGGCGACAAAAGATATGTATAGGCTCTTGCAGGATATCAGTTTATTCAGAAGACGTGTGTATTAAAACAAATTAATATAAATCCTCCGATCTCCCACAAAAGACCAATGAAAATGAACTGTACGCTTAGTATTACAAGTCGCTCTATGTTAAAACAAATTTTGGTCACAAGGGGAGGTCAAGTATATGCTTCTGGGGGTACAGTCAACTCTAGATTCTACAACCCTTCACGGTTCCCGAGAAGCGGTCATCATTAGAATTTTGACAGATTTGACTGACACCATAGTCTATTTTTAAAAAATTCTCCTCGAGTCGTACTTATACCACTTTTTAACAGCTCTTGCAGCAAAATTACACGTTATAGTAATCAAATACAGCCAAATCTTGACCATATGAGTTTTCAAATTACTTGGGAATAGGCTTGTATGCTCTATGCACTTTTAAGATTGAGTTTGTTTAAACTTTAATTGTTTTAACCCCCCAAAATACCAAAATTGAGTTTTTTGCATTAAACAGTTCACATTCAATTTTCAATGGGTTTTTGCAGGAAATTCAGGACTTATTTACAAAATGATTACTTATTACAAAAGTTGCATTACATGGTTCCCGCGACATTGGGGTTGAAGACAAGTGGATGATGTGACGTGGTAAGTAATGTTCTCTCGGAGCTGTGTGCAAGGACGAGAACAGGCAACGCAGCGTGTGTATGTAACGGGTGTGAGAGAGGCAGGCTGCATGGGGACCATGCGATCGATACCACAGACGTTTGCCCGGCAAGGGCATGCTTTTTTTTTGCTCGGGGGTTTGGCAGAAGCTGCTCCGCTTGTTGACTAACACCCAATGTATCATATGGCGAGCACAAAGACAGAATTTTATCTCGCATCAAAGAAAGGTCTGATTTACCTCAATTTTGTTGTAGTGGCAGACATACTGCCTTTAAAATTAAGCTTTAGAGGTGCTGAAGAACTTAAATTATTGACATATGCTAAAAATTACTTCCAAGTTAAAGAAAATTATGTATTGGCAGTGGTTGTCGCGTCTTTATTTTCTCTGATATCGTCTGGCACACACTCCACGTGTTGGTTACCTGTGGCCAGATAATATTGCATCGAGTTATTCAGCTGACAACAACTGAAGCTTGATTTGTCAGTTAAAAGAATTCTAAGATGTGCATTATACACTGGTAAAAAAAATTCAACGATAGACTTTAGAGTAATCTTAAACTGTCGGTAGATACTAGAAGGACGATAAAATGTAGCGGAGCTGTCTGTTATCCCTCTCATTTTTCTCTCTTTCAACACCACTACTCTCCCTTCTCTATCTCTCAACGACCCCATCTGGTAGCCCCTCCACCACACCCTTGGAACACACACTGCAAGCGATCACTGTTTCTGTCCTTTTCTACACCCTTGTTGCCAGTGTTTCCCTTCAGTGCTTCAGCAATTAACTGGCAAAAAGGCACGTAAGAAAACAGGAACTGTGCCGCGGCTTGGCAATTTGATGAGGCAGAAACTAACGCCAGTGGGCGGCGGAAGCAACGGGACTCGGTTGGAAGGAGGGTAGGGGCAGCGCTACTTAATTTTTGTTTGGGATGATGGGTAGTCACATTCCAGCTCGCCACTCCATAAAAGAGAAAGAAAAACAAAGCAACCCAGTCAACCCTAGCGGTTACCATAAAAGAGAAGGCAAATAAAAAAAAAGGGAAGCCGCCCACCCTAAACATTCGCATTCTTTTAATGGCCTTCTCGCATACTAAGCACACCATAAATTGTTGCAGTTTCATTCAAGAAATATATTTTTTTCCCAAAAGTATATGCATGAGAATATACAGTATTGTTAATTTTTCTGTAAGTAAACTTTGCATTGTACTTTTGCTTACTTCCACTCATATTATTTTTAACGTAAAAAAAATTTAGATCACATAAAAATTTATTTTAGACACAAATTTCTGTAACCCTCATTCTTTAATTTTTCCCGAAACCATCAAGTACGGGTATGAAAAAGATAGGGCAGACTGCGGGGTTCGGACTGGCGGAGGGGGCAGGAGTGACAACTGTTTCAACACAGCCGCTTGCAATGCTTAGTTTCTTACACAGCGAGAATATAATCAAAGCATCATTTATAAATTATCTGAATTTTACACAAGCTATGAGGAAATTTTGCTTTGAATCACATATTGTGCAGAATTTTTAATTAGCCAAACTCCAAATGTGAAATCCCACTCTTATGTTCAAGGGCTAACAACTTTCATTTACATAGAATTTAGAAATAACAGAGTTCAAATTAACGAGGTTTTACTGTAGTACAGTGCTCGAGAAGAGAATTGCAACCACTTGTGGCCATAATAAATGCAACAAACTTATTTTTCTACCCATTTCCTTAAAAATTTCCAATTTTTTTTACCAAATTTTTTATTGTTCCCGAGAAAAGGGTTGTTACTTCGAGAGGATCGCTATTCCTGGGGTAGCAAAATGGAGAGTTGACTATCATTTTAGATGCTGCCTACAGAGTTAAATTAATAACATGTTTAAAAACAATGTTGATTTTATGCCAGATATAACACAAACTTTACATGAAAACACAACCTTTAAAAGCAAAAGAAAACATTTAAAATAAATTCAAACTTAATTAAAGAAAGTGTAACATTGAGCTAGAAATGACTGAACACTGACTTCATGCAAAGAATTGGAAATTTTGATGCATAGTGGCTCGGGTTATGGGCCAAATATCTACAGCAACTGACCTGTCATAACCGTTTTTATGAGACTGTATCATCTTCAATTACATTTTGTTTTGATGGAGCAGTGGAACATTTAGTTGATATGGAAGTTAAATTGAAATTATTACCTAGAAAGTTTTAATGTCACTGAAAGAACAAAACACTGTGTGTTGCTGTTTGTGCAGATGTGAGTTATAAACACGCTTGGCAAGTAAATATTACACTCCTTGGATTTTCCATATAATGAACACACAATTTTACACTACAATACAAAGAGTTGTAATGGCAGTTTAATGGGGCCATGCAGATTAAAATTATTCTAATAACCATTCCGAAACACATTTACAAACGCACTAACTTACTGTTTGCAGTTCCTATTCACGATACCTGAACATGTGCCAACCCTTGAACAATTACTTTACTACAATCAAGTTTATCTGCCGCTGATAGAAAATAATTTATTGGCAGAATCATTAAGTACTTATTTTCTAAAACCGACAAATTTAAAACTTTGGAAAAAAAAAAAAAAAAAAAAACACACAAACACACATACGGAAAATGGTGAACCAAACCCATATTCTGAAGTGGTTAATATAACATTTACCTCAAGCAGATATTCTAAAGGCACCAACTGCCAACTATGCTTAATAAAAGCAATTCAAAAGATAATTAACTGTAATAAAAAATTACGACAACATCAACAAGGTGCTTGAGTAAACGTGATGTATAACAGCACTTGCACAATGGCATCCAATGGGTTGGAAATTTCTCAGTAATCTCAGTGTCTGTACGCACTGTCATATTGTAAAGCCGATATTTATCTACAACACAAAAATTTTTATATTACTTTTTGAACATATTTTACATTATAAGAGAATTTTAATTAAATTTTTATCTAAAATTTTTAATTTCAGGTACTATATACTTTTTTTAATACTCGCCACCAAGATCAACATAACAGTACAAATCCTGCAACAATTTGTCAGCTGTTATAATATTTTGCAAATGAAAGCACTTACTGTTTACACGCTGTGTAGGTTGGTCACATTATCTGTCGAAAGTTAGTGTACTTATATGAAATGCAGAATAAATTAATATTGCATGCAACATCATATTTATTTTGCGCAAGAGACAAGTGAACATGGACCTGCAATGGTTGTTCAAACCTTGCGCCGCTCGATGTTCTAACATTATGGAAGGCAAAGGAAGGCTAAGTATATGCCTCAGGTACAATTTTTTTTCACGTAACCAAATTTTTTTACATAATTAAATTTTAAAAAGTGTAATTTTTTTGTTTAAGACAAAACACAGACATAATGTAAGAAATTGCAAATTTTGATATACAGTGGAACCCTCTTATAAGGTTCTTCAGGGGTCCACAAGAAAGTGACACTATAAGCAGGAAAACCTTATAAGAGGGAAACACAAAAATTCAAGAATCTGGACACCAAAAGATATAAAATTATGCACCGTAATAAACACACAACTTTACATAATGAACAAAACAAATATTTCTTTTAAATACATAATCTTTTAAGAAATTTTATCTCCTGGTTGCAAAATCATAAAATAAGTATACGAGCAAAAGATTACTGTACATGCAAAACAAGCACAATTGTTCGTGGCAGTTTGTCTCCTGGTTGCATCAATGATTCGATTCAGAGTAGTCACTGGGATTTCCAAATTCCGAGGAATTGCTGTGCGTGTTCTACCCGGATTACGGTCCACGTGCTTGATTAAGATTAACTTTTCAGCTAATGAATATGTTTGCTTTTTCTTAGAGGCACTAATTTTAATTTTTCACTAAAACTGTTTCAAGGATGAATTAATTTTCACTACATAAATATTAACTGGGCATGTGCAAAGGTCGTTTTTTAAATGTGAAGCGAAGTCGAAGCGAAGCTTGCATTATGCGAAGGAATTTCGAAGAACAATCGGAGCTGAAGGATTAAAAAATATATATAATAGGCTACAGTTTTCAAGTATATTCAACTCGTTTGTACTGTTACTGCCAAAAAAATGTATGCCTACTAGACACTGAGCATAGGAATAAAACATATCCTAATCTTGTACTGCTGAAAAACTGAAATATCAAAATCTGTAAGAAAGTAATCATTATACATTTGGATACCTACAAACTTTTTAAAAACTATCATACTCCATATATCCAGTCCCTTTTGGCACCACCACCGCACAGTGATGTCAATGGATGCCTATCAACATTTGACCTCTTCCCTTTCCTCCTTCAAGGACCCTTGTCAATGTCAGGCTAGATAGTAAACTTGCTAGATTGTGGTGGTATTAGGGCCTCAGAGCAAGAGAGTTGAGCCACTTTCACTGCTAACAAAGAAAGTGTGAAGTTCTTCCAAAAAGACTATCAGCTGTGGTGTGGTACATACAGCTGCCCGACTCCCCCCTCCCCCCCTGCCGGGCTCGTGATAATTTATGACATTGTTACACATGTCAAAATTAGAAAGCCACAGAAACATTAATTTTTCGAGACAGAAAATCCACACTGTATTTGTGTTATGTTAGGGTCTGTCACCCTCCTATTAAACAGCCTTCCACTGGTGTGTGCAAGGCATGAGTCTTGTAGGCCTAACAAAGGGGGGGGGGGGGGAGAAAAGACAAGGAAAGCGGGCTGGGACATCTACCTGGAACACGGCACCACGGGCCACTGCCATGAAGAGGAGGGGGAGGGGCGACAACCTCCGGGCGGCAAAACCACAGCTGCAGCTCCAGACATGCCTACCTGCCCCAGGCGGCTGTAAAAACATTCACTCCTCCCCTTTGCAGGCCGACTGACCCTCGTCAATGTCAAGCTGGTAGATTATCTCAGCAGGGTGGAGCTTGGGATAAAAACTACAACTTTGTCTGAAAAGCAGTGTAAGTTGAGCATCTTTTCCATTGAAGTTTTCCTTTCCCAGTGTGCTTCCTTCACAATGTGCATTATTCGCGGGAAAATGAAAACCTTATTTCCGGGAATGTTTGTTATTGTTCTTATGGAGAAACATTCCCGACTAGAAAAATCGTGCATTATAGGCGGGAAAACCTTTTAAATGGGAACCTTATAAGTGGGTTCTACTGTATGGGGTTGGATTGGTTCAAAATCAATCCAAAATTAGCAAAATATTTATAATGGCCCCCTTTCCTTAAGAACCTTATTTATGAGAACTATCAGGGTTGTTTTAGAAAGACTACTGTAATATTCATTTTAATAGTCACCTAAATTTTATGAAACTTCAGAAGTAATGAAAAATATACTGAAATAACATTGTCAAAACTAATTAAATGGTGGCAACATTCCCACCAAAAAAATTGTGTCTAGTGTTAGGGTGCAAAACATATGAAAGCTCAAATTGAACTTCTATAAAAAAAAAACTATACCTTCGTATGATGCAGCCTCCCCGCCACATGAGCGCAATACCGCCATAGTTCAACTTCCAACCAAACTCCTTAGCAGCCTCGCGCAACAGCATGAAGCCTTGTGTGTAGGAAATGATCTTGGAAGCATACAGTGCCTGTGGAAGAGACATGCCCGTGGAAGAGACATACACCTTGGGGCCTTAAAGCAGCTTTTACATCAACATTTACTTTTAAATGCACACTAATGCACACTACATACCTACATTCTAATCCAGTTTGCATGCCACAAATTCAAGGAAATATACTCCGTGCAAAAACTACACTTACAGAGTACTCTATAGACAATCTTGATGAATTAATGGTTTTTTTTCTTTCATTTTTTGATAACTAACATTAACTTTGCATGGCCTGGAGAAGCTTCCCTTTACAAAAAGTATAAATGTCTTCGTATTTTCAGGGTGGCCATTAAATTTCTGTTTTAAGATTCCTCGATTTCTCCAGGTTTTTCCGGACTTCTCATTTTAACTTTAACTTAAATCTATGCCTATAACATAACTTACCATTTAAATTGTATAATGTGACGAGAACAGCAATGTGCAGCGGCCATAATAATTGAATTCTACAATCAGCAACCTAATTTTAACAAAATAATCCTGCTTTGTGAACAAAATCCCTGAAGCCAGCATCTCATGTGATCAAAGTGATAATGCAAGAAATTGCAATGTAGCATTTCCTGTCGAGTCAAGAGAAGTAAGTGTCGTACACTGCACGGGCCGCTCACAGCAGCTGGCAGTACGTGATGCGGTTTCTGAACCAGGTATAAGGTTACCAGCCGTCCTCTTACCCGGCCGGACATGTACGCTTTTTGAGGTCTTGTCAACTGTCCGGCTTTACAAAAAAATCTAAATATCAGACCAATTGACTTCCTGCGAAAAAGAAAACTTTTTGGTGAATATTACGTGATTCTTTTGTCTTTTGCATGTATAAGTTGAGAAATGCCTAATCTATTCAGAATTTTATCATTATTTTTTAAGAAATAGAAACCTGTTAACACAAATAAAACTGTTAAATAAATACGAACAAAACGTATCTGAACCTGAGCTGTGCAAGAGAGATCAACTGCCAATTAACAAAATTGTCTCCAGGACTGATGTGTATTTTTGTGTAGATAATTCTACATTATTTGTTGCTTGCAAAATATTCTGTAGTGCCTACAAACTAAATGGAATTGACATTCATATTCAAGAGTGAACATTAATATCACTAACTGGTTGCAAAAAAAAATATTTTGTATTACTTAACAGCTATATGGAACAGGTTTTTGGGATACAATTTTGAATGTAATATATTTTTGACTGACCTGCATCATAACTAATTTTGTATAACTGTGTTGTAAAATTATGATTATCTTTCTTTGTGTTATTATCACGCAGTATCTTCTTTTTATCTATCGATGTCAGTTACTTGAACGTGTACTCTTTTTGAGAAACCCTAAGCAGTTACGGGTAGCTTGCTACACAAAATGTAGGTCACTATAAATCTAACACCAAATAATTGAAAAGACTGACATTTATACAAGAACCCAGCACTCACTATGCCAATTGGTTGACACCAGATGGAATAATGTTTCACATAATGTTACACAGATTATTGGAACAGAAAGCTGCCATTTCATCACATTTGTCAAACACTGTGTAATGTTGCAGCGGTCAGAAACNCACAGATTATTGGAACAGAAAGCTGCCATTTCATCACATTTGTCAAACACTGTGTAATGTTGCAGCGGTCAGAAACCAGAGACGACAAACTTAGCTCGGCTCACTCGTGCGGTAGAAGCATGAGAAAAAAGTTAGTAAATAAAAGGTGCCATTATAAAAAAAAATGGAATATCTAAAATTTACCTCTGAAATTGATAGATGTTTATGCAGTTCACTCACTTTATAGAGCAGAAACACAAAACACACTGCAATAAAAGCCAGACAAATGAGATCGTAGAATCCATTATAAATTCACGTTGCTAAAAAACATTGCGAGAAATTTAGGATGGTAGGGCCCTTTCCCTTCTGGTATCTAACATCCTCCCACATCGGTGGAAGAAATTATTTTAGAAATTAAATTCAGCCTAAAGAGATGAAAAGATGAGTCATGGTGCTTGCCAGTGTGCGCTACAATCGTCACTTCCAAAGTTTCCTATTTGATGGTTTGTCATCTTTCACGAGGTGGCAGCACATGTTCATGACTAGTAATGCCACAGGCCCCCTCCCCAGCACCCTTACAAACATACCCAAATAAGGGTATCCGCTGCTGCTGTCGTCGTCACGCCTATTGATCTCTACCTAAAAGGGCACTGCGTGGTACAAAGAGTCCCTTTGGACACTGCTGCAAACCCCGTCACAGCAACTTTCCCATGTCCGTGTGGAAAATGTGTTAGTCTGACTTTTGTTTGTGTGCGCATCTACGAGTACCCCACTGTGAGTACTTGTGCGTTCTGTCAACTGTAAATAATGTAACTTAACATGGTGTTTGTTTAGGTTATCAGAAAACTTAAGTTTTTATAAGTTGATAATTACAAACTCAAAGTTTCTACAGTCAAATTGTTGACCTGTTCCAAAATGTGGCACTCAAGAAATTTTTTACTTCAGTCATGTGCAGAATAGTTCTTTTTATAATTGGTTTTTTTTTAGATCAGATTTCTATTCTGTGTCGAAATCATGCTGATTATGCATGCCATTGTTTTTATTTCATACACACATATTTGCTGGTAAATTTCACAGTTAAAATAACATTTTTACATAAAATTAATTACTCCAATTTAATGTTTTGGTAAATGAAAATTAATTACACACATTTTTTTGATTGTTTGGGATATGTATTGCATTTTTAATATAACAAATTATTTTTATAAAACTTTAGAAAATATAGTAAAAAAAAAATAAAAATGCTGAAATAACTATCAGATCTGAAGAAATCTACAGAAAGCCAGCATGTCCTTTCATTTATTTACAAACAAAACAGTATTTCAAAAGGCAGGAGAGTCTTCTTGTAATGATTCTCTCAAACTACAAATAAGAAACCCATTACCTTCAAAATGCTAATTTTATATTTTTGTGTACGAAAGAAAAGAGCTAGAGTTCGAGCTCAGCTCGGCAACTTTTCAGTGCTTGCTCGGCTTGAACCAAACATCCCAGGCTCGCAGCCTCTACCGAAGCCACTGTTGTTTTTGTGTAGAAAACTATTAACACTAAAAGTTGAACAGAAAATACAGCCTTGCTATTATGGCTAAACTTTGCAGGTAATAATTTTTCCCATGTTCTGCAAAATTTGTTACATTATTTGCCTTATATTTATGGCGTAAACGCTATATTAACTAACATTTTATACTTAACTAGAGTCGAAGCTGTGAAAATCTAAATTGCCAATCACCAAATTTTTTTTTTTTATATTGCTACAAAATATTAATTTATGTTGATACACAGATGTCAGAATAAAAATGATAGCACAGAAGGGTGTGTGTGATGACCTATGTTGCCACTCAATTACAGAAACGTTAACACTGGACACTGCCTACATTTCTCTGTGCAAAAATTAAATAAATAAAGCCTTTTTGAAAAAAAAATCTGACAATATTTCAACAAAATATTAGTTTAAATTAAAAAACAGACATTTTCCAAAGAAAATGATGCGACAGAAGGGTATCTGCAACCTCCCTCGTCAAAAAATTACAAAATCTGTAACATGGGATGCCGTATACTTATTTGCACCATGTTTACAAACTAAACAGAATTTGGTGGTTTATTCCGCATACAAAACATAACATTCAACACAAAACCAATTGCATACCACAGTTCTGGAGTTGCACAGAAACTGCATTTTCACAAACACTACTTTCCAAAACCCTGTAACCACATCTCTGGTTTCAACTGACTGTATAAATGCTTGAAGGGCACGTTTGTTGGTTATGTCTGGTGGAGGGGTGGGGACCATACGGAGAGAAAGGCTTGCCGTGGTTTCACAGTCCAGAGTCGTATTTGCTAATCAATGTTTAGAATTCCATGCGGCTGATTNTCCAGAGTCGTATTTGCTAATCAATGTTTAGAATTCCATGCGGCTGATTGCATATGCAGAAAAACTAAGCATAGCAAGTCATCAATCAAAATCCCAGAGAAATCAGAGTTGTATAACACAAGCTAAGTGAGAAGGCAAACAAGTGAGAGCACAATGGCAGGGAAAACACCGAGGGTAGTCGCATCGGGCGCGAAAACATTAGGCCACTTTACGGGTGGAGGGTGGATGGAGTTAATAAATAGCAGTAACAGTTCAGGGTGGCGGTATCCATGTGTAGATATGAGCTGGTCCGGCCCATACAGTGCTCACTAACAGAAATGCAATGTGCAGCTACAAGAAAAAGTGCAAATAATTTACTTTTTGGCAGAATTCCCTCAAATTTTCTACTTTTATCACCCAAATTGTTTATGGTTCCTCAAAATCCAGTCATCTTAGAAAGACTGTCACTTTAAATGGGGTCAGTATGGAGTGGTTCTCCTGAAGTTTCTTTGATCTTTGCCCGATTGTAGGTTTTACTTTGTATGAACAAGTGACTAGTAGTAGCTATTGAATGTCACGTAACTTCTTTTGGAGCTACACCCCTGTATTAGATTTAAATACAGGTTTTAATGTAGTTCTGTTTTGTGGCATTACGCGTGCATTGTCACAATATAAAATGCTGTATAAATTACTGGATTCCCCTCCATTCTGTAATGAAGAATTTAGTTTAAATATTTACAAAGCCAACTGACTATGTGGTATTTTAACTAGTATTTTTCGATATAGGTTGCACCTTTTTTACTTAAACCCATCTCCTACAGTAACTTCAGTGTCTGTATAAACCCACTCAACCCCACCCTCAAGAAATTCAATTTTTTTTTCTCAGAGCAACGAGAAGCTAAGGGGTTGTTGGTACTTGCTTCCGTACTAAATAAAAAATCTTTACAACCCAATGAATCACAATCAATAGGTCTTATCTGGACTTTTGTGTGTATTTCCCTGGTGTTGACAGCAAACTTATCAAGGCCTATTGCTTCACTGTGTATAGTTCCTCTTCTTCCTCGAATGTGCCGTGGCTTATTGCACTGGCATGCAACCCAATCCAAATCATAGCTGACTGAGCAGTTTTTAAAAAATTTAACTAATTTTTTAAAGTATCTTGTTATTTCAAGTTTTCTTGGATTAGATGTTAATTATTGTTAGCAATTTCAAAGAAATCTTAGTTAATTACAGTTATGATGTTTTAAGATAATTAATTGGTGGAGTTTATGGCTTCATATATTTCCAGTGCTGGCGGGATCCCGAATTTTTCCCGAAAATTCGGGAAATATATTTTTCAAGGTCGGGCCGGAAATAATTTTCCTGTAAATTTTTTGGGATAAAAATNTCCCGAAAATTCGGGAAATATATTTTTCAAGGTCGGGCCGGAAATAATTTTCCTGTAAATTTTTTGGGATAAAAATTATTTAAGCTATTTTGCTGTCATTTCTGTGTTCTATAAAACAGATGTAAGAGAGGGCCTACATGACCCTAATCTCGCCAGCATAAGGAAATAATAATAAAATGCAAGTCAACGTAGCCATCAGTATTAATGGTTACATATAAATATAATGCATACAAAGTTTGCCACTGGCCGTCGTATGTAAACAAACTTCTGTGTGCCTTCCTAAAATTAATAACTGCTCATTCCTCTAAATAGTATTTCCATTTCGCAAATGGTATTTTTTCTGCCGTCTTATAGAATCGTGAATATATTTTTAAAACAAACTTATCTTTTATTGATATAATGGCGTTCAGTTGTGCATGAATAAACATTTTCCTCTGCACGTATTTTAGCTGCTGAATCAATGCGCACTGCTCACAAGTATTAAGAAAGTAGCGTTTGGAATTTTAAGCCAGTATTGTTTAAGAATCGAGATGGCTATGAAATGAGTCTTACTTTTCACGCACTCTTAACTTTGTTTAATTTTGTGANAATCGAGATGGCTATGAAATGAGTCTTACTTTTCACGCACTCTTAACTTTGTTTAATTTTGTGAACTTCTTAGAAATACTACCAAATAATTCCATCACGAGCTGAAAGGCATATCAAATGCATACATGTAAAATTTTCCACGCAAGTTCATAAAAATCTTAATGATCGTGCATTTCTACGGCCACGTGATTCTTGTTCTTGTAGGTTACACGGCTGCCGAACGTGACATCTTCAACTAAGGTGGTATTTTATTGGCTAGCACTTCACGTGACGTAGAATGTCGCCCAATGATAGTCGTTAGAAACAGTCCTGCTCATGTTTTTATTTTGCTAATCACCTGTACGTGTTATTTATTGCATGATATAAACCAATTAAATTTTTATTCAGAGATTATTTTTTATCAATAAACTTGTAGTTTTGAATGAAAGTTTAAATATTGTGTGTGATTTGTAGTGTGGTAAACCTATACCTGTGACACATTAATTTGTTACTAAAAATTATTTAAGTTTGTTTTTAATATTTTATTTACTCACTCTACTGTTTGTTTACATAGTTCGTTAGAAGCAATATGGATATAACAATTAGTGATTCAAAGCACCTATTTGGCATTTTTTTTTACGAAAAATTGCCAGACAATGTGTTGGCAAAATGCAAGGCTTGCTCTAAAGTATTGAAAACAAATATTGGTACTACATTTGGCCTTAAGACACATTTCTCAACATCCTGTGTTCAAAAGTGAACTTAAAAAAAAAAAAAAAAAAAAAAAACNAAAAAACACAACATCCTAAATGAAGCGGCAGAACCAAGACAAAAACTGCTTCGCTTGGATGTCCCTTATAGGTGGCCATCTACTCACGAAAGGGATACGAAAATAACAGATAATATAGGTGAAAGGATAGCTAGTGCCATGTTACCGTATAGTACCATTGAAAACAAAAAATTTCGTGAAATACTCAAAGTGGCCCAACCACCTTATTCAGTTCCATCCACAAATACATTTTCAAGGAGGATAATATTTCAGTATAATTAAACTGTAACAGTATTCGTGTTGTAGTGTCAACACTTAACAGTATGTATTGTAATAGTATACATTTTATTGTGAATTTAATAATGACATAATAAAATTAATCTAAAGTTTTTATTTGTACATTTTGTTAATTTTCTAATGTACCAGAAAATTCCCGATCCCATCCTGTTTCCCGAGGGGAATTATTTTTCCAGTGCAGCTCTAATTTCCGGGGCTCTACAGGACGCTCCTAGCTGCGCATGCACGGCCTGTAACAGTGAGACTGTCTGCATGCAATGCCACAGGATGCGTGTGTCGCGCTGCGCTCTCTCTTGGAGTAGAAATGCTCCCGTCATCGCAACTTCTGCTGCCGCAGNCCAGTGCAGCTCTAATTTCCGGGGCTCTACAGGACGCTCCTAGCTGCGCATGCACGGCCTGTAACAGTGAGACTGACTGCATGCAATGCCACAGGATGCGTGTGTCGCGCTGCGCTCTCTCTTGGAGTAGAAATGCTCCCGTCATCGCAACTTCTGCTGCCGCAGGTTTGCGTTGGCATGAGCCCACAGATAGAAGTGCCCTTTGTGCCTGCTTTAGCGAGCTTTCTGCGTCACAGTGCCATCCAGTGGCCACTTTGGAACAGAATTTTTAGTGTATCCTTATGCTGGCAACACGGTACTTAGAGCTGCTACAGTTGGACACATCCTGCCACCGGTCACGTCAAACTTCGTACAGAAGGATGTAGTTGCTGTGTACACTAACTAAATTAGTTTTCACTATCTAGTTAGCTAACCTTCAGAGTAGCGTAGCAGAGATTGTGATTTTGTTACCAGCCGACACTACTGCTCTAGTTCCCCCCACCCCCCTCCCGCGGCTAAGTCTGTTCTCCAGCAGTTTTGTAGCTAAGTAACGCGTTTCTGCTCCGTCATTACTCAGGTTTTTTATCTTCTTTTTTGGTTTGTCACTTTAATTTTAATTTCTTTACTTAGTTTGGACTCTGCACAAATGCATTAACTTCTACTTCAGTGGGACGACACCGGCATCCGTTCCATTTTCTGTGATGTCCAGCTGATCTAGGATGATTTGGCTCAACCACTAGTATTTAACTCCGATAACTAGTTTACCTAGAATTCTTTCTTCATAATTTTGTGTTGCACAACAGAACATTTAGTAAATCAACTGGAAGATCAAAAAACTATTAAAGTCATGGAACAATAGTATTTTTGTAATGCAAAATTTTTTTTTTTGGGCTGGCAGATTATTTAAGCTTTAATTAATTATGATTGTAAAATATAAATGTAAATTAAAATGAATATACAGTGGAACCCTGTTAAAACATCCCCCTCTTATGACATTTTCCTGCTTAATAAGCAGACTTCTCTTGGTCCTCAAACATGTTTTTCAATACAAAATTACCCTCTTATAAAGTTTTCCCTTATATAAGGCAGACATTTCTTGGGTCCCTTGAGAAGTGTTATAACAGGATTCAACTGTAATAGTTTGTTGTAAGGGGCTGCATTTTTTTCGCAGTTTCATTTATATGAGTTAATTTTTCTACTCAGTATAATTTTGTAGAATTTTGATCATTTCACCTAAGTGTTATGAGAAACTTCTGTGTTTATAAATTTTGTTTTAAAATACAAGGTCGTAAATCTGCTGAGTTCAACTTTTTCATTTAAGTCCCTGTTGTTTATAATTTGTGCAACTTCTGGTATTTATTTATATTATGAAATTATAGTAGTCTTTCGTTTTAATGATTTGTGAATCATTTTTTCAACAAGCATTTTCCTTCATTCTTAAGCTATCTTTTAGTAGCAGTATTTGTTAGTGGCATAACTGGCGTTGACTCCCACCACTCCTTTCCACAGCCTAGTCATCTCCCGAGATTAGTACCATAGCTGATTGGCAACCAGTTCCCCGCCCGTCAGCTGTGGAAGGGGAGGAAGCGATATCTCGCTGAGTAACAGCCATTAACAGGAATCGATATCAAGTGCAGACTGAGAATATAATTAGTATTACTTACACTACAAACCAGTGCGTAATGTTTTTTTTTGTCATGTATCTAACAAACCCTCTATCTTGAGGGAATTTTTTGTATATAGGCTTAATTTAGGTTTTAAAGTAAGGCAATATTTTTGTCTTTTTAAAATGCCTTAGCCTAAAGNTTTTTTGTATATAGGCTTAATTTAGGTTTTAAAGTAAGGCAATATTTTTGTCTTTTTAAAATGCCTTAGCCTAAAGCTTGTCCCACCTTAATGTTACTTTTTCAAGTTTGGTTTTAATTAGCTCGGCTTGACTTGGCTTGAGGAGCAAACGTTAAGGCTCGTCCATCTCTAATTGAAACAATTTGAATCTCATAAAATGCTATTCTAAATTTGTTACATTTGAAGTTTCACAGAAGCCCAGATCCTAGTCTTGACAGTGAAACATCACATCACTATTCTTAAAAAAATGCTTTGAAGCTTTTATTTACTTTGTTTCATTTCTTGGTTACCCACATTTCCAAACCTTGCTGATGAATACGAGCTAGCGAAGGAAATAATACCGGAAGGTTGGACAGGCCAGGCCTTTCAAGACCTGTTTGTGTTCCTCAACCTTTCCTCATCATCCCTCTATACAACNCGGAAGGTTGGACAGGCCAGGCCTTTCAAGACCTGTTTGTGTTCCTCAACCTTTCCTCATCATCCCTCTATACAATGTACCTAAACAAGGAGTCATCATACAATGACTAGAAATACTACACTGCCTGTTGCCAACCAGAGCCTTGGACAACTTCTACCTGCAGCAACCAGTACTGTGCAACAGAATACAGTTTGTTCTCTGATGATACGAAAAATGTAAAAACTATCACTACCCTGCTTTGCAGTAAAATAAAACTGTTCACTTCAATTAATTTTATTGTAATGCTGGGAATGGGAGCAGAAAAAAATATTAGCCATTCAACGTGTCCTCTCGTTAATTTGCACAGGGCGTATCTTATATTTAATGTCTGTCCGACTGTATCTCGGCAACAACATAGGTACGTAAAAAAGTGCCCAGTGGTAGAAACTATCTGCCAAAAATTAGAAATGCATATTACAAAATTTGTAGCTCTTCATTATAAATGGGAAATCAACTGCGAATAATTTTTTGGATAACACCAAATTTTAATTGATATCTTACATTCATTAGTTCAACTAACATAACACAAAAACCAAAGATTACATATTGACGACCACCGAGCAAGATTACTTGGCAAATTAGGAAACAAATTACAAAGCATAGAAATAGGCAGAAGTCTGACAAGACCAACCCTCTACATGCCAATACTGTATCACAAAAACAAATAGAACTTCTAAACACCAAAGAAATAGTCCATACAAGGCGTAGATGCAGTGCATTCTCCAACTGCAAGCACAATAAGGGCTGCACCAGGAAACAGCACCGTACCTGTCTGATGTGCTCGAGGAACTGGTCCTTGTTGCCACTGTAGGTGGTTGTGGAGGGCCCCTTGAGCACACTGGAAGCATGCACTCTCTCGTCCTTGAGCGAGGACAGACACCTCGCAAACACAGACTCCCCTATGAGGGTGACCGGCNCCAGTGCAGCTCTAATTTCCGGGGCTCTACAGGACGCTCCTAGCTGCGCATGCACGGCCTGTAACAGTGAGACTGTCTGCATGCAATGCCACAGGATGCGTGTGTCGCGCTGCGCTCTCTCTTGGAGTAGAAATGCTCCCGTCATCGCAACTTCTGCTGCCGCAGGTTTGCGTTGGCATGAGCCCGTAGATAGAAGTGCCCTTTGTGCCTGCTTTAGCGAGCTTTCTGCGTCACAGTGCCATCCAGTGGCCACTTTGGAACAGAATTTTTAGTGTATCCTTATGCTGGCAACACGGTACTTAGAGCTGCTACAGTTGGACACATCCTGCCACCGGTCACGTCAAACTTCGTACAGAAGGATGTAGTTGCTGTGTACACTAACTAAATTAGTTTTCACTATCTAGTTAGCTAACCTTCAGAGTAGCGTAGCAGAGATTGTGATTTTGTTACCAGCCGACACTACTGCTCTAGTTCCCCCCACCCCCCTCCCGCGGCTAAGTCTGTTCTCCAGCAGTTTTGTAGCTAAGTAACGCGTTTCTGCTCNAGTTAGCAAAGGGTTTTTTACGTTATTTTTTGGTTTGTCACTTTAATTTTAATTTCTTTACTTAGTTTGGACTCTGCACAAATGCATTAACTTCTACTTCAGTGGGACGACACCGGCATCCGTTCCATTTTCTGTGATGTCCAGCTGATCTAGGATGATTTGGCTCAACCACTAGTATTTAACTCCGATAANGGCTCCACCACTAGTATTTAACTCTGATAATTAGTTTACTTAGAATTCTTTCTTCATAATTTTGTGTTGCAAAACAGAACATTTAGTAAATCAACTGGAAGATCAAAAAACTATTAAAGTCATGGAACAATAGTATTTTTGTAATGCAAAAAAATTTTTTTTGGGCTGGCAGATTATTTAAATTTTAATTAATTATGATTGTAAAATATAAATTAAAATGAACATACAGTGGAACCCTGTTAAAACATCCCCCTTTTATGACATTTTCCTGCTTAACAAGCAGCCTTCTCTTGGTCCTCAAACATGTTTTTCAATACAAAATTACCCTCTTATAAAGTTCTCCCTTATATAAGGCAGACATTTCTTGGTTCCCTTGAGAAGTGTTATAACAGGATTCTACTGTAATAGTTTGTTGTAAGGAGCTGCATTTTTTCGCAGTTTCATTTGTATGAGTTAATTTTTCTACACAGTACAATTTTGTGGAATTTTGATCATTTCACCTAAGTGTTATGAGAAACTTCTGTGTTTATAAATTATGTTTTATAATACAAGGTCATAAATCTGCTGAGTTAAACTTTTCATTTAAGTCCCTGTTGTTTATAATTTAATTGTGTAACTTCTGGTATTTATTTATATTATAAAATTACAGTAGTCTTTCGTTTTAGTGATTTGTGAATCATTTTTTCAACAAGCATTTTCCTTCATTCTTAAGCTATCTTTTGGTAGCAGTATTTGTTAGTGGCATAACTGGCGTTGACCCCCACCACTCCTTTCCACAGCCTAGTCATCTCCCGAGATTCGTACCATAGCTGATTGGCAACCAGTTCCCCGCTAGTCAGCTGTGAAAGGGGAGGAAGCGATTTCTCACTGAGTAACAGCCATTAACAGGAATCGATATCAAGTGCAGACTGAGAATATAATTTGTATTACTTACACTACAAATTTGTGCATAATGTTTTTTTTGTCATGTATCTAACAAACCCTATATCTTGAGGGAATTTTTTTGTATATAGGCTTAATTTAGGTTTTAAAGTAAGGCAATATTTTTGTCTTTTTAAAATGCCTTAGCCTAAAGCTTGTCCCACCTTAATGTTACTTTTTCAAGTTTGGTTTTAATTAGCTCGGCTTGACTTGGCTTGAGGAGCAAACGTTAAGGCTCGTCCATCTCTAATTGAAACAATTTGAATCTCATAAAATGCTATTCTAAATTTGTTACATTTGAAGTTTCACAGAAGCCCAGATCCTAGTCTTGACAGTGAAACATCACATCACTATTCTTAAAAAAATGCTTTGAAGCTTTTATTTACTTTGTTTCATTTCTTGGTTACCCACATTTCCAAACCTTGCTGATGAATACGAGCTAGCGAAGGAAATAATACCGGAAGGTTGGACAGGCCAGGCCTTTCAAGACCTGTTTGTGTTCCTCAACCTTTCCTCATCATCCCTCTATACAACGTACCTAAACAAGGAGTCATCGTACAATGACTAGAAATACTGCACTGCCTGTTGCCAACCAGAGCCTCGGACAACTTCTACCTGCAGCAACCAGTACTGTGCAACAGAATACAGTTTGTTCTCTGATGATACGAAAAATGTAAAAACTATCACCACCCTGCTTTGCAGTAAAATAAAACGGTTCACTTCAATTAATTTTATTGTAATGCTGGGAATGAGAGCAGAAAAAAAATATTAGCCATTCAACGTGTCCTCTTCTTAATTTACACAGGGCGTATCTTATATTTAATGTCTGTCCGACTGTATCTCGGCAACAACATAGGTACGTAAAAAAGTGCCCAGTGGTAGAAACTATCTGCCGAAAATTATAAATGCATATTACAAAATTTGTAGCTCTTCATTATGAATGGGAAATCAACTGCGAATAATTTTTTGGATAACACCAAATTTCAATTGATATCTTACATTCATTAGTTCAACTAACATAACACAAAAACCAAAGATTACATATTGACGACCACCGAGTAAGATTACTTGGCAAATTTGGAAACAAATTACAAAGCATAGAAATAGGCAGAAGTCTGACAAGACCAACCCTCTACATGCCAATACTGTACAACAAAAACAAATAGAACTTCTAAACACCAAAGAAATAGTCCATACAAGACGTAGATGCAGTGCATTCTCCAACTGCAAGCACAATAAGGGCTGCACCAGGAAACAGCACCGTACCTGTCTGATGTGCTCGAGGAACTGGTCCTTGTTGCCACTGTAGGTGGTTGTGGAGGGCCCCTTGAGCACACAGGAAGCATGCACTCTCTCGTCCTTGAGCGAGGACAGACACCTCGCAAACACAGACTCCCCTATGAGGGTGACCGGCACGCCGTAGTCCAGCGCTGCTATGGCCGTCCACTTGCCGGTGCCTTTCTGGCCCGCTGAGTCGCGAATCTTCTCCACCAGAGGCTTCCCTGCACACACGCAGAGTGCTNTCCACTTGCCGGTGCCTTTCTGGCCCGCTGAGTCGCGAATCTTCTCCACCAGAGGCTTCCCTGCACACACGCAGAGTGCTACTGTGCCAGCATCTCCCTCCAACGCAAAACAATATCTGCATTTCCCTTCATTATAGTGAAAACACTAACACACGCACATTCTCCAACACATAACCATGAATTTTACATATTACGAAGCACAACAAAAATTTTACAATCAACATTGTACAAAGATACTTTAAAAAAATTGCCGGATAAAAAATGCAATGCACACAAATATAGCCAATAAAATGGATCACTACACTTACGACCAAAATTATATGATTTTATGATCGGCTCAATTTCATTTTAAAATTTAAATATTTCAGAGTAATTTTTTTAAAAATATATACTATATATCTTTACATACTTGTACAAATTCCTGTAAAATCATTTTAATTATAAAAATGTGTTTAAGTTACATAACAGCAATGTTAAGCGCTTTGCATTGCTTACGAGAGTGGAAATGTGCGAAGGTCACGCATGCAAACCAAGTGCAGGCGGCTAAGACAAAGATCAGCTTTAACAGGCTTGCCGCTGCGTATGCGCTGCGATAAGCCTTTAGCGGCTTGCGCGCTCTTGACCTTCAGCATTTTTGCACTTATCTGAAGAACGATTTGGTTTTGATCGCCCTTGCCTCTCAGCATGAATCTGGGTGCGGGGAATATTCCAGATCTTGGCTGCTGATAATATAGAAGCGCGTCGGGCCTCCGAACCCGTTGAAAAGTGTCCGGAGGTTGGGTGATTGCAAGACCTTGAGCGATAGATGACTAGTAAAGAAGAGCGATGATGGCAAGAAGCCATCAGCGGGAGTAAAATCTGCGACTGCGAGCATCAGAGCAGTGAAGAGTACGACTGCAGGCTGGACTATTGGACTGGATGCGTGAGTGGAAGACATTACAAATGATGGCAACACACACACTGAACATGTGTTAATGATGACAGCGAGTTAATTGACTATAACCAAACAGACATATTGAGAAGATCTTTAATTAGTGTTGAGATAGACATTAAAAACTGCTCTCATCGAGAAATAAAAAGAGTAATAGTGAAGATATAGACAGATTAATGCTGTAAATAATAGTAAATTAAATAAATTAAAATCAAATTTAGTTCTTTTAATTAAGACCTCCATCCGTCACGAACTTGGATAAGCCCCCCAGAAATCTTTAAACAGTATGATGCTAGAAAAAATTACATAAAATTATCTTTTTAGAGTTAATGTTTTTCTGGTATAGATTTCAGTTTCTAGACACAGTAGATTTTCTTTCATTCACAGTCTAACAAGAATATTTGAAAAATTTTATAAAACATTTCAACCTAAGAACAAAAACAATTTAGTTTTTCCCTCCATTATCCAGTTTGCAGATTATCCATGTGTCTATTTGCTGTAATTGAACTCGGCAGTTAAGGGTGCTTTTTAGATTTTTCTTGTAGTTTGAGCACAATTCCTACCAAATGTTTGTGTGTCTAAAATTTCTACATTAAGATACAGTATTTAACAAAAAGATTTTTTTTACCAAATAGCACATCTTTTGTAAACACAGGAGTTACATTGTAATGATACAATATACTAATAGTACTTCTTTTGTTGCTGTGAGCTACAGTGTTGTTAACTGGTCCATCGTTTCTGGTTCCAGTGTCTCTAAATGTGTTTCATTTGTACATATTTTGTCNGCTACAGTGTTGTTAACTGGTCCATCGTTTCTGGTTCCAGTGTCTCTAAATGTGTTTCATTTGTACATATTTTGTCTTTAGTGTGCGAGATTGTAACATTATAAATATGGCAGGCACAATGACAGACAGGTACGACCTACAGTACAGTACATTTATATGAACACTTGGAACAGTTTCTGTAACTTGGGTTTTAGAAAGTACGTTAATGTGTGTTTAAAAACTGCGAAAGTGCAGTTTTGCCACATGTTTATACCAACATTTTTATTTAAAAAGTTTTACGTTAAATGTAAGGTTTTCTGTGTAATATAAACAACTAAGAATTTGTTTCATTTTTAAATATAATGCAAAAACGTGCCGTATGCAGCATCCCAAGTTATATTTCATCTAACTGTGATGCGACAAGGGTGGTCGCAGATACCCTTCTGCGGTACCATTTCATTTGGAAGATTTCTATTATTAGAAATAATAACTATAGCATTGGTGATTATCAACTTTGTCCAATTGTCTGCGAGAGAGAGAGTCCAACCACCATCATTGAGGATGTTCGTCCTCTGCACCTGTAGCTCCGGCGAACAGAAGGCAGGGCTTGACGCGCCACAGGTGACCTCATAATCTACCCTAGCCTCTGCCACAGCCGTGGCCTCCTCCAGNCAGGGCTTGACGCGCCACAGGTGACCTCATAATCTACCCTAGCCTCTGCCACAGCCGTGGCCTCCTCCAGAAGAGAAGTAGTCACCATACGCCACAGAGCATATTGCTGCTTACCCCTTCAGCTCTGGCAGCAAAAGGGAAGCGAGCCGCCTGCTTCGGCCATCTCAGTCGCCCTTTGTCACTTCTCTGTCTCATCTCTGCCACACCGCTACACCCCCTAAGCTCGTCCTGTGAACAGTGTATATAAGGGGTTCGCAGCCCCGAGTTCGAGGCTGACTCGCACAGCTCTGTTGCAGAACGCCACTCTGCCCAGACGTGTTCCGACACCGCCATCCAGCTGCCAGACGAATCGCTGCCCGTCAGTGTATTCACGCAAATACTTCGCTTGACACCAGCCAGCTCTACGCCTACCAACTAGACTAACAGCTGCCTCACAGCTCACTAAGTGTACCGCGCTTCACAGAGACCTCGCTAGTGTTGCCATAGCAGTAACGAGTTCGAGTTACCGCAAGATTGGGGTTATCCTCGCCCCTGCGCCTCCAATAACTAAGGACTGCACCTTGGTTGGCATCCTAGGTCGGCCCCTCAGGCCTCAGCCAGGGTACAGGTTGGGTTATGTATGTTTGTTGTCATGGCAATAAACAGGCATAAACCAAATTGGTCGAATTATCACTCTCGGACGCTTTCTTTCTGCACCTTGTTTCCTGCTATTTCCCATTTCGACACATCCACTTACACTCTTGCAAGAGCAAGTACGTGCCTACCCCTAAATCGCATCCTCTGCCTCATGGAACCCCCACTTCTTAGGAGTGGAGATTCTCTCAACTGTTGCAACCTTCGAGTGGTTCAGTCTGACAGCAACTTCCCGCCCAGCTAGCCCCCTCGCAGGGGGCCAGTAGCCGATACAGACAGGGAGCCGTGACTTTACGTGATACGCTGATCTAGCAACTTCCTGCCTTACTATGTAGCATGGGAGTGTACGCCCCTACCCACCTGTTGATACCTACAGACAGGTGCTTGGGTCTGTCTGAGACTTCCAGCCTGCCAAGTCTCTTGCCTGGGGGCCAACCCGAATAACTTACTTTCCGCTGTGGCATATCCCGCAAGCCATTTCACCACTGCCGCCAACACCACAGAAAAAGACTGTCTACCACACGGCCTACAGCCACTGACAGAGTAGTCAGTTGCCTGGACTTGTACACCAGCCCGAACCCGACCAGCACTTCCCACTGCAACACCATGTACGCAGCGGGCTATAATAGAACTGCCAAAACTAGCCCGTCCTGCTCCCAGTATCAACCACGGCAAGTAGACTGCACAAGCTTCCCTGCCATTGTTACAATTATTCTCTTCTTACACCACCTCTCTCTTCGACTAGTTATCTCTTGTGATGGCGCGCATAGCAACAATACCGGCCAATAACAACACAAGTTATGCAACCCACCTCTCGCCCTCTCAGGTCATAATCACTTCGCCATTTCATTTATTGTGCATGCAGTATTTTTAGCATTCTGATTAGTTTTTTTATGATCTTGGTGTTAAGTTTAATTTAGTTTCTCTTTTCGGTTTTCGAGTTCCGATTGTTGATGGCCTAGTTACATATGTTTATTTTTTGTTTAAATTTTTAGATTTCTATCTTGTGCTTTTAACTTACTGACCATCCATCCATGCATGACACGTGCACAGTTCCAATAGTTTATAGTTTACGAAACAGAAAATACGGCCTTCAACACTTGTAAAATCCATTTTCTTCCCTTAGCATAGATGACTGGCATACTTCGGCCCACCTAATGAAAATTGTTTTGCAATGTTACTATAATGAGAAAATAAAGTGAGAAGAAATAATTTATGTCCGAGCACAAACTTTTAGAATATAAACAATCTAAAACTTTCAATGCCAAGGAAATTTCAGCTCTAGCTACTTCCTACGCGACATAAACCGACTCAACTACACTAGGAACATGTGCAGGATCTTTCTCTGAAGCTACGCCTGCGTCTGTTCTTCCATCTACAGCCTAGATGAAGAGACAAGGTTATTTTCAATGCAAGTTGGTTCACCTCATGTTGCAGTTTCGGGGATATGGGAATATGACGGAGTCTTGTCCGCCCAAGCTATTAACAGATTTTTACATTCCCTTTATATTAACAAGTTGAAATGTTTGTCTAGTGTATTACTTATATACGTATTTAAAGATTCTCATTTCAATTGTTTTCCATAAGTTAATTTTGTTAGTATTATATAACTAATGTAGGCTCTTATAGTTAAAATTTTACCGTAACTAATTTAGGATTACGGGTACATTCAAAATGAAATTTAATTATGTTATTTTTTGGTTGATCTACAAGTCAATTCCACATCCAATAAATGTCAGCGAATATTGAAATATCCATCATACCTACTGACAGCAGTGACTAGCAATATTTGGCACCAAGTTTTTATAAGACCATGAAACACTAAAAAAAAGAGGTTCCAATGTTTAAAAGACTACAGATAACACAAGAGATAAAAATTCAAATTGGCGGCACAAGTCTACACACATCAGATTTTTCACTATTTTTCTCTATCAATGATGCATGAACGTGATAATATTTAACAGTCATTGTAAAGATTCAATTATTTGACGTATTATTTGTAATTGTATTAGTATGAATGAGACCAAGGATATACAAACCATCAGCATCCTTGAACTTGAGGATGTCCTTGGTGATCTCGATGAGGAAGGAGTCTAGTTCTCCCTTGTTCCAGTCCTCCAACACCTGCAAAGGAAAGTATCCGCTATGAACTGCAGCAAAGCACAACTCCTACACACGTGCAGTCTTCCATGCACTATGCCCTTCTACCATTTGAAGGGCACAGGGGCAGAAAGATGAATATCCATATTTGCTAGTTTTGAGTAAAATTCAATCGAAACTATAGACTCCTCCTCTAAGTGTTACTTCAGAAGCCTGTTATTTCGGACTCTCATTTCCTTTGACAGTTATGCTGTGGCATGCCAACAGTACTGGCAATTCTCTATCAGATGACACCATAACCTCATTTTCTGTAAAAATAAACTATCATCCCTTTTCCCTTGTACCCTTCATTTATATTTCACTGTCTATTTGCTGCTCCAACACTTTATTTTGCATCTATCAAGCATCCTATAGGCTGTTAACTGTAAAGTGAGCACTTTTGAAAGCCCTATGAAATTTTTATTTTCAGCCTATTGGTTGCATAACCTACTGTATCACAAAATAAACATTGCCGTGATATTCAGCTGATATTTACATCAGCTGATCAGATTTCCACTTCATAGGCATAAGAGAAATATTAAGAACTATACTTAAAATAATAAGTGATCTGCTAGTTTGAGTTCTCTGAAATAAAAAGCATTCCAATTTTTCTTTTCCATAGAATATTACAAAATTTTAATTTCACTCTTTTCATTGAGACTGCCAACATATTTGCAAAGATGTATCAAAATTCCTACTGAAAGAAACAAATTATTGCACAAATACCTCACAAACCAATATTTTGATACACAATTATGTACGTACAAGCAAATGTCGGGCATTGCTATTACAGTATGAATGAGTTACTTTAATATGTAATTTTCACAGAACTCGGTGGCAGAACTGAATAGATCAAAATTTTTACAGCACACTTCCATGGTAATATTTATCACTCCATGCAAGTTTCATCAAAATTTATCCTTAAAAGCTTTTCTCACAAAGAAAATCACTTTGCTTATAAAATTATATCTATATTAATATGAATGTAATTTCAGTAGACTAATATATTAGTACTTTGGCTACGACACTACATTATTTCATGAAATTCAATTTCACATTTAATGCAGAATACAATTTTCCCTGATTACATAGATTGAGGTTATTCATGGAAACACAGAAAACTCACTGTTTACACATCCCTTACGCTCTCAGAATTGTTACACAGTATTGCAAATAAGTAAATGCACTTGCTCAAAGTTTCCNTGTTTACACATCCCTTACGCTCTCAGAATTGTTACACAGTATTGCAAATAAGTAAATGCACTTGCTCAAAGTTTCCTCCAGGTTTTAAATTGACACAACCAACTTCCACTACATGAAATTTAGACTTTCCAGGACATGTGTCAAAAAAACTTGACTGACAACGGATATATAGATGTTATTTCTTATGTAAGTAAATATTTTCATTTAGGGTTCAGCTTTGCCAGCTAAAAAAAATAGTTTGAAAAATACGATAGAAATGGGAAAGAGAAAAAAAATGCCATCGGNGCTAAAAAAAATAGTTTGAAAAATACGATAGAAATGGGAAAGAGAAAAAAAATGCCATCGGAATTCATGGAACTCGCGTCACCATTCACGGGTACAGGAGGGGAAGGAAAAAAAAAGAGAAAATGGATACTTTAATTTTTAATGTCATGAGTCGAGTGATGTTATGAAATAGTTAGAAAAACCAATGTTTTATTAATCCACCAATTTATATTCTTACGCAAATANGAGTCGAGTGATGTTATGAAATAGTTAGAAAAACCAATGTTTTATTAATCCACCAATTTATATTCTTACGCAAATAAAACTAAATAATATCAGCAGAACTTCAGGTGCTATTAATTTTTAATACTGTGACTAGTAGGGCATTGACCTGGAACTAAAAGTAACCGATAATCGGCACACCAGCACACAAGTGCTCTTCCCAGGTCTGCCAACATTGTCGTCGCATGCAGCCAGCAAGCAGAGTGTCAATGGGTAGAGCACGGTCGTAAACAGATCACGAGGCGTCAACTTTCAAATGGTGTTACAAGGCTACGACATACAGCAGTAGCACAATGTGCCAAACTTTGTACGCAATTATGCAAAGTTGCTCAGCATCACTTGCTATTGCAGCACGAGTAACAGACTTACGACACTTCTGCCATTACTCCGCACGTGGCAGGTGATAATCTGGACGACCATCACAGCAGACTAAAGTCATTGCTTGTCCAAGGTTTACCGCCATTTCCAAGGGCGCATGAACAACGACAACTGGGTCGCTANGCAGACTAAAGTCATTGCTTGTCCAAGGTTTACCGCCATTTCCAAGGGCGCATGAACAACGACAACTGGGTCGCTATGGGCCAATTTGATGTAACGGAATGGTGTTGACTACAGAACTCGCGTCCCACACATGAATGCTTTGTCCAATACCTAATCTACGCTGAACATTCTGCCCACTTTTTAGCACGGGCTAAAGTTGGACACTGCACCCACACTTGGTATGGCTGATAATACAGCTCACACTCAAATGACCGTCGCCACGAGGAATACCGTCTGCTCCTGAGTGGAGGTATGATTCAGGCTAACCACCATGCGAGAGGAGTGTTTTCCACAATCACACCTAACTCCGCAGTCTTGGGAAGACGCTCCTCGATCCACTCTCTCCTCTGTGGCAAGTATGCAGATACTCCTTTCACCAGAGTTTAAAAATCTTACGAGATATTCTGCACAAGTTGTCATCTGTTAAGTCAATTTAAAATCGGAGGAGTAAATGAACTCAAGTTCAGAAAGGGTAGTGAAAGGCCGAAGAACCACGTGGACAGGAGTGATCTGGGCTGATCTTGCACAATGATCGTGAGTTTAGCATTGCTTCCATTCTAACTATAACAGTAAACAGCCATTTATGAGACCGTATCCTGCTGACTAACGACTTGATAAATCAAGTCCAACTTCCATAACCCACCAAACAGCATGAATGTTTAGCAGCTTAATTCAATGTAAGTAGAGATTGCCAACCTTTGAGAAGTAACAGCAGATTGTTCTTCAATCAGCAGAGTCTTTTCCTTTTTTTATGAACATTAGTTCCAGCCAATAAGAACAAACCACTCAATTTGAATTAGCTAAACCCTTAAGGCTAAGAGCCTAAATTTTGTAACCCCTTCTGGGGATAATAATTTACCTTCTAGTAGCTTTGGTCACAGGCTGTGAAAGCTTTCTTAACCTCATCCCACCTGAAGAAGTTCCCCATTGTTTTGGGATGACTGTACGTAACCAGGCCTTCAGCCTATTCTGAACCACAGCTTCATTCCCTTTAACAAATGCCAGCCTCTTTTATGGTCTCAGATTCCTATTACCTGGCCCACACGTATGATAAGGAGAGGGAGGTCGCTGCATCATGAGAGAGAGCACCCTGCCCTGTCAACTCCAAGAGGAAGCCAGCCACCCCCAGAAAGGAAAACCGTTTTCACACCAG
>NQII01002748.1:124514-158330 GCA_002778355.1 Clitarchus hookeri
ATAGATGTGCAACGCTCTGTGATAAGTAAATATAAACAAGACTCCACCTCATCTGCACACGGAATCACAAAACCCAGGTGGGGTGTGAACCTCAACTTGCATCCATGGTCTACCAGCACGCCCCTAGACACAGGGGCAATCACGGACAAAGGCAGCCAAGTTAGTTAACCTAATTATCAGACGTCATGCCAGCCCCTCTCATATGATAGAAGCCAGCCTTGCGCGCCAACCAAGCGCCTAAGCTCACACCGCAGATACAACACCGCATGACAGAGACGTCTGCTTTCACCATGAATCAAGAGATGGCACCAGATAGCGCAGCTCCGCCCATGGGAGGTGGAGCTCACCTCACCACCCCCACACCACAGAGAACCCGCAGACAGGTGGAATATATGTTCCTGCACCACCGCAGAACGGCAATTCATTCTCAGCAGCTCTCTGCTAACACCAACGTCTTCGTGACCTACCAAACACTCTTCAAGACCTTCACCAGGAGCTCCCGAAGAAGTCAACACCCCTTTTCTACTCACAGAGTTCCTTCTGGACAACAAGCACTGAGTTAGTTAGGGTTAGCCGGTATAATAGCTACCTAGTTGCATCATCTTTGTTAGTTGTGCCCCAGGTCCCTTCACCTGGTTTGCGTAGGTTAACTTCCGTTACAGTTCTTGGTAAATTAGGAGTTAGTACGGGCCACCATGTTATTCCTCTCGGAATAAAAACAAGTCTTCTATTAACTTCAGAGTACTCATTGCTAAGGGCGACTGTAACTCCAACTTCCGTAGAAGTCAACCCACCAAGGAAGAGCAGGAGACAGCGGCATTCCCAACCTAGAGTAGGACTGCGGGCTCCCTTAACCAGGTGCACCTATGTCAAAACAATACACATTAGACGGCCACCCTGTGCACCTGGTGTGAAATACAGTAGAGCTCCAACCATTAGGTCACAACCACGAGGCGGTTAGTCAGTCAATCCAGTTGATACACTCGTCCACCGCGCTGAACTGTCGACGGTTAGAGTACTCGTATTAGACTCTGGTTGGCTCGGCCTCGGCTTGGCTCAACACTTAGTTAGGGTACTTCGACGCCTGCTCCTCTCTTGCGTGGCAGACCGTAGAACCTACCTATATGCCTTACATCCATAGGAGTGGTACCAGGTTGCGTATTAGAAAGGCAGCTACCAACTCCAAGCTTAACTTGGGCTGTAACTCAGTCCCAACTGCACTTTGCTGCATAACCCCCCAAGAACGTGCCCAAGCCACCCGACAGTTGGATAGACCTCACCTCCCAGTTCCCTGCCCCTTATTTCAGTCCCCATTCAAAACCACCGGAGAACCACAACCTGTTGCCACCGCCCTCCGCCAAGGACTCAACGTACCTCTGGGTCTCGCAAACCCATGGTGCCATCTCTGCTGACCCACCAGCCCTCCTCAGGCCTCTACCTGCATCACCCGCCACAGCACCACCTTCGCCCCGAGCCTGGGCACAAACTCCAGCAGGAGCCAACCCCAGATGCAGTAGAGCCAGGAGCTACCCCAGGTGGCGGCCGTCAAAGGTAAACCAGTTGCGGTGTGCAGGTCGGTAATACGTAAGGTCACTCGGCACACTCCAGACTTTGTACCAAGCCGCCAAACCAAGTGCCCCAGGTTGTATACCAGTCGGGCTCCAGTGAAAAAACCATAAGTCAATATTGACAGACACACCAAAAACTACCACTACTGTGACATCCCCGTCAATCACAGACATAACACATCAACATGAGTGTACATAATAAATCCTATCCAAGGAAAATCAACTCGTCGTTTGCTATTTTTGTGCAGTTTTGTGAATTCTCCCTTGAAATATGACAATGGTATCTGACAGTGCGAAACAATAAAAATTGCTTCACTTGTAGGAAATTATCCAAATTTGAGTTTTACATTTCAAAATGCTGAAATATGTATTTTAAATTTTAAAAAGTCCAAATTTGCATTAGTTTTTGCAATATTGCAGCAGCTAATTTTTTCAAGTATCTAATCATTTCTGATTGACCTGCCAATGTGCTCCTGTCCTGCTTGCCTTCCAATTTGCTTGTGTTATTGATACTTGGATTTTTCATGGGTTTTGAATTTTGATTACTATTTGTAAATTACTTATTACGCCTAGTATTTGAGACATGCAATCAGTTGGGCCTAGAAATTTTTGTGGACTGCAAAATAATGGGAAATGCAGAGAAATTATGTTTATTTGCAAAGTTCTGTGGTAAATCCCGTATTCGCAAAACATAGACGAAATTGCTTATTTAAGTATTTAAAACAACAATGAGAGGTTCTTTTGCCATGGTAACTCTTGCAAACATCAAAATTTACAATTTTCTAATTGTTCTACAGCGTTATCTCTCATTTATTTCACACACGTGCAGATAACAAAACTATTTGCATGGTGATCATGATGTTGACTATACATACCTAAATAATATTTTACATCACGAGAAAGATTCATAAATCCAATGGTAGTAAGGTCGAAAGTTTATCGTTGTACGTAAGATTCTATATATCGACCTTAATCACTAATACGCTTATTCACTGCAGAATTACGTCTAACATGGATTCTATTTATAAACAAACATCTCTAACAAAAAAATGGCAACATNGCTTATTCACTGCAGAATTACGTCTAACATGGATTCTATTTATAAACAAACATCTCTAACAAAAAAATGGCAACATGACCAAAGTAAATAATACATATATATAACACAGATGAATATTTTTTTGTTGAATGTAATAATAACGCACTAAACATTTGCATGGTATTCGTAAACACTGNTATAACACAGATGAATATTTTTTTGTTGAATGTAATAATAACGCACTAAACATTTGCATGGTATTCGTAAACACTGGCGACTTTACTCATCATCTGTGCTTTGTGGTTAGGTTCCCGACAACTAGCAAATATGGCATTTGCGAGCGAGGGTGGCGATTGTAGTATGCAGCTTACGTCGCAAAACCAGTTAAGAACGCCAAAAATAGTAACTCTCAAATTGTGCCCTGGACTTAGAAAGTGAAGGGTTTTGTGCATTTTACAAACTGAACAAAGTGTAAATACTTACTACAATGTAATCATTGAGTGGGTGCAAATAGACACGTGCCGCGCCATACGCACAGTGATGCAGTGATAGTGGGGCGCACAAAATATAAAAAGACCACTGCAGTGGAAAGGAATTTGCAAACTNTACTGTGACATCCCCGTCAATCACAGACATAACACATCAACATGAGTGTACATAATAAATCCTATCCAAGGAAAACCAACTCGTCGTTTGCTATTTTTGTGAATTCTCCCTTGAAATATGACAATGGTATCTGACAGTGCGAAACAATAAAAATTGCTTCACTTGTAGGAAATTATCCAAATTTGAGTTTTACATTTCAAAATGCTGAAATATGTATTTTAAATTTTAAAAAGTCCAAATTTGCATTAGTTTTTGCAATATTGCAGCAGCTAATTTTTTCAAGTATCTAATCATTTCTGATTGACCTGCCAATGTGCTCCTGTCCTGCTTGCCTTCCAATTTGCTTGTGTTATTGATACTTGGATTTTTCATGGGTTTTGAATTTTGATTACTATTTGTAAATTACTTATTACGCCTAGTATTTGAGACATGCAATCAGTTGGGCCTAGAAATTTTTGTGGACTGCAAAATAATGGGAAATGCAGAGAAATTATGTTTATTTGCAAAGTTCTGTGGTAAATCCCGTATTCGCAAAACATAGACGAAATTGCTTATTTAAGTATTTAAAACAACAATGAGAGGTTCTTTTGCCATGGTAACTCTTGCAAACATCAAAATTTACAATTTTCTAATTGTTCTACAGCATTATCTCTCATTTATTGCACACACGTGCAGATAACAAAAACTATTTGCATGGTGATCATGATGTTGACTATACATACCTAAATAATATTTTACATCACGAGAAAGATTCATAAATCCAATGGTAGTAAGGTCGAAAGTTTATCGTTGTACGTAAGATTCTATATATCGACCTTAATCACTAATATGCTTATTCACTGCAGAATTACGTCTAACATGGATTCTATTTATAAACAAACATCTCTAACAAAAAAATGGCAACATGACCAAAGTAAATAATACATATATATAACACAGATGAATATTTTTTTGTTGAATGTAATAATAACGCACTAAACATTTGCATGGTATTCGTAAACACTGCCAACTTTAGTTATCATCTGTGCTTTGTGGTTAGGTTCCCGACAACTAGCAAATATGGCATTTGCAATTGCGAGCGAGGGTGGCGATTGTAGTATGCAGCTTACGTCGCAAAACCAGTTAAGAACGCCAAAAATAGTAACTCTCAAATTCTGCCCTGGACTTTGAAAGTGAAGGGTTTTGTGCATTTTACAAACTGAACAAAGTGTAAATACCTACTACAATGTAGACATTGAGTGGGTGCAAATAGACACGTGCCACGCCGTACGCACAGTGATGCAGTGATAGTGGGGCGCACAAAATATAAAAAGACCACTGCAGTGGAAAGGAATTTGCAAACTTTTCATATTGCCAAAAAAAAAAAAAAAAAAAAAAACAAATAAGGTTCTGCCACTTCTCTTTAGGAAAACTCGACAGCTGTATTAGAAATTTTGTGGGCACATTTCTAAAGTGTAAGGAGTATTTTTATTTTATCAATAAGTGATCTCGCAAGGCCATTTTCCATTTCAACACCTACTGATTAAAATGAATAAATAACATCCCATTTAGTTTGATAGAAATCTTTGATTCGTGTGCTAATAATAATGCATGCATTTTTTGCCATAAAATTTGACCAAATAAAGAATTGTTTTGACGAAATTGTACAATTTTAATGAATAAATCAGCTTATTTTATTTACCGTAAAAGTGGTACCCAAGCTATCAGCCTTGTGGAAGTCTAAAAATTAACCCTCAAATACCAATCTGGACTATGGAACAAAGTGTCTGTCCCGATTATGTTAATTTAATGCCAGAAACAATTAATTATGAACTTATGATGCTCAGTAGATCCTAGCGCCACTCGACGTTATTAACGTTTTGGCAGACAAGTGGAGGCTAAGTACAGCAGAACCCCACTGTTAGACCGCTCACAGTTTCCAAGAATATGCTTGTTACTGAGGGATGGTCTTAATTGAGAGTTTGGAAAATTATGGGCCCATTTCGAGCCACCCCAACCCCTATACATCAAAATGAGGAGTGTATCTATTTTTCTATATACACTGCCGGGAGTACAGAGTTAGACCCGAAAAACAATGCATAGCAACTTATTTTTCAGCAAGTTTCCCTCAAATTACCAATTTTTTTTTATTCTGACAGTTACACAAAAATTGGTCTTTAATGAGAGACTGTCTTGATAAATGGCGCAACAACAGTGAGGTTCTACTGTATAAGCCTCTCAGGTATTTTTTTCTCCAGAAGATGTCTGTCTATTAGAATTAATTTATATTTAATTTAAAAAACTTGTCATTTTCATGCTAGACACAATTAATTAGAAATTTGTATGTATAGGGAGGATCAAAATCTGTCCAAAATCCCCAAAAATGTCTATAGCGACTGATCTATCTTAACAACCCTATTTATAGAAACTGTAGCAGGTAATTTTAATAAAGTTCAACTGTATTTGCACACAGTCTAATTTTAACAAAAAATACTTTTGAGCCACCTTAAAGTCATCTGCAATGACAAGCACTGGGAAGGCTAATCTTCATTTAACTTATCTATTTAAAAATATATAAAACGGCAGGATTTCAAGTAATCACAGCGTAGTACTTGAATTATATTTGTGGTGACATTGCAGCCTTTTTGCAAACTTAATTAATCTATTTCTTGGATCAATCTAGACAGACAAAGATCATCTATGCAAATAGAAAATATGACTNTTAAAAATATATAAAACGGCAGGATTTCAAGTAATCACAGCGTAGTACTTGAATTATATTTGTGGTGACATTGCAAACTTAATTAATCTATTTCTTGGATCAATCTAGACAGACAAAGATCATCTATGCAAATAGAAAATATGACTNTTGCAAACTTAATTAATCTATTTCTTGGATCAATCTAGACAGACAAAGATCATCTATGCAAATAGAAAATATGACTAACAGATATCTACTTACAAGTTAACTTTTGATCTGTTATATACCTGTTGTACAAACTTATCAAATTTATGAGCTACAATGTGCCATGGCCATCTGAAAGAACCTACATGTCAAGAAATACTATTAACAAAACAAAAAAAAAATATTGATGACAAAAGATGAAAAACCATAAATTCAAACGATGCGTAAATATAATAAAACAAAACTCATTAGAATTTGCAACTTTAAATAATGCACAAAGGTGCCACAGAATATAAAAACCAATATACATGAAAAACTAATTCCAAACACATCGACAACCATAACTGCAATCTAAAAATCTTTTTTGAGCCAATTTAATTGACGTTCAAATAATTGACTTGATTAGCATCCCCTAACCAGTACAACTTGCAGGTTACAAATATGATGCACATCAACTTAATCTGACTCACTGTTCCCATGTTACTGATGCAACTAACAAAAATGAATCTGACAGATACTGGTACGATCCAGCCCTGAATAGAACAAAATGTACTGCAGCAGGTAATTCAAACCTATGAACCATTACTGACCACACAAGTTGCTGTTTGTCCAAGGGTTTTTGCTATTTCCAAGACAAAATGACCCTGGTAATAACGATTCCCTCAAAGTAAAGNGTTGCTGTTTGTCCAAGGGTTTTTGCTATTTCCAAGACAAAATGACCCTGGTAATAACGATTCCCTCAAAGTAAAGACCTGTTTAGGGGAACCGTAAAAAAAAATTGTAAAATATTAAGGAAATAGGCTGAAAAATAAATTTGTTGCATTTACTTTAGTCGCCAACCATCGAGATTCTCTTCACCACTATTGTACAACTGAAAAGGGTAGTTAAAATCTAAAAATAAAAATTGTACAAAAAAAATGACCCCTCTACCGTTCCATGAGGATCGCTAATGTTTACCTACGCGCCTGCCTGTACCTGCCAACCGCAAGGTGGTTCAGTAACTCAGAGACCCAACAATAATAATACAAACACTCTGTTGAGGAATATACAATCTTTCTTTCTTTGAAGCTGGTGTGCACAACACCAAAACAATAAAAAAATTAATATACAAGTAATTTTTTTTCCCTGTGTAATAGTTATTAAGGAAATATGCGAGGCAGAAACTCTGTGCAAAAATAAAAAGACTGGTTTTTGTTACTCGAGTGTGTTTTTCCCACAATGACTCAATAATTAATCATTCCAAACCACATGCTTGCAATTACAGTAAGTTACACAGCTCTCTAGCTCAGCACCGTTCATTATCAGTCTCTTTGCCAAGATAATGAGAATGCCACTTCTACATTGCTATTTAGCAGAGTAACAATCAAACCCCATTACTAGAACAGCAGTAGTTTAAATCACTTCTTTGGTACAACAATTACTCTATAAATTACACAAATAAAGTATGTCTAAAAAGTTTGGCCTATTTCATGCAGTCATAGCAACATTCTACACTGATAAAGTTCTAAAATGTTGTTTGGATTAATTTCACGTCTTTGTAAATAACAATGAGTTTACTCCAGAAAATTTCAGATAGATAATTGGTAATTTCAACACAAACTGAATTACATTAAAAGTAGAGCTTGCTAGGGGAAAGAAAAGCAATAATCATTTTAATTCAATTATTCTTCAGCTTTTTAGAAATATTGTCCAAAATTATTTTAGATTTTTTTTTTTCAATTGAGAGCTGCATATTGTCCACAGCATGTTTCTTCTCAGCTTCTTCTTAGTTTCTTCTCAGCTTCTTCTTAGTTTCTTCTCAGCTTCTTCTTAGTTTCTTCTCAGCTTCTTCTTAGTTTCTTCTCAGCTTCTTCTTAGTTTCTTCTCTCGCACTACACACACTCTCAAGCATAGCTTGTGCTACTTCAGTTTCTCTTCATCAGTTGCAATAGATGGCCTTTCACTTCCAGTTCCTCTTCTTTTTTCATCTAAACCCCTTCAGCCTCTATGTTTTTTAATTTTCTCCTCATTCAATTTCTTTCAGTTTTCTAAGCGTGCCAGATAACCGACGCGTGCACTACAAGCCAATGTCAACAGTTCTTTGGTCACTGGAACCAATTGAGGCTTCATGTTGAACATTTTCATGATACTCTTCACACACAATACAGCATTTAATGCTTGTCCTCCCACGTACAACTTTCCTTCACTCAGGAACTTGCTGGAATCTGGGACGCCACGATTCTACATCCCCATCGCCATGAGAACGAGATAATACCACCTTAGCCACTGAAGAAACGTTTGTGTCCTTCACTGCACCCAGGCCAGTAATCAGAGTGATCACTGGCACCACAGTTCTCCTGTTGACAAAGCTCCCACTCATCCTGAAGCTGATCCACGTTGGTAGGACATTTGCGACTGNCTGTTGACAAAGCTCCCACTCATCCTGAAGCTGATCCACGTTGGTAGGACATTTGCGACTGCTACAATATCTGCTAAACTTAAAATATACAGGTAGGCATAAACAAAATGCTCCCTGGCATCACTTAGGAATTCCAGACGATGTCATCCATGTAACTGAAATGAATAAAAAAATGTGCCGGGCAACATGCATGTCTATAATTTGACTAAATCATGTATCGAAACAAACCCATATTTATATGCCTACATAGAAGCAATACATTATACGGGATCAGAGGGGCTAAATTCATCTGACAAGTTAATTAAAATATTAGAAACAACTCAGAGCATCTGCCAAGTTTTATAACAGCTTATTAACATGAGGAACATGGGTAACAGGTAATGACAAGAAAATAATCAAAGGCTTAGTACAAATAAAAATCACATTATATAGTACCAGAACCAGTTACTGTAATAATGATTACAAACAAGATTTTTAACCCGTTAAATTATATCTGTCCTGCAGTATACAACGGTGTGCAAAAAGAGGNATAATGATTACAAACAAGATTTTTAACCCGTTAAATTATATCTGTCCTGCAGTATACAACGGTGTGCAAAAAGAGACATTTTAACTGGATTATTTTATGTTCCCTAGTAATTTAATTTTAAAATACGAACAATTAAAGCTCACCTTGGATATTTCTTGCGAGACGTCACGAGTGACTTGTACTTAAACAAGGACAAGGTGTCCTGCGTCAACTACAGCCTCACATATTCCAAGTCCCGTGATAACAGAAGACTGCATTGCAAACTTTCCCTGCCAACAGCTCCGTCAGAGTTTGAAGTTAGTCATACAATACATGACTCATGAGCTGCTCGCTTTGAAAAACCCCAGCAAAATGAGCAAACAACTGAGCATTGGAACAAACAAACATTAATTCCACCTTCACTGTTGGTTTCTTCAGAAAATCAACTATTTCTTTCAAGTTATTGCTTTTGGTGAGGACACTTCTTTTCTTTGAGACAAAGCCTCCCATTGCTCTAACAGCCGCACTGCTGCTCCTTCCAAAGGCAACCATCTTGAAGACGCGTCCTTCATGAAACTGTGATAGGGAATACTCAGTTATGTCTGGATCATTAAGTATTCTTCATACCTAGAAGGCCAGCCAACAAAGAAATCTTGAAATGCAAATACCACAGCTTCACCAAGTTTCTAGAGGCCATTCAGAAATGCATTATGTGATATATGTATATTACTTGCAATGTTGAAAAGGCCCTTGTTCCTAATCAACAGTAATTAAGATCCTATGGCTCCTCTACCAAAATCGACTGCGACCAGTAAGAACGACCTCTTAATTGATGAGATGCTGTAGTCTCATTTACATTTGGGCCATCACTATCCAACATCAACGTGGCAGAGAACTAACATCAAAGGCTGACTATCTTTTCAGCAAGAACTTCAGCAGTGGCAAATCTGATAAAATATGCGAGCTTCCTTAAACTTTTCTGTAAAATGTTTGACAGCTACCTGAAATTCTTTTGGTTGGCATTGTTTGTAGTTTAGTCATAGCACACAGTGCAACATGCCCCAGCCAGATCTTCTAGAAGTATTTTTTTGAAATAATGGTAACAGTGCATCAGTAGGGAGATGTCTTGCCTTTGCGCTTGACAGGCTGAAGGTTTTAGGCACTTGTATATCACCCTAACCTCCAAACATACACAAACAATTCACTGTCACCATCACATGATGAAAAAGAATAATTATCTACAACACATTTCAAAACCCAGAGAAGTTGAGCAATTGTAGCACCGTCGTGAACACTGTACATTCAAAGTGTTTACTGTAGGAGTGTCACCCCCTGCTGTGCCGTCAGTTGAGCTAGAACACTATGGTCTTGTAGAAGTTAGCTTTACCTGGCTGGGATTTAAGTTAGTTTGACGTGAGGAACTTGCATGTTGAGATAAGGCCTGGAACCCTTTAGAAATGCTAACCACAACACGGCACGTTGTGCAAAAAACCTTCATTTTCTACGTGCTTTTGGCCCCATTCATATCCCTTCTGTCAAGCCACTCCGGACTAAGTGTGTACTTTTCTATGTTCTTAACTGAACAGCTCACACCTGCAGTGTAAGATAAATATTATGTAAAAGACAGTAAAAATAATNTGAACACTGTACATTCAAAGTGTTTACTGTAGGAGTGTCACCCCCTGCTGTGCCGTCAGTTGAGCTAGAACACTACGGTCGTGTAGAAGTTAGCTTTACCTGGCTGGGATTTAAGTTAGTTTGACGTGAGGAACTTGCATGTTGAGATAAAGCCTGGAACCGTTTAGAAATGCTAACCGCAACACGGCACGTTGTGCAAAAACCTTCATTTTCTACGTGCTTTTGGCCCCATTCATATCCCTTCCGTCAAGCCACTCCGGACTAAGTGTGTGCTTTTCTATGTTCTTAACTGAACAGCTCACACCTGCAGTGTAAGATAAATATTATGTAAAAGACAGTAAAAATAATTGAGGGTTGCTCATTTATTTTATTCGACTAAGCATATTAAGAATATAAAAATACACTTCCTATTTGTAACAAACTAGGGCACCTATTTTGTTCTTGTTATCATTAAGTTGACATACAATATTGTAGTCTACTGCAATTAAAATGCTAAAATAATTTTACCATGGTAAAATAAAATAACTGTTAATTTACCAGTGCAGCTTTAAAAAATAACTTATTATCCTAAATTATGTGTTCACATACGCCAAATTGACTCGCGAAAGGGAAGAAATGTTTAGAATAAAATATAACTTTCAAGACACGTGAAAAAAAAAATTAAATTAATTAAAAGTTTCAGGAAACTGACATGAAAAATAGCTAACTAAAAAAAACACAGACGTTTAGTTTAAAATTTGAGAAAACTAGAATCAAATGAATGGAATAGAAAAAATACTGAAATTGTACAATACAAACGTATACATATAGCCACAAAGTGCGTGTATCACTTGCCAAATGGATTACGGAAATCTTGCACAGAATCAAAGCAATTTGCTTCAGTAATGTAGCCAAAACACATGCATTCCAGCCAAAAATACACACTTAACGGCAGGCAGCACAACCGTAAACAACATCAAGTCAACCAAGCAATTGTGTTGCTCAAAATTTCCAAATAAGCTATGTTAATCTGTGACTATAATACTTCAACACCAAATAACACTTTTTATAAACTGTCCTGTAGTTATCACAGACCAGACGATAACATTCTGAAGTACACACCCAGGCTATTTTATGTGACTTGGCTCATGGCAATTGTGAACTTTTGGTAGCATCCAAACATTATCTATGCTACTGTTTCAAAATTCTAACTTTCATGTAACCTAAAAACTTAAGTCCTACTTTAAAATTACAAATCATTACCAACTTTTAATACATTAATACACTAGATTAATATATTTCCAAAAAGTAACCTTAAATAATTACACACACATAATCTTCCCAAATACTGTATGATGTATTTTATTCACATACCAATGTGACAAACTAGAATCACCAAAATACTTAAGAGTGAAACAAACATCACAAAATTAAGTTGTTATTTAAATGAAGCAACTCTGTATCAGAGGCCTTTACGAGTATGGTTACAAACATCATAATTAAACTCCCTTTAGATGCTAAATTGTGTTTATAACTAAACACTGAAACAAGTTCACAACTGTTTGATACCACAGCCAGCAATCACGAAAAATCACAGTTAGACAAGTTTTAACATCAGTTTTAAGGTGTGCTTAGTGTCTGGTGGCCACGCTCGTTGCAAAATTGACAATTTAGATTTACTGTCCATCAATGAGAACAAAATAAATGCTCTTTAACATCTAATTAACAATAAATTTTACATAACAGTAGTACATACAAAACCTTGTTAACTGACAAAAGTGACAAAAATAACACAAAAATTAGTGACCAAAAATGACTTTTTCAAAATGAAGTGACCCAGTGAAAGAAAGTGGCCTACTTTAAGACCTGATTTATTCAGAAAACTTTTATCTATTGAAATAAATTAATATATCATCACCACATTTTCTGTTTTTCCCACAAGAAACCATTGAAAATGAATGGACTGGTAAAACTTAAGGACGACCATGTTTAAACAAGTTTAACGATTTTTTTTCCAAATATGTCAGCATTAAGTCAACCATTTAAGCACATGATTAAATCAACTGCAGCAATTCATTCTAGTGAGCATAAAAAAAACACTATATTAAGAACAACGTGTAACAATAACTTATGTCCAAAGACACAAACTTGCAACATACCTGGAACCTGCGATACAACTGCCAACATGCAACGATGGAAAGCAACTTTTGTAAAGAGGAGAAGCAAGAGGAAGCCTACCTTGCCCATCTCGTCGTGGGACAGCGAGAGAGCGGACTTCATGAGATGGTACGCTTCGCATATCAGCTGCATGTCTCCGTACTCAATGCCGTTGTGCACCATCTTGACAAAGTGACCCGCACCATCTTCCCCTACCCAGTCGCAGCACGGCTCGCCATTCGCCTTCGCACTCACCGACTGTCAACAGCGCACACCTAGTTATCACCTTTCGCCCCACGCTCGCACCTACTGTCAAGTAGTCATTTCCAGTTACTTATAACTATTTAAGCTAATACAAATCACTGTAGCTTTAAAAACTGCAAATTAGATTCCCTGACACTTCCAAAAATACCATGACAATTCTTTATAACACACACAAGTCAAATTTTATAAAGTTTCTGAACTCTACTGTTGACACCTATGCCCCATACACTTCTTTCAAAACCATTTTTTTTNAGTCAAATTTTATAAAGTTTCTGAACTCTACTGTTGACACCTATGCCCCATACACTTCTTTCAAAACCATTTTTTTTTTACATAAATTACTACGAGAACACATGGCTGCTAGCACCTAGCAGACTGGCGCCGTGACAACACACAGTACCTGGAATATGCTCTTGAGGTGAGGCCAGGCTTCGAGGTTGCCTCCGGGCATGAGGGACGGGCCGTAGCGCGCCCCCTCCTCGCCCCCGGACACCCCACAGCCCACGAAGAGCAGGCCACGCTCCCTGAGCTGCTTCGTGCGGCGCTGCGTGTCGTGGTACTCCGAGTTGCCCCCGTCTATGATGACATCCCCCTTCTCCAGCAGTGGCACCAACTTCTCTATGAAGTCGTCCACTGCCTGCCCCGCTGCAACAAACATACTCGGCTGTTCTCTGGCAATGTTACAAGAACCAACAGTAGAAGCAAGATAAGGTGAATAGCGATAAAACCAAATAAAACTGAAATACAAGATAATACACCACCTAATCATAAAATTCTAGTTAAAACTCAAAATAAAACTAGAAACCATCACTGACAATTTGTAATCCCCATTTATGAACCAAGTGATGACAAGGTTATTTAAATTTCTAACTCACTGGTTTCCCTAGCATATCAGAAGATAGGAAAAGAAAAAAAAATTTATTATTTTTAACATTCACATTGAATAATTAGGAGCAATAAAAAGTGTAGGGTACTTCCTAGATAGGACTAAAATAATAATTTAATAAAATAAGAAATTAGAACAAAATATAAAATTTTTATTTTCCCGTGATGAAATATTTTTCTTCATAAAATAGTATCCAAGCTGTTATTGTCAGACATCAATGCGATATCACTGAAAATCAACATTGTTTGGAATATCCTATCAAATCTGATTTCTCAAATAAAACATTGAACTGAAATTTGTAACATAAATATTTATTAAATACAAATTCTGTTTAAAAAGTCTTTAATGTTATGAGAATTTAAGCCTGGTGCACAACTCTCACAATGGAATCACTGCCACCTTTAAGCAAATCTTAAGAACGTTATGCACAACGATTCATTCGAACTTAATATTCTCAGATCACTTGAATTAATATTCACTCAGACCTTAAGTGTACAGAGCTTAAAATTTCTAGCATGAAGTGGTTTTAAAAATATTTCTAGATTAAACCTTAACCTGTGACTTATGTCAACTCCCTATGAAAATATGAATTCTAACAACTTCACAAAGCACACTACAGATACTAATAGTTTATTAACTTAACCGCAGAAAATAATTAAAAACATTTTCCACAAATTTCCTTACTAGAATAATGATTTCTGTAATTTAAAATAGGTTCACACTTCAATGGTTTACTTTAAAAATCCCCCCCTCCCCAACCTACTTTTTATTACCAGAAGAGTGGCCACCCAGTGTGACTCAGAAGCCAGAGACATTTCATGAGGCCAAGTCTACTAAATGACACTCCCAGAAAAAATATTATGGCAGGCTTTTGTGCAGTAATTTCAGACTGCATCAACATTAAAAAACACCCCACAAAGTGAAACCAGTTGATTTTTTAATAACACAAAGAGAAGTGTGTGATGAATATGANAACATTAAAAAACACCCCACAAAGTGAAACCAGTTGATTTTTTAATAACACAAAGAGAAGTGTGTGATGAATATGAGAGGAAAGAAAATAAAAAACCAAATCCACGGTACTCTGATGAAAACAGGCATTTGCTGATAAGAAAAATACGTGACAAAGATGGCAATGGCTGTGCTTTGAGGAAAACACAAGACAAACTTGCCTAATAATATGGACCAATTGTGTCTACACTCATCCCATCCTATGGAAGCACCGAGCAAAATTCATAATCAGTTCCAGCACTACGAATCCACAAACACATTTTTTTAAATATTGTTCAGTTGACATTCCTATATGTTATAAACATGCATTAAGAATAATGATTGCCTCATGATCACAAACACTACTAGTGAACAAATCTTCTCATACCTAAAACCACTGAGAAATTATCAAACATCAAAGACATTCGAAAGACTACAATCACTTGCCATTATGACAGAATGTTTTACAGAAAACAGACTTCCAAACTATACTAAAGGACTTTGCTAAAAAAAGAGTGAGATAGAGAGAGAAATGTTAATGTATGAATTATAATAATTTAACGAGATAACTTGTTCTGGTTAAGTGTAAGTTTGTTTTGTGCAATAAAATTAATGGTTTATAACAATTTTTTTTTGATAAAACTAAAAACCTGGTTAACCATAAAATAAAATGTATCCTTTTTTCATAAAAATGTTTAAGAGATAATTTGTGAGGGGGCCCCAGAATGTGAACTGGCCAGGGCCTCAACGTTTATTCTGGCTCTGATCACATCAGCATGACCAAGTGCTTTCTTATCTTCACTATCAGGTCGTCGCGTCTGGAGTGCCTTCTCTGATGTATATCCACAGACTATCAATGGTGGTAGTGGGGGAGCTGGCAGTTGACCAATCGCAACTTTCATCAGTAGTGTTCAAAAGGGAGCAAATTAATTAAATTCTCACTAAGGCCTAGTACACTGATACATATAGTCAAGATGAATTCTGCTGTGGCTATACTTATCTGTAACTGGCACCAACCATTATTAGAACATATTAAGACACCTGCTATAAGCCAGTCTATGCACCAACACTTGTCACATCTTCCCAATTTCTAATCCTTTGTTTTCACTTCAATTTGCATTAAGAGCATTAACACATGCTAAACATTTCACATGTTGTGTATATGTGAATTCAATTTGCTAAAATTGGAAGATTTGCGAACTACTTACGAAACTTCTGGGCTTGGGTCATGTCAAATAATTTTTTCTTAACGTTCCGGCAGAGAAAGAATTATTTGACATGGCTCAAGCCCAGATGTTTTGTATGTAATGACAACGGCAGCAAAAGCCTGCGATTCATATTAAATTTGCAAACCACATCCTCCAACTACTAATTTACACACACACACGCAGAGAAATATGAATGAATCCGCACCACATCCTACGAGCACCAACTTCTGACACAGCAGTGCTAGCTCACCTTTGACAAGCATCATAACTCTGCGAGGTTTCTTCAACTTGGCAACCATCTCCTCCAGACTACGAGCACCAATCACCTTGGTTCCCTTTGCTTCGTTGGCCAGGAAGTGGTCCACCTTCTCCGCGGTGCGGTTGTACGCGCACACCACAAACCCATGATCGTTCATGTTGAGGATCAAGTTCTGACCCATCACGGCCAGCCCGATAAGGGCGATGTCCGCTCTGCACAACAAACCACAAACACCCTGCTGAGAGCCTACTTGCGAGCACGTATCCGTACACCAGCGGCAAAGCACAACCGTCCTTCGTGAACGCTACAACCTCCATCTCAGCACAGCCCACATATGGCTCGGAACACTGCCGTCACCTCTGTGGCTAACAATTTGTAATGGTGCAGTAATACTGATTTAATAGGAACTTTTAGTTAATTTCCTTTTTATTCTGCAAGGGAATGTTAATTGTTTTCCAGTATTTCAGACGTTTTTGGCGGTGTTAGTATGTGTATTTGTCACGAGTCTGTTTTTTTCTAAAATCTGAGTTGAAGTTGCATCAAGCATTAGTGATNAACATTAAAAAACACCCCACAAAGTGAAACCAGTTGATTTTTTAATAACACAAAGAGAAGTGTGTGATGAATATGCGAGGAAAGAAAATAAAAAACCAAATCCACGGTACTCTGATGAAAACGGGCATTTGCAGATAAGAAAAATACGTGACAAAGACGGCAATGGCTGTGCTTTGAGGAAAACACAAGACAAACTTGCCTAATAATATGGACCAATTGTGTCTACACTCATCCCACCCTGTGGAAGCACAGAGCAAAATTCATAATCAGTTCCAGCACTACGAATCCACAAACACATTTGTGAAAATATCATGCAGTTGATATTCCTATATGTTATAACATGCATTAAGAATAATGATTGCCTCATGATCACGAACACTACTAGTGAACAAATCTTCTCATACCTAAAACCACTGAGAAATTATCAAACATCAAAGACATTCGAAAGACTACAATCACTTGCCATTATGACGGAATGTTTTACAGAAAACAGGCTTCCAAACTGTACTAAAGGACTTTGCCAAAAAAAGAGAGAGAGAGAAATGTTAATGTATGAATTATAATAATTTAACGAGATAACTTGTTCTGGTTAAGTGTAAGTTTGTTTTGTGCAATAAAATTAATGGTTTATAACAATTTTTTTTTTGATAAAACTAAAAACCTGGTTAGACATAAAATAAAATGTATCGTTTTTTCATAAAAATGTTTAAGAGATCATTTGTGAGGGGGCCCCAGAATGTGAACTGCCCAGGGCCTCAACGTTTATTCTGGCTCTGATCACATCAGCATGACCAAGTGCTTTCTTATCTTCACTATCACGTCACGTCTGGAGTGACTTCTCTGATGTATATCCACAGACTATCAATGGTGGTAGTGGGGGAGCTGGCAGTTGACCAATCGCAACTTTGATNACGTCTGGAGTGACTTCTCTGATGTATATCCACAGACTATCAATGGTGGTAGTGGGGGAGCTGGCAGTTGACCAATCGCAACTTTGATCAGTAGTGTTCAAAAGGGAGCAAATTAATTAAATTCTCACTAAGGCCTAGTACACTGATACATATAGTCAAGATGAATTCTGCTGTGGCTATACTTATCTGTAACTGGCACCAACCATTATTAGAACCTATTAAGACACCTGCTATAAGCCCGTCTATGCACCAACACTTGTCACATCTTCCCAATTTCTAATCCTTTGTTTTCACTTCAATCTACATTAAGAGCATTAACACATGCTAAACATTTCACATGTTGTGTATATGTGAATTCAATTTGCTAAAATGGAAGATTTGCGAACTACTTACGAAACTTCTGGGCTTGGGTCATGTCAAATAATTTTTTCTTAACGTTCCGGCAGAGAAAGAATTATTTGACATGGCTCAAGCCCNCTGGGCTTGGGTCATGTCAAATAATTTTTTCTTAACGTTCCGGCAGAGAAAGAATTATTTGACATGGCTCAAGCCCAGATGTTTTGTATGTAATGACAACGGCAGCAAAAGCCTGCGATTCATATTAAATTTGCAAACCACATCCTCCAACTACTAATTTACACACACACACGCAGAGAAATATGAATGAATCCGCACCACATCCTACGAGCACCAACTTCTGACACAGCAGTGCTAGCTCACCTTTGACAAGCATCATAACTCTGCGAGGTTTCTTCAACTTGGCAACCATCTCCTCCAGACTACGAGCACCAATCACCTTGGTTCCCTTTGCTTCGTTGGCCAGGAAGTGGTCCACCTTCTCCGCGGTGCGGTTGTACGCGCACACCACAAACCCATGATCGTTCATGTTGAGGATCAAGTTCTGACCCATCACGGCCAGCCCGATAAGGGCGATGTCCGCTCTGCACAACAAACCACAAACACCCTGCTGAGAGCCTACTTGCGAGCACGTATCCGTACACCAGCGGCAAAGCACAACCGTCCTTCGTGAACGCTACAACCTCCATCTCAGCACAGCCCACATATGGCTCGGAACACTGCCGTCACCTCTGTGGCTAACAATTTGTAATGGTGCAGTAATACTGATTTAATAGGAACTTTTAGTTAATTTCCTTTTTATTCTGCAAGGGAATGTTAATTGTTTTCCAGTATTTCAGACGTTTTTGGCGGTGTTAGTATGTGTATTTGTCACGAGTCTGTTTTTTTCTAAAATCTGAGTTGAAGTTGCATCAAGCATTAGTGATAAGGGCAAGGATATTCAATGGTGTTCTTTCTTCTCGAGTACATTTTGGAAATAGTTGTTTATTTTGGCACAGTCTGCGCTCGCGTGGGAAAGTGGTTGTGCTGACGGTTCTATCAGTGTCCTAACTAGATGAGCACATGTGATAAGAGTAGCACTGTGTTATGCCCATATTTGGGTATTTTAATGGTGCAGTGATGTGAGGGGTGGGGGTGGGGAGTTATCAGCCGCACTTCCTGTCACATCTGCATCTCTGACTTTACACGAGGCAGTTCTGCTTCCCATCCATCATAGAGGACGGCAGTTGCAGTGACGGGCATGTTACCTAAACGATAAATGAACTCTGTGAGGCTGTTCTCGTAATCTGCTTGGCTCATGTCACAACTGTTTAGGGTGAACTGCACAAACTTGAGTGAATCTCTATGGAAAATATTTGACATTTATATCTTATGGAGCCTTTCTTTACCTCTTACATTTCTGCCGAGCGAGTGGAACAAGTTGTGAGTTTCAGTCAGTTTTTGATGGGTACAGCATTACAAGTTCACTTCCAGGTACACACAAGAGGAATTTGTGCCTGGAGGATAACACTATTCTCAAAGGACTTCCAGTCCATGTAACAACTGCTTCACAGTTCTCTGGTGACGCAGCCACCGTCAGTGGCACACCTCTCCTAGAGGCGGCTTTGAATAGGAAACCCAAGGAGCTGCTTGCTCTGCTCACTCGATACTGGTTCTGCAGCCTGCCACTGCAAAAGGATACTCCTATCTCAGATAAAGGGTAACCTTTCAAATTAGCAACTTTTCAGAAAAGTGGGACAAAAGAATTTTGACAAACCGTGTTAAAGATTTACAGATATTGCATTTTAACTTCTGCCAGTGTAAGTTTTATGTTTGATGTAATAAATAATTTAATTTTTTTTTTCAATTGCAAGAAATTGCAGTTTAAATGTGTAGGCAGACACACGTGCATTCAAGAGCATCTGAGATTCTACGTATTGTGCTACAAGCATAAACAGTAGCTATTATAGCAAGTATTGATCCACTACGTTCAGTTGAACGAGTGTGTGGTGCTTTCTCAACTCAACCATGGAGATATTTTGTCGATAACAAACGAAGGAAGCAAAATTCAGTGCTTTGGAGGTTGTGCATTTGCTATGCAGAAATTGTCCACTGGACGTTGACGATTTTCGTGTCAAACAGTTCTAACCACTTCTTATTAATTATATATTAAATCACTTGTTCTGAGATGAAGTTCAACTTACGTACAAGGTCTGTTGAATTGCCAGAGGACAGAATCATTTACTTGTCACACACTGATAAATCACTGCATTATGCGTGTGTTTACATGTAGCATTTTCACATATTAGCAATTCATTTTGCTATGCAAAATATTGCATACATACATGTAGCTCCAGCCATTGCCTACGAGACAACAGAAGTACTCCGCACAAACTGTCGAGGTGTGTTAGTATGTGCAGTTCACGTGCCACCACTACGGAGCAGGAGTTTAGTCTGTTGTTTAACACATCTTATGACAGGAAATATTAAAATTGTTCACTGTATTAGTTTTCAAAGATGTTTAGCAATTTATTTCTGTGGAAGCATANTATGACAGGAAATATTAAAATTGTTCACTGTATTAGTTTTCAAAGATGTTTAGCAATTTATTTCTGTGGAAGCATATAAATCTATTTTGAATGCCTAGGTAGACATAACTTCTTAAAAATGTTCGGTTATAAATACCAAATAAATATTTTCTCTCAACTGGATAAGTTTACTTCAATATCTGTAACAGTATTAAAACCACACATTTTTTTTGTGAAATATTAGATTACTTTACAAACAAACTGTTATTTGTGGAGTGCCATGTTCATTTCAATATTCTTTAAAACAAACTGAACGATGGTGTAGTGAAGTGAAGAGATTTGGGCGGCGCTTAAAATCGAGGTCTTCAGAGCCGATGAGGGTGAAGCGAGGTGGGTATGGAGCAACACCAGAATGCAAGGGTGGGTAAAATGGGAGATCCTTGAGAAAACCCGCAAACCAGCGGCATGGTCCAGCATGATTCCCACTTGCGAAAATCTGGTTACCCGGCCGGGGATTGAACCCGGTTCGCCTTGGTGGGAGTCGAGCGGACTAACCACTCAGCCACCGTGGCCCCAGCAATGCTTCCAAATTCTCTTTCAACACTGCAAATAATGAAGTTATTATCAGTCAGGTGCAACTTGGCTCTCATTTTGTGCAGTGAATAGTATTTTGGAAAGGTGTCAAGGAGGAAGGTAATGGGGTATCTTCCAGTTAATCTCGCTGCCTGTACTCTGGCACGACATGCAGCGATATACAGAGAAGAAAGCTATCATTTGTGCTGGTCTGCCCCTCCCCCTTGCCTACAAATGTAGATACCCAACAATCAACACACATGCTCAGGACAGACAAACTTGCCATTCTGGTTCACAAAAAGTACGACACGCTGTGAAACCGGGAGGGGAAAACTCACTACTAGCTTACTGTTTCACATATACAGGGGATGGATAAAATAATATGAACACCTGACATATAGACAATATTTATTTATTAATAAGGCGTTGGGCCACCATTTGCTGTTAGAACAGCTGCAATTCTTTGCGGAATAGATTCGTAGAGTGTCTGAATAGTTTCCAATGGAATGTTGTCCCATTCTTGTACCACAACATCCACCAATTGCTTCAATGATGTTGGAGATGGAAATCTGCTCCTCACTCTCTGCTCTAAAACTCCCCATAACGGTTCAAGTATGTTGAGGTCTGGCCAGGGAAGATGTTTGATGATATTCTGATCCTCCTCAAACCAAGACTGAACATTTTTGGCTGTGTGTATGGGCGCATTATCATCTTGGAATATGGCAGTCTTTGGCAGCAATACGCTAGTCATAGTAAGAACTTCATCATTGAGGATGTCGAGATATTCATTCGCAGTAATCCGGCCAGTGATGTGAATGAGAGGACCAGCTGAATACCACGATATAGCCGCCCAAATCATAACGGAACCTCCCCCATGCTTGACTGTAGGAAGCAGGCAGTCCGGATCTTAGGCTTCTTTTGGGGTTCTCCATACATAAACCCGGCCATTTGTAGGAAACAATGTATACGATGATTCATCGGACCATACCACATTCTTCCAATCATCAAGTGTCCAGGTTTTATGATTGTGGCACCACTTCTTTCGCAGCTTAGCGTTGGCATCCGTTATAAAGTGTTTCGCAATTACAGCACTTCCATGAATGTTATCTTTGTGGAGCTCCCGCCATACTGTTTTTGTCGAAACAGTATTACTCAAGTGAGTGTTGAGTTCTGCTGTCACTTTTGCCACGGTAGTTTTATGTTGTCTGGCCACAATTATTTTTANCCTTCCGTTATAAAGGCTTTCGCAATTGCAGCCCTTCCATGAATGTTAGCTTTGTGGAGCTCCCGCCATACTGTTTTTGTCGAAACAGTATTACTCAAGTGAGTGTTGAGTTCTGCTGTCACTTTTGCCACGGTAGTTTTATGTTGTCTGGCCACAATTATTTTTAATGTTCGTTGGTCTCTATCAGTTAACTTTGGGTTTCGCCCACTATTCCTCTTCGCCGATGATGTTTTACCATGTTTTGTGTATGCTGTCATTACCGTGGATACTGTCGCTAGTGAAACGTTAAACAATTCAGCTGTTTTCGTCACAGACGCTCGCTAACCGAGCACTAACGATTTGCCCTCTTTCGAAGTCTGAGAGATCACACATTTCACCGATCGCTTGTTTTAACCGTCGCAGTACAAAGCGTATAATACACTGAAATATAACCTACAAGACTTTGCAAGTAAACTGTGCAATACATACACGTCACATTATTTACACGGAAACAGTGTTGCCAACATGCAACAAAATGTACTACATTGCATGGTGTTCATATTATTTTGTCCATCCCCTGTATGTTGCAGAATGTTTACGTACATCTTACACTATAAATTGCTATAAAATATTAAAAGAAATATTATTTTCAAGAGAATGCAGAGTGTCTGGGAAACTTGAGACTACACCACTCACAGATTGGGATATTTTTTGTAACACACATTTTTTATTTTTTTGTGCAGTATTTGTTGTATCTAAATTTGTAACACCTAGATATTTGACAGTTAGCTGATTTTTTTTTCCCCAGAGTCTGATTTTTGTAAGCATAATGTTCTGCAAAGGACATTTTGCTTTAAATATCTTCATATTTTTATACCACAACACGCCCCAACTTGCCTGCCCTCCCCATAACAGAAGAGTCAAGATGTTCAGCAGACAAAGTGCTCCTACTTCTCTGCCAGTACATAGTCTGACAAGTCGCAGCTGAATATCTGCCTTTGTGCACAAACTACCGTCATTATGTCCGTATTAAACATTTGATATCGTTAGTTGCCCGTGTTGACATCTACTGTTTGGACAAACCTCCATGCTCCTTTGCATCCTGGGACATCAAACTGCAGTGAACAAGTGCACAGTAAACGCACACATTACTGCAGCCACTTCGTCATGTTATTCCACTAGTGCCCCAATAGCTGTAAGTTTTGGAAACTGCAGGCTATGCAAATAAAACACGTGCATTCCTGAATTTTTTTAGAATTTTATGCAAACATTCATATCTGAATGGTGTGCTGAAGTTAGAGCATCGGGAGTTTGGGATAGATAGATGTCTGATGTGGAAGTTTCTAATTTTCAGTTATAACCAATTGGGCCTTGTGATTCCTTGTATTAGTAAAATACTGTGTAATGGTTATTGGTCGCGGACTGCTTTTTTTTCTGTGGACTATCCATTAGAACACGTACCAGTGGAAAGAATACCATTAGGAACAGTTTAATGTTAAATATATTTGACAAGACACTTGGTTTGAAAGAAATTATTTGTGTGTATCTATATTTCTGAGCTGACAAATGGTTGTTTGCTTACACTGCACTCATGCAAGTGGGTCGAATGTGACATTTTATGTGTAGAGTGTCATGGATGTTTGAGTTTCTTTGTCACAATTGAGTAATTTTCACAGAACTACAGTTAGATCTAANCTGTACAGTGTCATGGATGTTTGAGTTTCTTTGTCACAATGTGAGTAATTTTCACAGAACTAGTTAGATCTAACTTGGCTATATTCTTTCGCCCCTACTTTCCTCTCCAACACCTGGAAAAAGTAGGCCAACACCTGCATTCCTCGTAGCAAAAACCACATAGGGTATATGTCTGATCACGCAATTCCTCAAACAAAGCAAACTAATTTTTTCTCTCTATTTAAAATGATGTACACAATGACGTTTGTGGATTCTTGACGTCTGATAGTTATGAAAAGTAAATTACCGCCCGTTTAATTGCTGTGAATTTAATGTAAATGGCGTCCAAACATAGCCCTCGAGCAACCCAGAGGCTGGAGACAAAGAACACTGCCTAACCAAATATATTTTTTTTTTCATTAAACATATTTTCTATGATCATGGTGGTGCGTATTATTACACTGTCATGCGAGTACCGGCAATGGAAGACAATTTGCATGTTTCCCTGCAGTTGATGGGTGGCAACAATTTCTGATAAGATTCCATTTAATTTTCAACACCCAAAGCAGCTCTTAGCATAGAGGTCTCGAGAGCGGATGAGGGTGAAGTGAGGAAAGTATGGAGCTGCACCAGAATGCAAGGGTGGGGGAAGCCGGAGATTCCAGAGAAAACCTGCTAACCAGCGGCATCGTCCTGCATGAATCCCACATGCGAAGGTCTGGGAGCGACCCCGCCGGGTTTTGAACCCAGTTCACCTAGGTGGGAGGTAAGTACTCTAACCACTACACCGCTGTGGCCCCACTTTTAAATGTGAATTTAATTGGTCAATCTATCCATCCTCTCATTCCTATAGCATTTTATTTGAGAAAGTTGTCACTTATAAATCATACAACATTAGCAACAATCTTAAACCATGTTCTTACAGAAACAAAATAAAATCCTCAAAATTGGCATTGTCTGCAGAAATTAATGTAAGTAGGCTTATATGTAGTGAAATTTTTATAAGGTGTGTGATTACGTGCAGTCTAGAGCTGTATGTGGATTTGTTTGGAATTCACTTGCGGAATCTCATTTTCGGGTGCTTAATCTGGCTACACTGGTAATTTTAATGTGAGTGGCCAATAATGGTTACAGTAGAAGTTTACTGTTTTTCATTGATTTCACGTTAGCAGGCCCACTGCTGATAAATTACATATGCCCTACCTTTTCCTTCAATTTTTTTTTAGAAAAGCATTCATTAGTTATAATTACCCTGAATTAATGTTGCAAGTTCTGCTGAATAAACTCATAACACCACCTCTTTCAAGCGTGATATTTTTCTGTAATACGGTTTTCTTATATTGAGAATGGATGTCTTTGAATAGGCCCTATATCAAGAAATGAAATTAACAGGAAAAAAACTGCAGTTGGCAACAAACACAATTGGGTTAACAATGGCGTCGAGTAAGGAGCAAGATACATGTGGGTGCTGTGATTTTGAGTGATGGGTGCATACGATGCGATGGCNTCTATATTTCTGAGCTGACAAATGGTTGTTTGCTTACACTGCACTCATGCAAGTGGGTCGAATGTGACATTTTATGTGTAGAGTGTCATGGATGTTTGAGTTTCTTTGTCACAATTGAGTAATTTTCACAGAACTACAGTTAGATCTAACTTGGCTATATTCTTTCGCCCCTACTTTCATCTCCAACACCTGGAAAAAGGAGGCCAACACCTGCATTCCTCGTAGCAAAAACCACATAGGGTATATGTCTGATCACGCAATTCCTCAAACAAAGCAAACTAATTTTTTCTCTCTATTTAAAATGATGTACACAATGACGTTTGTGGATTCTTGACGTCTGATAGTTATGAAAAGTAAATTACCGCCTGTTTAATTGCTGTGAATGTAATGTAAATGGCGTCCAAACATAGCCCTCGAGCAACCCAGAGGCTGGAGACAAAGAACACTGCCTAGCCAAATATATTTTTTTTTTCATTAAACATATTTTCTATGATCATGGTGGTGCGTATTATTACACTGTCATGCGAGTNCCAAATATATTTTTTTTTTCATTAAACATATTTTCTATGATCATGGTGGTGCGTATTATTACACTGTCATGCGAGTACCGGCAATGGAAGACAATTTGCATGTTTCCCTGCAGTTGATGGGTGGCAACAATTTCTGATAAGATTCCATTTAATTTTCAACACCCNAGACAATTTGCATGTTTCCCTGCAGTTGATGGGTGGCAACAATTTCTGATAAGATTCCATTTAATTTTCAACACCAAAAGCAGCTCTTAGCATAGAGGTCTCGAGAGCGGATGAGGGTGAAGTGAGGAAAGTATGGAGCTGCACCAGAATGCAAGGGTGGGGGAAGCCGGAGATCCCAGAGAAAACCTGCTAACCAGCGGCATCGTCCTGCATGATTCCCACATGCGAAGGTCTCGGAGCGACCCCGCTGGGATTTGAACCCAGTTCACCTAGGTGGGAGGTAAGTACTCTAACCACTACACCGCTGTGGCCCCACTTTTAAATGTGAATTTAATTGGTCAATCTATCCATCCTCTCATTCCTATAGCATTTTATTTGAGAAAGTTGTCAGTTATAAATCATACAACATTAGCAACAATCTTAAACCATGTTCTTACAGAAACTAAATAAAATCCTCAAAATTGGCATTTTCTGCAGAAATTAATGTAAGTAGGCCTATAAGGTGTGTGATTACGTGCAGTATTGCATTCTAGAGCTGTATGTGGGAATCTCATTTTCGGGTGCTTAATCTGGCTACACTGATAATTTTAATGTGCGTGGCCAATAATGGTTACAGTAGAAGATTAGTTTTTCACTGATTTCACATTAGCAGGCCCACTGCTGATAAATTACATAGGCCCTACCTTTTCCTTCAAATTTTTTTTTGAGAAAAGCAGTTATTAGTTATAATTACCCTGAATTAATGTTGCAAGTTCTGCTGAATAAACTCATACCACCACCTCTTTCAAGCGTGATATTTTTCTGTAATACGGTTTTCTTATATTGAGAATGGATGTCTTTGAATAGGCCCTATATCAAGAAATGAAATTAACAGGAAAAAAACTGCAGTTGGCAACAAACACAATTTGGTTTACAATGGCGTCGAGTAAGGAGCAAGATACATGTGGGTGCTGTGATTTTGAGTGATGGGTGCATACGATGCGATGGCAACTGTAAAAAAATTATATAGGGCATGTGCAAACGTATCTAAAAAAGAATTCAAGAGAAGACAGGAAAATGAAGGAATAGAGTGGTATTGTGGAAACAACATGGCGGAGGACTGTGAAGTGACAGTGAGAAACTGCGATACAGAGAATCAACTGCAAATAATCATACAAAAACTAGGTAAGCTTGACGTAATAGGTGCGGAGCAAGGGCAAGTGTTGAATTCTGTGCCAAAAGCTTTGACGACCTAACAAGTGAACTAAGTGAGATCTTATTCTCAATGGATCACTTCTAGATAAACTTAACTCCTATATTCAAGCAAGGTGATCCAGTGAACCCAGTCAATCTCTCTAATCCTCGCCATCTCCAAGGTATTTTAACCAGCTTTAAAACCAAGATTATTATTTTGAACAGCATAAATTTCTTCCACAAGGGCCAATATGGATTTTGGGAAAACTCAAGTGCACGGACTGCAACAGTTGATCTTATTAGCACACTACAGGAAAACCTTGATGATTAAATAGCTGCAGATCTCTTTATTGATCTAACGAAAGCATCTGACACTGTTGATCATAGCCTATTGTTACGTTAACTTGAAGCAGCTGGTATTAGCGGTGGCGTATTACAATTATTCAGAAGTTACCTCGAAAATAGAGTCCATTATGTGTCCCTCAATAGAGATGAGAGTCATCCACAGTTTCATGGAGTTCCACAAGGTTGTTCTAGGTCCCATACTTTTCCTAATTTATATTAACGATATTGCACACATTGAGCTAAATGGACAATTAACATTATATGCTGATGATACCAACATTTTCTATACTGGAAAGAATGCCGACGGTAACTCACATGCAAAATGACAATGTAATAACTAAGTGGGTAGACCTGAATAAATTAAGCATAAATAAGGGTAAAATTAATTGCAAAAAAAGCAGGGAAGTAAACAATAATACACAGGTAATGGTTAATAAACCAATAGCGAGGGTGGGCTCAGCCGAATTCCTCGGTGGTCGTTGACGAACACTATCTCGGCACGACCGTATAGCTAGTATAGCAAAAGAGATCGAACCAGCCACTGCAGTCATTTGGAAACTAAAGGGCATAACCACCTCAACCCATTCTAAGAAATATCTATTTCACTCTCGTTCATTGCCACTTTGTACATATGGCATGCAATAAAACAATCATGGGAAATATTGAGAAAATACAAAACAGAGCAATTAGACTTACATATGGGTAAAGACACTGCAGATGATAACTAAGGGAGAATGTGCTAAAGTAGTGTACAGGATTGCGAGGAACACTTCTCCGAGTAAACTTACATTTAACTATAGGTACAAAGTGCATGAACATAACACATGCCAAGTTCATGACCGGGATATCTCCAAAGTGAACCCTAATAAATATGGGATAAAGAACCTAGCATACAGAGTAACAAACATTTCAATGAATTAACCAAGGACACACACAAAACAAAAAATAAGCACAATTATTTAAAACTAAACCGAAATCTGAGTTACGGAAAACGTCTCCAGCCAATGGTTAGTAGTCACTAAGTTTGTTGACTCATTACGATTCCTCAATGTGTCCTTCAGTATACAAGTGTATATAGTCTTTTTATAATATTTATATTCTAGTACATTAGATCATTAGTTGTATAGTGTATATTTTATGTAATACACAAACGTGTTTAAGTCTCGCTACAACCAACTTGTTAATAGGGTATGTTTGGCATACGTTTTCCGTTTGGAGAATACTGTGCTATGTAGAGACAGTTCCGTTTGGGGAATACTATGCTAGTTCCGTATGTAACTTATGTTATAACATTTATTTTTGTTAATTCCTAACATTATGCCACTTGAAGTAGCTCAGTGCTTATATGTTTATAGTTAAGTTGTTTATATTGTAGTATTTAAAAATTAATGTATGATTGCTCTAATAGCTGCCACTTATTAGAGTGCACAGTTCCTAAGAAAGAGTCTGACTAATAGGAACATTATCTATAAATAAAAATTTAAAAAATTACTTCATACACCTTCTTCATTGTACTGTGTGAATGTCACTTAACTGTACTTTACATACGTAATTCCATTAACAGCAAAATTTTCTAGTTTAGGGGCTTTTCTGAAAATAAGAAAAAAAACTCCAGAAAGTGGTATATTTCGACTCTACTAATANTGCAAAATATTTCTGAAACTATCTTTGAACATCGTCCAGTGCATCATTTGGTTGCAGCAGAAATGAAACTAGTAAACTGCACTTTGAGTACAAGCACAGCCTTGCAGCGGNGGGAATACTATGCTAGTTCCGTATGTAACTTATGTTATAACATTTATTTTTGTTAATTCCTAACATTATGCCACTCGAAGTAGCTCAGTGCTTATATGTTTATAGTTAAGTTATTTATATTGTAGTATTTAAAAATGAATGTATGATTGCTCTAATAGCTGCCACTTATTAGAGTGCACAGTTCCTAAGAAAGAGTCTGACTAATAGGAACATNAATATACCACTTTCTGGAGTTTTTTTTCTTATTTTCAGGAAAGCCCCTCAAGTAGAAAATTACCGCAAAATATTTCTGAAACTATCTTGGAACATCATCCAGTGCATCATTTGGTTGCAGCAGAAATGAAACTAGTAAACTGCACTTTGAGTACAAGCACAGCCTTGCAGCGGNTCCAGTGCATCATTTGGTTGCAGCAGAAATGAAACTAGTAAACTGCACTTTGAGTACAAGCACAGCCTTGCAGCGGTGAACGAACATGCAGCTGCACTTTGCCCGCTGTTTCATACAAGGTGGGCTCGATATTCACACTGCCACTTTTGTCAAAGTCTAAACTAAATGTCAAAAGACATACAAATTAAATTTTTACCTTATAATTATACTTTACACTAGCAGACATGTTCCCTCAGATGTTAGACATGATACTTCTTGATAATACTTTCAATATTTCAAACATTTTCAACTTTGTGTAACACTTTCCCTTCACAGGACTTCAGAGTTGTGTGCTTTCAGTGAAATATTCTTCATGAATGTAAGATCTTGCTGGTTTATTCACACATTTTGCACCAAACCTTTTATAAATCACCCCATGTGATTGGCACCCTGTTTGGTTGTTTCCTAAACACGTCATGTATCAAGTGTTTTATACATGTGTTAACATGAAACTACCCCACTTATCATTCAATTTAATTTTTTCATATAATTTATCTATAAGTTATTATTATATTTCAACAAAAATTAATATGGATAAAAAAAAANCAATTTAATTTTTTCATATAATTTATCTATAAGTTATTATTATATTTCAACAAAAATTAATATGGATAAAAAAAAAACAGGAAACACATGTTGGTAATGCATGGTTAGAAACTGTTCTTATGCAAAATATTACTACATTGAGTCNAAAAAAAAACAGGAAACACATGTTGGTAATGCATGGTTAGAAACTGTTCTTATGCAAAATATTACTACATTGAGTCTGTATGAAAGTGACNTATCTATAAGTTATTATTATATTTCAACAAAAATTAATATGGATAAAAAAAAACAGGAAACACATGTTGGTAATGCATGGTTAGAAACTGTTCTTATGCAAAATATTACTACATTGAGTCTGTATGAAAGTGACGCATTGTCCCTCTGGTGTGATTTTCTAGGCTTAGTTCAGCGGAGGCTCAGGAGTATCCTGGAAGTATAACTTTAGCCGGACTTAAGAAAAATTGGAAGTAACCTTTAATGGTGTATCATGTTAGTATGCTTAACACCCCCTCAGCAAAAAAACATATTTTACCACAAAAAATTGCTCATCTCTTTTAAAAAAAAAAGATCTACCTTTACCGAAATTCATACTCTACATGGCAGTGTATCATATACCCATGCAGATATGTACAAGTACATGATATTCAAAAATGAAACCGGACACCAGACTCTATGGACATTCAACTGATTGGTAGAGAAATATAAGATGTAATCTTGCCGGCATCGTGGTCGACCTCCAACAATAATGNATGGACATTCAACTGATTGGTAGAGAAATATAAGATGTAATCTTGCCGGCATCGTGGTCGACCTCCAACAATAATGGTAACAGTCACGAAATGTTTCCTAATAACCGTCTCGCGTAGGCGTCCCTTTCACTCCGCTCGGGACCTATTAGCCCAGTTTCATCACACACACACTCTCTCTCTCTCTCTACACCGTCGACCTCCAACACCGCACCTCTCATTTCGAACCACACACACAAGCTATTCTGCGAGAAACATTAGTTACTTTCAGATAGAATTTTTATATTTAACAAAAACGTCTACCCCTTTTAAGCAATTCTGTTCTTAAACCTACAAAGCGCATACAATCTATTTGAAACGCAGCAATTTCTCACAATCACACTAAATTATTCAAATCGTCACGTACGAATCTTGCGGTATTATACACAAACCCAATTGACACCTAATAAATCCTTATCTCAATGCTCAGTGACACAGCATATATTAAAATTAAAAGTACGAGAGATGCAAAACGTTTATATAAACTTATCACGTAACACATGAATTAAAAACTACTTACTTCTCACTCATTTCAACTTCAAATAAATAAGGAAATTCAAAGTCTCACAATGTTTCAAATTCCTACTACATTAACAGAAACAGCCCTCACTATCAGCCTCTCCCACAAGTCCGTCACAGAATGTAGCAAGCGCGGCGTATTTTAATGCAATCAAAGAAGATATAAGAGATAGACCTCTAAATCGGGCTAACATTTCCTACCCAACATACGAAGCTAATGTGCTGCTATCTCTGAACATTCCACAGCAAGCTTTCTAAATTTTTCGTTGTTTATAATGGAGATTTTTTTTTATTTTTTTTTCCTAACCTACTTTAAAACTATGTGTTATTGGGGCCCGCGGTAGGTACGGGGGATTAGTGCGTCTCAAGGTAGAACCTCATACGCTTAAAGGATAGGGAATTTCATGCAAAGGAGGCGTGCATCTTGGCGAGGAGGGATATTTGGCAGCCATGGCCGAGTTTAGGCCATGGACTACATCCCTAAGGGGGCGTATAGCAAGCTATAGTTAAAGAAGGGAGAGGGGAACAAACCCGCATAGACACGGTAAAAACCCTCTCGACAGAAAAGAAGTTTCAAACTTATCATGCATTAAAAAATGCATAAGGAGACAGCAGGTTTGGTAACATGCTTAAAAATGGGAATTTTAGCTCTAGAAGAGAAAATGGATGTGGGTGCAAGCACCCTTGGAGTATAACTGCTGTCAATATGACTGTGCATATGTCTGCACAGTAATATTAACAGCAGCCACAATTGCAGGGCCATCCTGCTTCTCGTCGTGGAAGTCGGCAGTCTGGGCGGCTCAGTCATGGCACCTACTCCGTCTTCGCTCCTCCACGCTGACGCCAGGATCTCCACGCCGTGGGTGAAGGCGGGGAGCCAATAGCCAGGGGGCCACCCTCTCCCTCATCCTTCAAAATAGTCCGTCGGTCGGAGGTGAGCTCTGGCTCGGCGGGACATCCAGGACCTACCAGCTGGAGGCGAGTGCAGCTGGCCCAGGAGTGGAGGCTGACATCAGGTAGCTTCAGAGGTCCGACGCATTCCATGGCCATTCCTCACGCACCAGCAGTCAGCAGCTCGCAGAATCCAGCAGTGAGGTTCGCTACACTTCGCATTGTTTCAGCACATCGAGATCCCCCTCCCCGCCTTGATCGTTGAGCTGCCTCCCACCGATGCGCTTCGCCAACTCGTACCGAGCCGCCCAGGTCCCCGACGTCCACGACGACGGCGCTGTCGCACCGGCCAGTTGGTCCGCGGGCTGGTATTAGAATATTCCCAGCCACTCCAGAGCCTGGAGATCCCCTATCCGCCACCTGGGGACGCGACGAGTTGCAGAATAGTCGCTGCGCCCTAGCTGCTGTAGTCGCCTCGTGCTGACAGATGTCCGCATCCTTCGCTGGTCCCAAGGGGCGGGTAGATCCTGGAGCGGCGCAGCCGCCAGCACGATGTTCACTCCACGACAGCCAGGACTCGTTAATGGAGATATTGTAAGAATTGATACCTTTTAATTCATTCGATTGTCGTATAGACTGTAACATAGTTAAAATGAAACGCAACTTGCAAATTGTAATATAGTATTGACGAAGTCTGAAACATTACTGTGCAACTCACCGGTGAAAGTTTTACAAACAAAATACAGTAAAATACATTGGGAAATGACCATTCCAGAAATAAATGCAGCTTATCCGAAACCCTACCTGTGTATCGCCCTCACGACGTCAAGCGACTGAAACGACAACTTCTGGCATTTAGAATCAACATTTACCAATTTAAACATTATTCTATCCACCACCGAGTCCACTCGTGAGCATATTGGTGGTTATTTAAAAGCCCTGTAATACTCAAAATTACTATTTTAATAGAAACCAGGTGGGAATTTGCTACTCCCACCTTTCAAACTC
>NQII01002748.1:158350-192716 GCA_002778355.1 Clitarchus hookeri
CCTCTCAGGCAGGGGTGGTTGGAGAACATTACAAACCTGTCCACGGAGGTAAGCTAGTGGAAAACAGTGACCGAGGCGGGAAACCGCTGCAAGCAAAGTTTGGATATTGGTGGCGGAGGGCGGAAGGGCTTGCCTTTTTTAACCCTCTGCCAAAAATATGTGAACCCCGGTTGGGTGGTAAAGGGCCATCACAAGAGCCTTTTCTACCCCTGCTCTGAGCTTCGGCTGTGATGAACAACTGGCGGCCAAACTTGTGTGAGGGAACAAATGGCGATCGCAACACCGAAGTTAGGTTTTTGCTTTTTACATACATCCCTAGTATTTCTAGAAATATATAAAAAGAAAAATCGATAAAAATTTTCTTGTAAAATATCATTTCAAAATTAATTACATGTTTTTAAGTTTCATTTTTTTTTTCCCACAATATATATAAAATTTGACAGTCAGTGCTATATCTGTAAATTTCAAACGAATTACGCCCAACACATTTCGGTAATATCTCGTCCATTTAACTTTCACCCTCCTGATGGAATGAGCAGAGGGGTTCGTTTGTTTTCTTGCATCCATAAGATCTTTTTTCAATATATAGCTTTACAAAGATATTGGACAAGTCAAATAAGTCAGATTACAGTATATAAAGTGTATACACTGACCGGACATGCACGCATCCGCATGCATACAATCATGCACATAAACACATCATATGTTTTCTTCATAATGTGATTAATCTTCTTCCGACATGCTGTGGGGCATCATTATTTTACAGAAACAGAAGAAAAAGGGCACAATAAAAACCGTAACAGGAAATGTGTACAATGAAATGGTATACAGTAATTTCTTAATTTTTGTATTTAGATATACTTTTACACTATAAAATTCACGTTCAATAAAAAATTCTTTCTTTTAAAGTGTTTTTGGTTAGAGAAGCAAATTAAAGGTGTTGTGGTAATTTAAGTTACCTGAAGCCATGTGTAAGTGTTAATTGGTTTTATTAGGTCCGTAAGATCTTATTTTATTCTAGTGTCATGGTTATGAAAGGACTCGTTTTTATCAAATAAATGACTGTTTTTGGACACGAATATGATTACTGAAAACTTGCATACAAATGTTAAAATCTCTGGGCTCTTGAAAAAATGTCTACATGAGGTTGACTTTCTTTTGCCATTTATTATTCTTACAGGTCTCTTTTGCCTGTGAATCACCTTTTTACTGTCAATGGAACTATTCCAAAAATTATACCATACGATGAGCTGCCTCACCCCCTCCCAAAAGCTAGTCAACCCGCACCTGAACAACTATCCATCATAGACGATTACCCTGTGCCACACACACATAATCAGCTACGGAAAATTTTCGCCTTGGTAAATTGACTGAGGGAGTTCATCTATGACTTCACAATAGCAACAGCACCACTGATGGATATGCAATCGCCCAACCGGAAGTACCAATGGAAAGCAGAACCTAACACATGCTCTGCAGAGCTAACAAACCGGATCTGTCATTGCATCATGCTAGTCGCTCATGACTCGGGACAACACCTGTATTTACAGACATACACAAGTGAAAGGGGCTTAAGAGTTGTCTTGTTTCAACTAAGGGACAATCAGGAGTGACAAAGTATTGACTGTAGCAGTGCGAAATTCGGACCAATGGAGCGTAGATACGACCTGAACGAGCGCGAATGCCTAGATGTAGCACCTAAAACAAAAAATTTCCCTTATAAAATCATGATTTTACCTTCTATTTTAATGTTTTTGTTTTATAACACATAACTAGCAGTACCGAACCTACCTCGAATACCAGGGCGTCACACTCCAAACGGACAATGGCTGCTTAGTATGCTTGCACTCTATGAGTAAAGCACACAGTAAGTTAGCATAATGGGCGTTACTACTCCAGTCGTATGATTTCGAAGTGCAGCGCATTCCTGATGCCCAAAATCAGTTAGCAGATGAACTATCATGCACATCTGGCGAAACTGTAGCAGTGTACGAATATGTGTGGGATGACCTACTGCACCCAATAGCAGTCAGCAGCTACCTGACGAGAAGAAATGTGCAGTCCCACTTTCCCTGGCCAGGGGCCTCTCGTGCCATTCGCCGGTACGTTGTATGTGTGCGAGTGCATGCCCTGTAACGACTACAAAAGCCACCACGCCGGCGGAGTAACTTAACAACAGCCATGAGTTCCAAGCGAGCCATTCGTGACTGTCTCACCAGACCTGATGGGTCCTTATCTACGAACAACAGCCGGAAAGTACTTTATCCTAGTAATATAATATGATCATAGATACCTCGCTGTGGTATGAATTTGGAAATAAAGACTATCTGATTGAGAAAACACTTTTATTATAAGAACAATGAACTACACTACAGAAAAACACTACTACTACAAACTCTTTTTTAAGTATGATGATAGAGTGCAGCACATCCACATAACCAACCAATAGGGAGACACTTATAGAATTGCTCAACAATACACACTTCAATACCCCAGTCAATTCTATAAAATCAATAATTCTGAAATAACTGCATATTCTTATCAAGAGATATAATATGTAAAAAGCATTACTTAATATAACAATAAGAACTCTAGTAGGTATACAGAATCATAAAAAATACAAACGAAAATAGCAGAAATACAAATTAAAACTTTAGATAAGACCAAGCTTCTAGCAAAAATATTTAGATTTTGAAAAGGTAAGCCCTTGGTCATCAAATCTGCCACCTGTTCACTTGAAGCAAAGTACTTAATCTTAACAATTACTTCAGCCACTAGATTATTTACGAAATTATACTTTACACTCACATGTTTTGACGTTTTCGTCTCTGCAGTGTTGGACATTTTAATAGCTGACTGATTGTCTTCAAAAAGTAAAATTGGGTCTTATTCCTGACTACACATTCCCTTAATTAGTTGCTTAAGAAAGATACATTCGATCAAACAGACCGTCATTTCTACGTACTCTGACTCAGATGATGACAGAGAGACAATATATTGTTTCTTGGATTTCCATCCTACAACGCAATCATTCAACTTCACATTAAATCCAGAAATGCTTTTACGATCGTTAATATCAGATGCATAATCAGTATCAGCAAATGAGGTTAGTTCTTATTTTGAATTAGTTGAACTCTTGGTAAATTTTAATTTCAAAGTTTTAGTTGTACTCGAGTACCTTAGAACTCTATTTAGTTCCTTAAAATGTGCATCAGTATAATTCTATTGAAATTGGCTGAAATATGCCACAGAACAACGTAAGTCAGGTCGCGTGCCTAACATGAAGTACATGAGACATCCTACTAATTCATAATATGGCATAAGATGGTTTAAATTTTCATTATCTATTGGTAATTGCAACCCAGCCTGAATTGGAATATTACTACCCTTGCATTCTGTCACTGAGTCGTGGGCAGACCGACAGAGTGATAGGGGAGTGTATAAGGCCTAGACAGCCTGTCTGCAGGACACCCTAATCCCCGCTCGCTGTCATTCCAGACACCTCGGTGCCCACACACCTGTATCAGCAGCAGCGAAGACGAGAGGGCAGCAGAGGGGGTCTCCACTCCTCCCTGCAGCTCCAAGCGGCCACGCCACCTGCACCGCCCGGCATGCACTGCCTGCATAGGAGCTACTCCCATCACCCTTGTATACGTGACATGACTCGTCAACATTGGTATTGTCTTGACCCTGAGTTAGCACCAGTGAGCACCATGCCATGCTACCACAGCACCTACCAGCTTAGGCCACACTAGTGTTGCATCCACCGACCACATGTTTCACTTGACAGTGTGATGGGATGCCTGGGGGACTACGATGACAAGAAGTCACCGAAGGGGTGGGCATTTGACATGAACCACACGTCCACAAGTGCTCTCGTGACCACTTGTACATCTGCAGTCACTTACACCACCTGAGCGACACTGGGGCGAGGTGAACACTTGACCACGAGCACAGCAGAAAGTTCCAGCCAGAACGGAATACACCCACTTCGTCGTCATGTACTACCTGACTCAAGTGACAGTCTTGTTTTATTTACCTCAAGAGATAACTCTTGAGGGCAAATAACAACCATTCCAACACAGTGTCCCTAGAATGCCATAGACATCAGGCGCACCAGTAAGTGGAGGGAACATCGATGCAGCTTGTGCCACGACGCCCAGCATTTTCCCCAGTGACGTCATGTCGGATGGCCTTCTGGCCAAGCGAAAAGTGCTATGGTTCCCAAAACGATCAGTAAGGTTAGCCCAGAAAACCTAGTGTCACCGAACAGTGCTTAGAAACCAGTAATAATTGGTTATGAGGCTATTGATTTCTTATCCAACAAATCGAGCATGGCAACCCACTCCTCTTTTCAGGGAATGGACTCATCCAACCCTCCATTTTGAAACATTTGGCCTCGCCCACTGGCGAAATTTTCAGGAAGTGTAATAGCCATTTTGCAAACTATTATTTTATTAATTTTTATAATTTTTTATTTAGTATACTAATGTAAAAATGTTCTTCTTGTTTCTGCAGACTGCTAGAAATGGGCCTCATTACTTTTAATTAAATTCTTTAGTGTGGTGACATACCCGATTACATCACATTCTCAGTCTTAATCAGTATGATGTCAGGCTGACTTCAGCACTCGGACTGGCCGATAGCACAGGAGTTTAGATCTGCATGAACCCTTTTGGCACCCTCAAACTTAACTGCAATAACAATATAATATAATGGAATCTTTTTCTTTTAGAAGTGCCCAGGGGTCGACCGTCTGTCTCCCTGTGATGTTACCAGGGCTCAATATTTCATGCATACTACTTAGTTATATTCATGTTTTAGGATTTTTCAACCAATTAGTTATCGCAGACCGAGTGCCAAGTCCACTTCACTTTGTATGTGTTATCGTAAGGGCACATATATAACACAGCTACAAGTAAACATCTAAAGCCCACGCTCGTATTTTATTTGTTTTAACCGTCTCTGGGTTCGTAAGGCACTGCATCCCCTTGCAGCACAACAAAAGTGAGTACAAAAGCTTGTGAGGTGGTTAACAAACTCATCAACATAATTGACGGTAGGCATTCTGGAACATTCTCCATCTACTTCTACAAGTACCATATATCATCTGAGTACTTTAGGACTCCATTGGCAATCGACCGAACGGCCCTCATTTAACTGATGCTCTCAGTTATAGCGCCGGGTAAATATTACACAATATTACTATTTCGAATAGAATGAGTGCCAGTTCACTAGGTGAGCACGAAATTACAGTTCTCTGGGCCAGGGGGCGAACGACCATGTGGCTGTATGCCCTGACACGCACAGTAAAAATGTACAGGAAAATGTAATATATAGCTGGGGTATTCGGGCTCCCCAGCACACCTTAATATTACCTTTTTACCTTATTAATGACGGATGACTCCTTGAGGCATTGATGACTTCCTGGATAGGGCGAGGACCCGAAATACAACACAAGAATGAGAATTAAAGGGTTTCGTTTAACTAAAGTAAAATGTATTGCCGAATAGTGTACACAGTTCTATGTATGCGATACAAATTAAAGAGGACCTAACTCACAAGGCCTGCCAGCGGCTGTTACTGTACAAAAAGGCCAAGAATGACGCGAAAACTTACAAGAGTAAATAAACCTCCGGGGTCGGTTAATTGAGCTGATGGAAGGGTGCTGCGAACACAGGGAAGACTGTTGGTAAATTAAATAAAAGTTTCAGTAAATTATGTTAACCTCTTGCAGTTAAGTGTTTAGAACAAAGTATGAAAGTCTCCCACGATGCGATGCACGTCCAGCACCTAAGACCCGTGGACTCAGTCTGCCTGAGATTGCGCGAACGAGCGTCGTCCTTGCCGAGAGCTCACTCCACTCTGCTAGGTAATTTAATTAACTAAACTCATTAACATAGAACTTTAAACATATACGTATGCATAAAACACTGAAATTTTCTGAATGAGTTTTCTTAATCCTGTAGAAAGTTAAAAGTTCTTAATTAAGCACTAATTTAAATATAAAACATGATTATGTGGTGCCTTGCAGAGCATGTGGGAAATTGAGGCCTGTTAAGTTTTGGGGCACTCTATGACCAGGATGGTCAGGCTGAAAGAAAAAATAATTATTTCCCACCTCACTAATTGGCTTGTTTAGACGACACACAATTACACATGGAATATTATATAGAACACTTCAAATACCCTAGCCTTGCTACTCTACACCTCATTAAATATGAGTGTGGCATGCATTTATTCTGCGATTACTTCCTAATCCCCTAAGGGTGAATTTCACTAACATTTGCGAGTGGGCGATAAATCCTAATGTAATTTACTACACATTCTAACACATGATTCCTATCCTAATTACACAGAACTCTCTAAGGACACCACAGGCACTTGGTTGGATTACTCGGTGAACGATGCGGACACGCATCGGGACGTTCGACGTGCGTGTTCCACAGGCAGCACTAGTGCAGCGGCGGTGGGTCGATGATAGGAGGACAGTGGCCGTGCCAGACCACGCAGGAGTGGTCCACGTCAGGTGACTACTCTCATCTTCAGGCCTGGAGAGGCTCATGTCAATTTTATCACGGCGTAAGGCAATAATTGTTTGAATATTATTTATACAGTATGTTAAATAACACAATTTATAATTCTTCTGAATTCTGTAATAAAGCACTTGCTGTACTTTCAATTTATTAAAATATTATACTGATTTTTAGATTCCGGAAGAGGACAAATNCTGTAATAAAGCACTTGCTGTACTTTCAATTTATTAAAATATTATACTGATTTTTAGATTCCGGAAGAGGACAAATTTCTTCATTAGCAATAATCATCATTTATTTTCACATACATCAATAAAGCTAGTTAACTTCGTTTAATTACCCGGATATTTGTCATAAGAACATGAGAATTTAGAATTTCCGCTCATTTTCCTTATATCACATTTGAAGTAGTGATATTTTATTGTTGCCAAGCCTTACCGTGGTAAACAGTCCATGTATAATATTTGGATTGTTAAAACCTTGTAATGAAAAATAGCATGGATATAGGGCGAGGTGAGACTAACATTGATGACTATATAATGTTTGAAAATTTTTAGATTTCTTAGTACATTTTCTATAGAAGTTCTATATCTTTGTCCGAGTTTTTTTCTATGAGTTATATATAGTTTGAGTATAATTTAGTTCAAAAACCTATTTGTGTAAAGTTAACCCGCGTTCGAAAACACTCTTCAGTTAACTCGGTGATTTACTCAAATCAATTCTGAGCTAACCCTTCTCGACCGCAGGGTCATCTGCCACCAGTAGATGACACATGCATAATAGTGCGAAATATGTAAATAAACATAAGCATTTTGTGTTGTGACTAGAGACTGCTTAGTTTTAATGGGAAATAAACGTTACACGAGGTCAATACATGTAAGAGTAAAGTGAATAGTAATTGAATATAAAGTCTGATTACTTGGGTAAATACCAGTCACCTACTTTTATCCCTATTGTCATTTTAATAAGGGAAAGAAAGTGGAACTTATTAATAAAATCATTCGAAGCCTATATTAATATGAAAATAGCCTTACTGACAGTTTATTTTGTCGTGTACATTGTTTTTACGTGCGTAATTTGTAATGACTCATTGCACAAGTTACTGTTATCCTGACTTAGTTATTTGGGGTAACTTTGTACCACCTTTTAAATTTAATTTTAAATGAAGGTTTAAAGAATGCCTTAAAATTAGATGTTTCATTTCAAATGAACTTTATTAACTATTAATTATACTTCAAGTTAAGGACTATAAAGTCTGAGTTTTAAATGAAAATATGTGGTCCAATGTTACCTTAAAGTGGTACAAAGTTACCCCCCTGTGACTAACACTTTCTGTATTATTTTAATATTTTGGATTTTTCTAAGCAAATTTATTGGCCCTTGTAAAAGTTAAATTACTTGGGTTTTTTTTTGGTTCAGTGTATGAAAGTGTTGTGCCCAGGGAATCAGTGTAGCTATTCCGTGTAGCCCTTCAGACTGGGAGGTACTAACGGGCTAATCATTTATGTAGGGCGAGATGGTGTTGGCTGCTGGGTGATGAAATCAGTGTGATTGAATGTGTGTGTGGAAAAGGGGGTGGGGGGCATGCTTACTGTTAGGAGTTCCGGCACGGGTGGAGTGGTAGAGAGTAAGTGGGTGAAGTGTAGAGGTGATGCATCTAAGGGAGTTACTTTTGGGGGCGACGACAAAATTGGTGATTAGGGGTAATGAACATAGAGGTGTGGATGGACCAGTTTTACATCAGCCTTGTCCGGGGCCGTTGTCATGGAGTCGTCCTCTTCGTGGTCCTCGTCGGCTTACCTCCTCAGGTGGTTGGTGGAGAGAAGCGGCTGGCGAGGAAAGGTGCTGGGTGGAATGGTAAACCTATGGTGATCGTGTAAACTCGTCACGTGACTGCATTGACCTAGTTAATTCTGCTAGGTTTGTTTTCATAGGTGTCCTAAATGTTTCTTTGTAACATTTTTCACAGTAAGCAAAATGTTTCTTTTAATATTTGAGTTTCGTGTTTCTTTGTATTAGCACTTAATTAAAATGTTACTTTGTGGTTTTTTGTTTATGGTTTTGTATTATTTTATATACATTTTGTAATTATGAATTTTTTTTCACATTCTGCCTTTTCGAAAGTTTATCGATGTTTCTCCCAGTGGGTGATTCACTGTTGTACATCGGTTTTAGCATTTTTGCTAACATCAAATTGATTTGTATGGGTGTTTTCGTCTGCTTTCATACACATATATTTTTTGCCATTACACAGACATCCTTATGTTTTCATCGCCCTTTTGTAAAACTCGATGTACAAAAGACTTATGTATATTTTGGAATACTTGATAATAACAAGTTGAGAGCTAGTCACTTTTATTTTCAGAGAAAGTGTTTTAAAATCATCGGTTAAAGTTTTGGTGTGTATATATATTTTTTTCATATCCACCGAATTTTTGGGCTGTTTGAACTGGAGAATCAATCGGTTTACCTGATTCATCGAAATAGTAATTTTCGAACGTCAGGTGAAAATCTGTTGTTACACGGAGTAATTTTGGAAAACAGATTTTAATATGGTTTTGTGGATAAATGTTTTTGAAATGGTTTTTTGTTTAGGCGGTACGTTCTTTTGAGATTGTTTTAATGTATATAAGTTTACGTTGGTTGATGAGAATTTGGCGGGAGACGGGATAAAGTTTTTCAATTCTTTGATTGTTAAATGTTTTGATTTTGAGTGTTTACACAGTCTTTTGTGTTTGTTATTGAATGTCGTTGAATCTGAAATTTGTTTTCTTCTAAGTTGAGTGTNATGGCGGTACGTTCTTTTGAGATTGTTTTAATGTATATAAGTTTACGTTGGTTGATGAGAATTTGGCGGGAGACGGGATAAAGTTTTTCAATTCTTTGATTGTTAAATGTTTTGATTGTGAGTGTTTACACAGTCTTTTGTGTTTGTTATTGAATGTCGTTGAATCTGAAATTTGTTTTCTTCTAAGTTGAGTGTACTTTTAACTATCTGAAATAATCGGCAGGGTGGCACTGAAGCAGAGGAAAGGTACGGTGAATGATTAAACTAATAAAAAGATTTATTTTGTGGGAAAAATTATATCTAAAACAGCGACGTGCAGAGCAAATTTCATTTTGTCATGCAAACACGGTGTTGTTTTTAGAAGCTTTTTTTTTTCGTATTGGCTGGGGGAGGACGTTCTTGGGTAGTTATCCCGAATAAGGGCTTTTCCGAAAAAACGAAAATCCCAGAAAATGGTATAAATGGGCATTACTTATCACACAGAACACGATATTCGCGGTACATACTACCAAATGCGATAGTGGTGAAGGCTATGAATATCAGGGAAATTGTGGGGTGCAACACACGAATGTATGTAAATTACATGTAATCTGCGTTCCTTAATCATGTTAAATGCAAGGACACCTAACCTAACTTAACTACACGATATGTGATTACAGAGGGAGAGTGTGTTAGAAAAAGTATAATAAGTAAGCTGGTGTTGGTTCTTCCACCTCCTGTGATTCACCTATCGTGAAGTTAGGTTTAATTTGCTAAGTCTTCTGCATTTGACAAGGCTGGTGGCAGCAGTACCTAAGCTCTTCAATTACCACAGTCACATGCAACGCTACACAGTACAAGTCACGATAGGCTATCCACGGTAAAGTGAGCACTTCTGAAAGCCCTCTCATTTGGAATAGTAGTGAATAAATATATTTTAATTTAGTCGTAGATGTTAATTTCCAGGTGCTGTGGAGTGTACACAGTGTTTATTACTTGTATGGCAAATATTTATTTTAAAAGGTTGTGAAAGTATAAAATATGGCTGAGAGTAAAAGGTAACTATGGCCTCAAAGTGCTCACTTTACCATGAACAACCTATACACGCTATATACTTTCCATGCTAAAATGTGACAATTAGTTACGTTACTCACCCGTGTAAGTGGCGAATGTTTTTCGTTTGCGATCTATCGCTGATAACCAACATATAGGACACGTTAACTTCTATTCAATTTTTTAGTGAATGCTGCACTCACTCATGTTTTCGAACATTAATTATGTTATAACACTTCACATGAAAACAATTACAAAGAAACACTCGTATTTCCACACAATAATTTAATACGTCACATGGAAATAATTGCCAAGAAACACGCATGATAGCACTCGTAAATCACTCGTTTGCTGAACTTCCTGGCACTGCCAGCTTACAACTGTGATATGAAATAGGTAAAAATTTATCCGGAAGACCGAAATTGTTGCACATTTGTTTTGTGTGTGTGTGCATTATAGTTGAACAAATGTATCATAATGATACAAATAAGCTACAAGTAAACAAAACATGGGGGAATGTTTTGTGTACAATATACAGTGTGTGTGTGTGTATGTATATATATATATATATATATATATATATACATATATAAACATTCATGTATATACATATATAAAAATACATATAAAAATACAAGATGTTCAGAAATTAAATGCTCAAACTGCGGGAGGTGATTTCTTACCCACCTAATATTATAAATGCTAAAGTCTGTGTGTGTGTATGTATGTATACACTCAGCTCCAGACGGCTGAACGGATTTTGATGAAATTTGGTACGTAGGTACTTTATGCCCTGGAATAGAACATATGATACTTTTTATCCCGGAAAATTGTACGGTTCCTGTGGAATAACAACAAAACATAATTCTGCAATGGCTGGGAATGTGACCAATATTTTTTTTCTCTGGTGTCAGAGTTTATCAGGCCGCCCAAGAACCTCTGAAATGGCTTAATGACTGCTATCAATCGATAACAACTGGGACAGAATATTTAACGTGCCCTCCGAAGCCCGGAAGCGCTCAGATGTTATGNTAGGCCGCCCAAGAACCTCTGAAATGGCTTAATGACTGCTATCAATCGATAACAACTGGGACAGAATATTTAACGTGCCCTCCGAAGCCCGGAAGCGCTCAGATGAGATGCCACCAAACGGTCACCCATCCAAATGTGTGCCGCTGGGAACGTTGCTTAACTTTGGTGATCGATTAAGATCCATCAGCCGAGCGCAAGAAGTAGTACCTAGGTACACTTATTTCTAAAGCTACAACTTGATGAAACTCACGTTTTGATTTTCATACATTGACGCTGGAAAGCGGAAATGTGGTAACTACGCGATAGTTGCACAGGTACACTCCAAAAACATTACCCTACTTCTTGGCTACCGGGTAAAAAATGTTTCCTTCCTTTTGGGTTGCCGTAATCAGTTAAAAACCTAGGCCGACATTGTGTAATTTTATAATTCTGTTTTCACATAAACAAATTGTCTTTTTTCCCAATTTATTTATTTATTAGTGTATCACTGTAAAACTCAATTGTACCCGGGCGAAGCCGGGCCGGTTCACTAGTGTGAAATAAATCTTTCCTCACTCATCTCATTATCTAAATATTTTGATTGTAAATATAATATCTGCACATAACTGGCCATAGGTTCATTCCAGTGTTGATATTTACCTGCAAATAGGTATTACAGAAAATCATCTCGCACTTATATACCTCAATATTTATGCAAGAACGCATTCTTAGCCTCTGTGAAATTTGCCCATTCCATTTCCTTCCGTGCAGCCCGTTCTGATGCTGCTCCGCCTAACCTACTTGTGAATAACTGTACCTGCTTTCTCTGACCCCCTCCCCTCCAGAACCTCTACTGAGCTCAACATTCTTTCACACGTGTGTTTGAATTGTATGTGTTGGTCCACTATTATCTCCAAAAAAATTTAAGTACTGCTCTTTCTAAAGTCATAATCTCATCTGAATGTAAGACACTCTTATTATCTAGTGATGCATATCCCTTTTTGCACATTTGAGTAAATTTTGCCTCACATTGTTTCTTCCCTCAAATTCTGTAGGTGCTGTCCGCTGCTGGGCTCTCTCTGGAATTTTTTTTTCATTCCTTTTCAAATTTTCTTGTGTTTCCTGCACCTGCTTTCCCAAGATTTTGTACCTCTCTCTTGTTCATTTATTTTTACCCAAGTATTTCCTATTTCACTGGTGTTTTTGGAAATATTTTCACTTTGTTCAGTTACTGTTTCATAGGGTACATGGGAACAAATTTTTGTCAAAATCATAAATGGCGCAGCTTACGTTCTTCAAAAAATTGGATTATTTGATGTGGAAGACCTCATTATGGTCGTGCCGTGTAGCTCAAAACGCAACGTTATATTACACGCACTCCCTCCCAGTATGTAGCGGGAAATGTGGAGGCAATTAAATGAATAAATAAAATACAGTCTAGATACTTTAACTGTAGAGTACCTGACGGTTCATAGCAAAAGAAAACCATCTTTGCCACCACAGGTAAAAATGGCTCAATTATTATACAAATGGCTGTGTTCCCATTCCTCTGGTGAATTTGTACTATGGAAAAACTGTTTAATAACAGGCATAATTAACACGGCAGGAAAATGAGCAATTACTGAGCTGTGTACTGGTAAACTGTGTTGTCTCGGAATCCGTACGGTTGCGGTCGGAAACACATTTACGTTTAGATAAAAATTATTTCAGTACAAATTGGGAAGCATGCTTGTGCAAGGTCAGTGGAACCCAAAAAATACAATTTATGACATTTATTTTTGATCTGTGGAAAAGTTTTGTTTCTACATAATTATACAATAGAACATCGATTATCCATCGCCTGTTTAACCATCAACTTCTATTGACCATCAGCCCCAGAGAGGAAAAATAAATTAAAAATGGAACAATATACGACATTGCAGTCAAAAACTAACTAGATCTTATTGTTTAAATTAATTGATACATATTTTTAATGAAAATTTTATTATAAATACTTTATGCACATTCTGTATTTAATTTTTTTGCAGCACCATGTTATTTGAAATATGTATTTCAATGCACTAATTAAAACCGCTACGTTAAATTTACATTTTACTGTAATATGCCTTTGGTTCGTGGTCATGGGAAATTGGGGTGGAGGGTTGCATGTTTCTATTATCNTTTACATTTTACTGTAATATGCCTTTGGTTCGTGGTCATGGGAAATTGGGGTGGAGGGTTGCATGTTTCTATTATCCGTCTATTCACTCATCTGTTACAGTCTTACAAGGTCTCGATCTTGACGGATAATCAATGTTCTACTGCATATATACTGTTACATTTTCTCACGTTAGAGACGATGGAAATCCGGACCACCTTATCTATATCAAGCTTTACCTGTTAAGACACATCACTTCAGTTTACCAAGTAAGTGGTNTTACATTTTACTGTAATATGCCTTTGGTTCGTGGTCATGGGAAATTGGGGTGGAGGGTTGCATGTTTCTATTATCTGTCTCTTCACTCATCTGTTACAGTCTTACAAGGTCTCGATCTTGACGGATAATCAATGTTCTACTGCGTATATTTACGTACATGTTTACTATTACATTTTCTCACATTAGAGACAGTGGAAATCCGGACCACCTTATCTATATCAAGCTTTACCTGTTAAGACACATCACTTCAGTTTACCAAGTAAGTGGTAATTCATAATTACAAAAAAAATTTGCATTGTTTAAAATAATTTTTATAGTGAAAAACTGGAAATATTTTATTCTGTGAGTTGAATGTAACTGCGATGTTTACAATGAATTACCATCACTACCACATTTGTTTGCATAACTTATTTAAACTAATGAAACATTTTTTTTCCATGTTATAATAGCACAGTTCCCTAAAGTTCTTTGAAGTTAAGTACAGTTTGTTACAGAAAGGTTACCATTAACACTTAATAGTGGTCTAGGATTTGTCAAAGCTCACTATTTGTTTCTTCCTATTTCCTGGCGATGCTACCTTCGAAACCAGTGTAATTAGGCAACACATCTTGTACCATACAACAGCCATCATCACGTCACGACATAAGACATACAGCAAGAATTTTTTTTTACTTTTCTTTGCGATTGTAGTTTAAAACTTACTCGTTTTGAGGTTGAAATTTGCAAGTTTCTCATTTCTACAAGTATTTATAATGATGTAAATAGTGTGTGTGTGATTTTCATAATGATGTGTGCCAGCAGTTGTAGACAGCGCTGTTGATGGAGGGAGGGAGATTCCATCAGCCTCCCCGTCACAAAGCGTGGAGGAAGCGAAGCGAAGTCGTTCAGGCAGAGACAAGTTGTAGCCGAAGGTAGCATAAGGCATCTAAAGTTTGTTTGCCTCCCTTCACAAAGGGACCCTTGGCGGAGGCTCCCCACCTTCCACCAGGTGGCCAGGAGGGCAGGGACGCAAGGATGCCGTGCTGATCGCCGGGCGTGGAAGGGTAAGAGGGGAGAGAGTGCTGCGCTAGTTAGTAGGCAGCCAGTTCTCCTCGCCATCACACACACTATATGTCACTGAGCAATAGCTGAACGTGCACAAAGATAGCAGAAAATAACGAGGTTCTTCCCGCCCACTCACGAGGCATGTAAGCGGAGGAGGCAAGGTCGTACTGTGCCGACAGCTGAGCACCGGGAACGTCTGAACAAGAGGAGAGCGTGATGGCACAATGGTTGCTGTTATTGTTAACATGCAGCACATTCCCTGTTACTGGACATTTCCTTAAACAATTTAAGAGAAATGTGCACTGTTCACGGGAAATGGATGTCTAAGTGTATTCTGGGAACATAATTAACTAACTTACAGTGCCAGCGGGTACTGTTAATATTTTTTTTTGTCAAGTATCCAGTAATTTACATAATAGTTGCACCCAAAATTTTGAAGGACAGCTATCTAGAAGTTGGGAAACTCCAACAAAAGAAACACATTACAAAGCCAAAAATAGTCTCCAACAAAATACACATAATATGTAAACAAAAATTGCAAAGTAAACATTTTACAAAACAGCCATAAAGAACATATCGCAGTCTCCAACAAATATAATACACATACACAAAACAACTAAAAAGCACTAAGTACAAACTTCAAAAATGAACAGAAAATATTAATTTACACTAATTTTCCACCACATGGCCTTCATCAGGAAAAGTAGCAAAATTACTGTTTCTCACACATCAACGTAACCTTATAGGTGAGGCTCACCTCACAACATCAGGGTGAATGGAGTTGGTTTATGTTATTAACGTGATTTTACATTTTTTTTTGTTCAGATGGAGTTGAAGATAATGGAGATGACTTCTGAAGCTGACAGGCTGTCATCATTTTCTGATGCGAAGTGGCCTTTTACTTCTGGCATGTTGGCACCAAAGAACGTAAGTTGAAGTTTTAACAAAGCCCTCGCTTACATGGTGCTGTGTTCTTGTAGTTGGGCATGGTGACGGACTGGCACATGAACCAAGTGCTTGCTATGGTAACGCATTGTTCTTATCTTTGTTATACAGTGGAACCTCTGTGTATTGAACCCAGATGGATTGAAAGTCCGCATCCATGGAACATATTCTGTGGTCCCATTTTTTTATTTATCTGCATTTCAAGACCACATTCATTGAAAGTCCCCATTTATTGAAATTTTTTATCATTCCCCTGAGAAACGATGAATAGAGACATCACTGTATAACCCTCAGTGTGTGAAGTATTTGTGAAGGTATGAGCAGCTGAAATGCCTTTATTTATGCTGTAATCTGTATTACCACTTCTAGGTAATTGAGTAATGGTTGTGGAGGTGTCTTCATTTCTGTCCAGTGTCTTGCATTTTTCATTTATTCTTTACTGTGTATGTTGCGCCCATAACAATTACCGTTATAAAAAGCTTTCAGCTATATCATAATAAATTGCAGAATTAGTTGAAAAACCCTTTATACCGAGTCGTCCTGAACTACAGGTGATAACGCTGTGAGGTGATTCCCTATGCAAAATGGAATAGAAAACATTATACAAACTATGTCGGACAGTAACTTGCAAGGGAGGTAGCCACCCTTGCAATCCGATATTTCAAACGGTGTTAACTGAAAATAATAAAACCTACATGAGATGGAAGAGCAATTCTGTGCATAATGTTTTCTTCAACCAAGACCTAAAACCTGTGAATGGTTGTTGCATACTATCATCCCCGCACAGTGAGAAAATAGGGGGTGGGATGTTAGTATCCTACCATTGTGTGTGTGACCCTTGGGTATTTCTTTGACGTCATAATCATACATACAGTACGTTAATGCACAAATAATGTTACCGTGATGCAACACTCTCAGGCGAACAGTTTGCGAGAAAACAGACAAAGTTTGTAAGGGTGGACTTGGTTGCCTGCCAGGTACGAACCCGCGTTGCAAGGCAGGTCGTACGACGTGATGAGACAGTTGCGAGCGCAGCTGTGAGTTGGCACCGCTAGCGCTAGCGTGTGTGACAGGGTGTCATTGCACTGTTGGTTCGCAACATGGAGAGACAGTACACGTGCGCAGGAATGGCGGATTTGCATCTCGTGTATGGTGCAGCGGGTGGCAACTCAAGAGCAGCACAACGTCTGTATTAACAGACCTTTCCAAACAGATACCATCCAGGTCATCGGATGTTCACGTCTCTGGACAGATGGTTGCGCGAGACCGGAACATTTACAGTAAACAGGTATGATGTGCAACATCCGGACATCCAGGTTGTAGGAGGAAGTGTTTGAATGCATCGCGGATTCGCCATCAAGTAGCACATGTGGAATCGCTTGCAGAATGCATGCGAGCCACCAAAGTGTGTTTATTGTTCTGCACGAACAACAGCTACACCCATATCATCGTGAAAATGTGCAAGCCTTACACCCAGCTCTGATTCCAGCCTCATGTCAATTTTGCTCGCTGGTTTCTGCATCACTGCACAGAGGAACCTGGCTTTCCTCACCACATTCTGTGCACAGACGAGGCTGCTTTCACACGTGATGTCGTTCTCAACAGTCACGTTTGGAACGACGTAAACCCACATGCAATGGTTGTACGCCGCCATCAAGTGACATTTGCTGTTAACGTCTGGGCCGGTATTGTCGGCGACAACCGCATTGGACCGTACTTATTACCCCCACGTTTGACTGGCCACCATTATCAAGAGTTTTTAGAGGACATACTACCCGTTCTGCTGAAGGATGTAGATTTACACACAAGCCAGCATATGTGGTACCAGCATGACGGAGTCCCAGTACGCTTCAATTCGGAAGCCCGTCACTAGCTGAACTTCGTGCCCGGATTACTAATGCCTGTACTTTCATTTGTAACATCTCACACGTCTTTGCCCTTGTCAGACAGTCGAGTTTACTTGGCTGTCGTTTGTGTATCGAAGCTGGTTCTCGCCACTTTGAATAGTTACTGCAAAACACACACGTATGTTTTGCAAGGCAAGTTCTCGTGCAGTTACCTGCTACGGTCTTCCCCTTTGAATTGCAACTACCCACAGATACTGTACTGTATGAACATGCTGTCCCGTCACTACCTGCATCCACACACGGCAGTCAAGCCGTGTTCGTACGACACCGCGGGTTCCATACCTGGCAGGCAACCAAGTGCATCCTTACAAATTTCTTCCGTTGTCTCGAACACTGTTTTCCTGAGAGTGTTACATTAAGGTAACGTGTTTCCGTGCAGTAATGTACGATTATGACGTCTTTACAAAATACCAGAAGGTTACACACATTGGTAGGATAACAACATATCACACACTAGTGTCTCAATGTAGGGGATAATAGTACGCCACAACTGTTAACAGGTTTCAGGTCTTGGTTAAAGAAAACATTATTCACAGAATGGCTCCTTCACCTCATGTAGGTGTCATTATTTTCCGGTAGAACCATTTGAAATACTGATTTTCAAGGGTGGCTACCTCCCTTACGAGTTACTGTACAATATTGTTCGTATAATGTTTTCCATCCCATTTTGCATAGGAAATCACCTCACAGCGTTTGTACCTGTAGTTGAGGACCACCATGTATAAGAATCAAGTATAGAAACCCGTTATCTTGCGTTGTATATGTCATAATGTGGAACACTTTTGTATCATATATTATGGCCAATTGTATGTATAGTATTGTTTAACATTACATATTCTCTGTCTTATGTAACTTGGCAAGATTTTGACAGTTTGACGAAAGTAGGGCCAATGTTTACTTTTCGTTTATGTATCCTTTCGCCATCAGCTGGTGCGTCAAGTGGTGGCTGTATAGTTTATCAACACGCTGTCAGCTAATCCACTTGTCATTGTACTGTAATGCTAAACAAATTTTAAACTATTTTAGACTGGCATGTATCTAAAAAGAAATTGTAGGTTATAAAAGTAAAAATAGAAAACCTTGCAAAAAATTTAATATTTGCTAACATTTTTTAATTTGCCCGAGAAAGCGAATTTGGGTTAGCATTTGCGAGATGGTAGTTTTGGTTCTTATCACACTTTAGACGTCATAGCTAATATAACTGGAACTAAGAGTAATTCGGGAAACTTGATTGACAACGCACTTCCATTTGCCAACAACTCATCAACGACTATTGCAAAACAGTAATTCTGCTATTACTGATATTGAATAGTTAGAGTTGGATATATGTGACTTGGAATAACGTAAGAATTGCTTAAAAATGGCTCACGCACGTCCCACTTTCTTTGTTTTATTAATACAGTATAGTAACAACACGAAAACAAGGAAATGGGTTTGCGGTAGAACAACATGGCGTGTAATGGACGTAGGCGTAACAATTACCGGCCCAAATGGAAATTACTAGTAATCAAAATTGCTGTACACAAAATATATGTTACTTTAAAAATTATGCACAGCTCGTGGAAAAATAAAAATCTGTTCATAAATTTGTTATTTTACACACAAAAGCTATTTTTTTGTAGCTGGTAATGCTTCGGGAAAGAGCGGATAGATGGCGCGCATGGCATGGCAGGGCGAGTTGTGAGCCGGGAGCGTAGCTTTCTCATTTTCTTGCCGGATTACACTTGTGAGTGAAGAGATAAGGGCAGCTCGTAGCTCAACAGATAGCAGCACGTTGGCCTGTCTCTTGATCCCTTCTTTTTAAAAGTTGACTTTTCTTCTATTTCTGGCTCAAAACGACACAAATTTAAAATATATTTAGTTAAATTATTAGAAAAAATAATTCAACAATACCATGTAATATTTATGTATGCTTTTGGAATTAATATCAAGCACGTCTGGAAAGCATGGATGGAGAGTGGGGATACGATGTGAAAAGAACTCTCAAGGTTTTGAATTTGCGTTTCATTTGGATACGGATCGTTTTACTGTGCATTTCATTTTGAACACCTATACATTACTACTTTATCACAAAGTTTAGTTTGTAACTCTAACAATCGCGGTTTTTTGACCACGTAAAGTAAAATGTATTAATTAATCTAGGAACTCCATCTTATTGCGTATTTTCTGCGTGTGTGATGTGCGTCGGCAGTGCACTCAGAATAGCCAACGTAATATTAATTTTTGTTCGTTTGTGCATTAGCTGATACAGAATTTTGTAAATGGCACTTTGTTTGTTTTGTATACTTCAAGTTTCCGCTCACTGACTTTCATAATCTTGCCAAGTTATATGAGACGGACAATACTATGCTCACCTGTAGTTGTGTAGAAGTGCTGTGAATTCCAGACCTTTAAACTGGATTTCTAGATCATTGCATTGGTCTAATGGACATCAGAATTTACATTTGAGGAACAAAAAATTAATTTGCATGTTTCTTTCTTTTGAAGCTATACGTAAAATACATTAACTTTAGTTAGTTGGCATAAATATTAGGCTTAGATGCTTTCATTATTTCCCAAAAATAACCCATTTTCTCATATAAATTAAAGTAAAGTAAATGGAAGAGCATGTAAAGTTCCGCTTTTGCGTTCGTTAACACGTTATTTAAAATAATGCAGCCTCGCCATTGGGCGCCATATTGTATTGTTCCCGTCTCGTATTCTCGTTAAGCTAATATTTAGAATATTACAGCCTCACAGTTAGGCGGGCGCCATCTTGTAACGTTCGGCACTTGTTACTGTTGACTGTTTACGTTGCCACGGCTTGCCCTCGACTACATCAGAAGGCAGAAACACGAGACTCAGTTAATTGAACACTAGTTACTTAAGAAAAAAGTTCCAGATTAGTTTGATATATATATTTTATTTATCTTTTGATAAATATACGAATGTCCAGTATGCAGAGTACGAACCTTTACCATTTAATATACTATTGCAGTTAACAGTGCCACAGTCGTTTACTTAATGATGTTCTTAAAAAACTGACCCGAAGAAACTTAAAATGTGGCTACCTCCCACACCGGCTGAGAATTGATATATTCAAATCTAGTTGCCGATGTGGGGGTTCTAGTCCTGCCCGAACGCGGCCTAGGCTAGCATTGCATGATACTTCTCGACTGCCCTGACCTGCCCTCACGGGCATCGTGAAGTAACTCTCCCTCACGACTGACTTGAATAAGACTGCTCTGAGGGCGACAGACAGACGCCTCTTTTTGTGCTGCCTATCACCCCCCTCTCCTGAGATAAGCGCCTGGCACCTGCCAGCAGCGTCATCTAAAACTGCGCTGTGTCCCGCGCTCAACACGTTATCGACTGCAGCGCCGTCAACAGAAACGAACCTCTCGTACAACAAAAACTTGTTGACGTTGCCTGATCCACAGAAACGAACTAATCTAATTAATGCTGACGCTTCCCCAAAAAACCAAAGTTCGAAACAAAACTGTAACCGTCCTCCTGATAAAACGTAACACGGCAAACATCCTCCCGATAACCTACAAACTCACACGTCTGCCGGATAAACTATCACGGGAAACGAGCCACCACGGCTTTAAACTTTAACCCGATAAAAATATTAAGAAGCTTCCAAAGCTTCAAACACACAAAAGAATTTTACACCCGTGTCCCGAAAAATTATGAATATTGCGTCATTACAAGCATTTGTGGCAGTCAGTGTTCTAGGGATATTGTTTTGTTTACATAAACTGTGCTGCTCGCCAAGTGACTTAACTCAACACTGGAAGGCAGTGTTTCATGATGAGAGCAACAATCGTAAACAAATGGTGCAGAAAGACAAAGCTGTGTTAAGTTGCAGGTCTTCTGTCTGCATGTTACGTACATTAGAGCCTAGTCAAGCATGTTGTGAGTTAAAGTGCTCTNGTTAAGTTGCAGGTCTTCTGTCTGCATGTTACGTACATTAGAGCCTAGTCAAGCATGTTGTGAGTTAAAGTGCTCGCTCTTTCTCCCTTTTCTCCAGACTGGCGATCTCTGTGAAGGTTGTGTACTTCCTGTAAATTATCGCTTCCAGGAAATTCAGCTGGAATTATTTGGTATTGTCTGTATATTTGTTTGTTNTGTGTACTTCCTGTAAATTATCGCTTCCAGGAAATTCAGCTGGAATTATTTGGTATTGTCTGTATATTTGTTTGTTTGATAGCGTGGGTTGGTATTTCTCAGCGAGCGAAATATTTAATGTCTATCTCAACTCTAATTAAAGTCCTTCTCAATGTCTCTGTTTGGTTATAGTTAGGGATGGGTCGAATTACAAAAAATGTTGATTCCGGTTCCGGTGCTGATTCTACAATTTAAATATCGGTTCCAGTATTCGGTTCTATTTTGAATACTTGCCTTTTGCTTGCAACTATTAAACCAATGCAGGTAAAATTCATTAAATGTTTTTTTTTGCCTATGAAAGAATTGAACAATAACAAAGTGTGAAGATAAATTTTAATGTATACAGATAAACTTGTATTAAATTTATTTGAGATTAGTAAATATCTAAAAAATTATTTTTTTTTTCATTAATATGGGGTGATTGTGATATGTTTGGAAAATACTTGAATTAAATAACTCGTGGCCCTAAAACCAAAACATTGTGGCGTGCTGTATGATAAAGGTAACCTACAAAGGTTTGTTAAAAGAACCTCAACAGCTGTGGTGGGCGGCCGGATTCCTTATCTTTTTTTTTTTGCTTCTTTTATGGTGACTAGGCTGCCCTTTTTTGCATCTTTTATGCAGTGATGCACTGGTTTTTTTTTTTTGCTGTGCTGGAATGTGACACCTCTAAAAAAAAAGTCTTCTTCCTCCGGAGGCCATCCTGCGATACAAAGAAGGCTTGGAGACTACCACTTTTTTCCTTTATTTTGGGAAAAAAGGGCGCGCTATACATGAGTAAAATGGCATCAATAAAAACACTATTGTCTCAAAACGGTAACGACACTAGAACCAAGAACCGAGTAATTGTTGTTAACTTAAAACCGGTTCCGAGTCAAACCCCAAGAACCGATATAAATTGAAACCAAAGAACCGAACCGACCCATCCCTAGTTATAGTCAATTAACTCGCATTCATTATTAACACATGCTCAGTCTGTCCGTTGCCATAATTTGAAATGTCTTAAGCTCACGCATCTACCTCAATAATTCTGCTGGGTTAATTCCATAACAGTCCAGCAAGTGTCGTCCATTAGGTACTGCTAGACCACAGCCACCCGTACGTCGTCAGCTGACACAGCATGTCCATTGCAAAGTAGGTCTGCTGTTGACTCTCGTCCCTGCTTGAAGGCCTCTACCCTCCTTGCCACTGTACGATAGGGTGTAGCGCGATTACCCAGTGCTTCTCATAGTTCTGCATGACATTCGCATGCATTGCGGCTACGGTGTACAGCTATCTTTATGTACGCACGCTGTTTGACTTTGGTTACGTACATTTCGCACTGCTGTCATCCGACAACTGACATTGGGAATGTGCTCGCGCCCAGACAGATGCACTCAAATCCCATCTGATGGCAACAGCAGTTTGACGTGGGGTAGCACACATTGATGAACCATGGACAACCTTGAAGACTACATTGAAGAATGTTAAAAAGCTTTTACACGTATGATATGTACCCTTTCAAATGAATGTACACAGGATGTACGAGAATAAATCAATTAAACCGTGATTTCAAGCAGCCATGTTTGCTTTTGTTCCTTGCTGGATATTCCCGCAGCCATCATCCATGTGGTGTCACCTTTAAAACGTAATTGTCGTACACTTTCAACTGTGCATAGTACATTTCCTTCATTAGATCAATCTTGGGAGATAAACAATAATAGTTGGCATGACTTCTGAATCAGCCCTCGTAGTAGTTTTATTTTTATCTAGATTTTCATGTAATGATAATATTTTCATGTAATTTTATTAATAGCACCAAGTAATTATTTTTGGTTTCTGTCAACATAATTTGAATGGTAATTGTACACCAACCATCCATTTTAATAAGAATATGATTTTCAGTAATTTTTAATCTAAATATTGTAATATTTTTTAAAGACATTTTTATGTTAATAATTTTTGGAATGAAATTAAATCTTTTTTANTTAATCTAAATATTGTAATATTTTTTAAAGACATTTTTATGTTAATAATTTTTGGAATGAAATTAAATCTTTTTTTATTTTCTTGTGTTTTAATTTTTTTGGTTGCTTTCAGTTTTTTTCCCCAGAAGCAGTTATTTTTGTAGTGCTGTATAGGCATAATTGCCAGAAGTAATGCTTCTGGGTGGGACCTTTGAACTAGCCAGACATGTTAGATACCACCGGGATTATATCTGAGTAATCCCTGGAGCCATCCTAAGACAGGTTGAATTTTAGTGTGGTCCCAGAAGTTAGTTAAGAGGCAGGACGCCGCACCGGGTTTGGAAGAGGTCGTAAGCGTGCAGGATTTTATTATTATTCCATGTGGTTTCAGTCACAGGCTTTGTGGAAGTGCTGACTGGCGCCATGATGATCGGTATGACGCCGTACCTTTCCAAAGTGATGTCATCCCTACATTAATGCCGGACGTGCTGATAGGCATTCACTTAATTTCTGCTTTGAACGTTTGCAAATCTTTCTCACCAATTTTAATGACTTTGAATATTTTCAAACTTTAAGATTTGTGTAGTATGATCCAGTAGTCCGGATGCTGTGCAGGCTGTGGGTGGGACCGGAGCAGCTACGTTCCCCGAGAGACTTTTTAAGTGATTGGAATTAATTTGAATGGAACTTAATTAGTGAAGGAAGAAATTTAAAATTTTCATTCGGTGATTTCTGATTTATTAATGATTTTGAAGTAGTATAACTTAATAATTTATTTTTATTCAGTTACGTCAGACGCATATCAATTTTGAAGCTGACAGTAACGTAATTATTTTTCTTTGGATATTTAGGAAGCAGCACTCTCTAATTTTATTTTTAGTAATTTCAATACTTGAGCACCTATTGTAAGGATGGTGGTTTATCTGAAGTCATCACACTCCTAGATCAATTTATAAATTTATCTTTTGCATTTTCCAGTTTTTCTAACTATGAGTCAGCATGACAGGTTAGTGATTGCAATTCCTTCTCATACAATAAACTCTCAGTAAATAAATTAATGAAAAACCATCCTTACTTTTATTTTCATTGGCAATTAGAGTAACCAGTAGAAAATTTTATTTAGTGAAGTGCTATGTGTTCTTTTGATTGATTGTCTATGTATTGCTATTTCTAGTGTAGAGTACATAGTCCGCTATCCTCTGTGTTGTCCCAACAAATGTATTTTGACTTGANATGTATTGCTATTTCTAGTGTAGAGTACATAGTCCGCTATCCTCTGTGTTGTCCCAACAAATGTATTTTGACTTGATGCTTTGAAACAGTTGAGAAAGGCACGGGCAGTCTAACGAGTTTCTCAAGCAAGTGCACTCATCCGCAGGCGAAACACATATGCTTGGTTTTTGAGTAAAAAGTGATCTTGTACCTCCAACATGGACAGCACAACACTCCCCTCCATTTGCTACTTAATAGTTTCTACATACCAGGAATGTTGTGTAGGTCCATTAAGACTAAATATGTATTTATTGCAGGAAAACCACATTTACAGTTGTTTTAATTTATAAAACCATACTGATCAAATACCTATATGCAATCAGTTACCACTCTTACTTTATACTTTATTGTCAGATAAGTAATTCACTCTTTACCACATGGTTCTCTGATCCTTAGTTCTAATGATATAGCCTTTTTAAATTGGATAAATCTTTTTGAAACCTTGAGTTAATTGCTCCCGGCAATCATATTTAAAGGTCTTGACCCAGTTTAAGTACCCTGGACGTTCTCACAAGATTACCCTGATATAANCTCCCGGCAATCATATTTAAAGGTCTTGACCCAGTTTAAGTACCCTGGACGTTCTCACAAGATTACCCTGATATAATACTTGGTACCTAATATGTCACACCAAGTGGATGAACAGGTGCAGTGCAACTAATTTTTAGAATAGTAAAATTATTTGTCATTAATGTTGTTAACTAGGTTAGAACAGTAAATGCAAATAAAATTTCTATGTTGCAATCTTTATATTATTTGTTGGACACCAAAGTCGCATGTCAGTTGAATTTCTTCTGCCTGCTTAAGCTGTGAATATTCCCATTATGTAACACAAGCCATCTAATACACAGACTCTAGCTACTGAACAAAACCATTTTCAAGTCTCTGAAACAAAACACTTGTGATTTACGGATTATCAGTGTTAGCACAACATATATGATGTAGCTCATCTGCGGCACATAATATCAATTAGTTGAAAATGTGTAGAGAGCAGCATTCATGTGAAACAGTATCAGAAGTGACTGTAAGGGAAGTGTTTTCACGACAACCAGACAAAATATCCAGCTGAGTTGTTCCATCAAGGTGAGTCCAGAAAGGGGGAAAACAGTACATGGAAAGCAGACAACATTGCAACTTAGAGCACGTCACAATAGGTACTACAGAGATGTGCAACCATAGACGTAGGGGGAAAGCACCACAGTGAGAGACATTGGGATCAGATCACCAGCCCCGCTACTGTTGGGCGCATCACAGACGTGGCATCCAACATAGCGTCCCTGTCACTGTAAGCTTGCACGTCTCCTGCAACACTGCACTATCAGCCCACTTACAGATGCTTTCTCAGAAAGAGGAGAGGTATAGTGACAGTTTGGAGGAAGCAAACATTGGAATAGAGTGAAGTAAACCAATAAAGCAAGTTTATCCCTATTATTTGATGACAGTGTAGTTATCCAATTTCATCAGTCTCTATAGTCTTATTTTATTAAGTAAACGTACACTTCAATCACAAATGCAAGTGCTTACTTATGGAGAAATCAAAATAAGTGCTCACAGGGAACAAGAGGAACAATTAAAAATTATAGGTTTAAAACAAAGTAGAACTAAAAATAATATTTATCCTAAACTTACTAAATGTACTCTTTCTCGTTAAATTAGTCTGCGTGTTGTAGCATGGCACACGCACAGTTACAGCCGGCTTTAAGTTGCCACTCGTCCACAACTTACCACTCGACTAGCTCAAGACGGAGTAACACGAGACTCTTTAAAATGGACGCCAATTAAATATGAAATAAAGTCAAGTTCCGGGCTATTTGTTCTGTACTTTTATTTACCAGTTAAGTGACACAGTTCACATACGAAGTTCAGAGTATGAACAGGTTTCAGATAACCAGACAAGTGCAGAACAGCGCCACAGTAGTTTACGAATTATTTCATTTNTGTATGAACAGGTTTCAGATAACCAGACAAGTGCAGAACAGCACCACAGTCGTTTACAAATTATTTCATTTCTTAAAAACTTGCATCGCAAGAAGAATAAATGCAGTGACCTCCCACACCGGCATAGAAATAATTTAGTAATGTCAAGTTTGCCNTTAATCTAAATATTGTAATATTTTTTAAAGACATTTTTATGTTAATAATTTTTGGAATGAAATTAAATCTTTTTTATTTTCTTGTGTTTTAATTTTTTTGGTTTCTTTCAGTTTTTTTCCCCAGAAGCAGTTTTTTTTGTAGTGCTGTATAGGCATAATTGCCAGAAGTAATGCTTCTGGGTGGGACCTTTGAACTAGCCAGACATGTTAGATACCACCGGGATTATATCTGAGTAATCCCTGGAGCCATCCTAAGACAGGTTGAATTTTAGTGTGGTCCCAGAAGTTAGTTAAGAGGCAGGACGCCGCACCGGGTTTGGAAGAGGTCGTAAGCGTGCAGGATTTTATTATTATTCCATGTGGTTTCAGTCACAGGCTTTGTGGAAGTGCTGACTGGCGCCATGATGATCGGTATGACGCCGTACCTTTCCAAAGTGATGTCATCCCTACATTAATGCCGGACCTGCTGATAGGCATTCACTTAATTTCTGCTTTGAACATTTGCAAATCTTTCTCACCAATTTTAATGACTTTGAATATTTTCAAACTTTAAGATTTGTGTAGTATGATCCAGTAGTCCGGATGCTCTGCAGGCTGTGGGTGGGATCGGAGCAGCTACGTTCCCCGAGAGACTTTTTAAGTGATTGGAATTAATTTGAATGGAACTTAATTAGTGAGGGAAGAAATTTAAAATTTTCATTTTGTGATTTCTGATTTATTAATGATTTTGAAGTAGTATAACTTAATAATTTATTTTTATTCAGTTACGTCAGACGCATATCAATTTTGAAGCTGACAGTAACGTAATTATTTTTCTGTGGATATTTAGGAAGCAGCACTCTCTAATTTTATTTTTAGTAATTTCAATACTTGAGCACCTATTGTAAGGATGGTGGTTTATCTGAAGTCATCACACTCCTAGATCAATTTATAAATTTATCTTTTGCATTTTCCAGTTTTTCTAACTATGAGTCAGCATGACAGGTTAGTGATTGTAATTCCTTCTCATACAATAAACTCTCAGTAAATAAATTAATGAAAAACCATCCTTACTTCTATTTTCACTGTTATTTTCACTGGCAATTAGAGTAACCAGTAGAAAATTTTATTTAGTGAAGTGCTGTGAGTTCTTTTGATTGATTGTCCATGTATTGCTATTTCTAGTGTAGAGTACATAGTCCGCTATCCTCTGTGTTGTCCCAACAAATGTATTTTGACTTGATGCTTTGAAACAGTTGAGAAAGGCACGGGCAGTCTAACGAGTTTCTCAAGCAAGTGCACTCATCCGCAGGCGAAACACATATGCTTGGTTTTTGAGTAAAAAGTGATCTTGTACCTCCAACATGGACAGCACAACACTCCCCTCCATTTGCTACTTAATAGTTTCTACATACCAGGAATGTTGTGTAGGTCCATTAAGACTAAATATGTATTTATTGCAGGAAAACCACATTTACAGTTGTTTTAATTTATAAAACCATACTGATCAAATACCTATATGCAATCAGTTACCACTCTTACTTTATACTTTATTGTCAGATAAGTAATTCACTCTTTACCACATGGTTCTCTGATCCTTAGTTCTAATGATATAGCCTTTTTAAATTGGATAAATCTTTTTGAAACCTTGAGTTAATTGCTCCCGGCAATCATATTTAAAGGTCTTGACCCAGTTTAAGTACCCTGGACGTTCTCACAAGATTACCCTGATATAAATACTTGATAACTATGTCACACCAAGTGGATGAACAGGTGCAGTGCAGCTAATTTTTAGAATAGTAAAATTATTTTTCATTAATGTTGTTAACTTGATTAGAACAGTAAATAAAAATAAAATTTCTATGTTGCAATCTTTATATTATTTGTTGGACACCAAAGTCGCATGTCAGTTGAATTTCTTCTGCCTGCTTAAGCTGTGAATATTCCCATTATGTAACGCACGCCATCTAATACACAGACTCTAGCTACTTAACAAAACCATTTTCAAGTCTGTGGGACAAAACATTTGTGATTTACGGATTATCAGTGTTCGCACAAAATATATGATGTAGCTCATCTGCGGCACATAATCTAAATTAGTTGAAAATGTGTAGAGAGTAGCATTCATGTGAAACACTATCAGAAGTGACTGTAAAGCAAGTGTTTTCACGACAACCAGACAAAATATCCAGCTGAGTTGTTCCATCAAGGTGAGTCCAGAAAGGGGGAAAACAGTACATGGAAAGCAGACAACATTGCAACTTAGAGCACGTCACAATAGGTACTACAGAGATGTGCAACCATAGACGTAGGGGGAAAGCACCACAGTGAGAGACATTGGGATCAGATCACCAGCCCCGCTACTGTTGGGCACATCACAGACGTGTCATCCAACATAGCGTCCCTGTCACTATAAGCTTGCACGTCTCCTGCAACACTGCACTATCAGCCCACTTACAGATGCTTTCTCAGAAAGAGGAGAAGTATGGTGACAGTTTGGAGGAAGCAAACATTGGAATAGAGTGAAGTAAACCAATAAAGCAAGTTTATCCCTATTATTTGATGACAGTGTAGTTATCCAATTTCATCAGTCTCTATTGCCTTATTTTAATAAGTAAACGTACACTTCAATCACAAATGCAAGTGCTTACTTATGGAGAAATCAAAATAAGTGCTCACAGGGAACANTAAGTAAACGTACACTTCAATCACAAATGCAAGTGCTTACTTATGGAGAAATCAAAATAAGTGCTCACAGGGAACAAGAGGAACAATTAAAAATTATAGGTTTAAAACAAAGTAGAACTAAAAATAATATTTAGCCTAAACTTACTAAATGTACTCTTTCTCGTTAAATTAGTCTGCGTGTTGTAGCATGGCACACGCACAGTTACAGCCGGCTTTAAGTTGCCACTCGTCCACAACTTACCACTCGACTAGCTCAAGACGGAGTAACACGAGACTCTTTAAAATGGACGCCAATTAAATATGAAATAAAGTCAAGTTCCGGGCTATTTGTTCTGTACTTTTATTTACCAGTTAAGTGACACAGTTCACATACGAAGTTCAGAGTATGAACAGGTTTCAGATAACCAGACAAGTGCAGAACAGCGCCACAGTAGTTTACGAATTATTTCATTTCTTAAAAACTTGCATCGCAAGAAGAATAAATGCAGCGACCTCCCACACCGGCATAGAAATAATTTAGTAAGGTCAAGTTTGCCGGTGTGGGGATTAGCGCTAAGCCCGACGTGGCCTAGGCGAGCACTGGTTGACGACTGCTTCAGACGACTGACTTGATTCGACTGACTTGAATGGCGACAGGCACACATGTACTTGTGCTGCCTATCACCCTCCTCTCCAAAGATAAGGTCCTGGCATGGGCTGCCATGCACGCTCTCCTCACGTTATCGAAACTGCGTCGTACAAAACTTGTCGACGCAGTCTGAAAAAAGCTAATCTAATGCTGACGCTTAACAAAAACTCCAACTTTCAAAACGGCAAACGTATGCCCGATAAACAAACTATCACGGCAAAACGAACCACCACGGCTTTTAATTTCAAACCCGATGAAAATATTACGAAGCTTTGCAAAACGAAAGAAAATGAAACACGTCTCCCGAAAATTAATAATAAGAAAGTAACAGCAGGATAAATTTCAGATGAAGCGGAAGTAGATAATCCACAACCCTTGCCTCATGGGATGTGTATTGATAATGCTTTGTTTATGTCAGCAAGAAGTACAACAAAATTAAATTAATTCGGAATACATTTTCATAAGCGTTTGCACTAGTTCTGTTAACAAAATCATCGGTGTACTAATGTAAATTTTGAAAACTCAGTGTCAAGATAAACCTGAAATAGAAATAACTACAAGTTCACTGGTGTGCAAAAATTAAGGACAAAGTGGAGAAATTAACATAACAGTGGAATGAACGTGCAGGACTGACTGAAAGACCAATTAGGAGATCGCCTAAAGTCTAGTACATTAGGGCATGCACATATACGCAGCATAACATACTGTGGGCATATGCAAATGATAAATAACTCAGCATTGCAGTGAAAGTTACTGCATTGTGGACTTCGGGTTGAGTGATGTTGAGTTGCTGTCTGATATGGCTANGCATTGTGGACTTCGGGTTGAGTGATGTTGAGTTGCTGTCTGATATGGCTATATTCTGTACCATATAAGGAGGCCACTTTTTGACAGCTCGGTGAAAGTAGCGCCACTGTTTACATCTGACTACNACATATACGCAGCATAACATACTGTGGGCATATGCAAATGATAAATAACTCAGCATTGCAGTGAAAGTTACTGCACTGTGGACTTCGGGTTGAGTGATGTTGAGTTGCTGTCTGATATGGCTAACACAGTCCTGTAGACAACATCTGGGAGACTGCCCGAGATTGAATTATTAGAAAGTTTGAAGAAGGTCGAGCGTGGCTAGTAGGACTGAGGAGTTTGGGATTGTACGCAGCGTAATGTCACAAGATCAGGCATCATTGCGAACAGCTTTACGAAGGTTTAGTAATGGTTGTCCACGAGTGGAGTGGAGAGATATGGGTGGCTCTTAACTGCAAGGTCTTGAGAGCTGAATTGTCCATGAGAAACCACTGCAATGGAGGACTGGTATATTGTCCTACAAATAAGGAGAGATTGACAGCAGTCCACAGGTGAAATTGCAAGACACATGCAACGCACTTCTGGATGCCCAGTATGGTTTTTCACCAAGGCCAGGAGCCTGCACAGCGGTGGTTTGTTCACTCTGCGACCAGTGTGGCGTGTGCCATTGAAGCCTATCTGTCGGAGATGACATTTTTTGTGGTGCAGGAAACACAAAGACTGGGGAACTGTGCAATGTGATTGAATGCTCTGTATTATGGAGGGACTGTTTAGTATCACTAGTGATTCTGGATGTCTACATCCAGAGAGAGCAGGGAACATGCAGTCACCACTCCAGCATCATCGAAAGGCACCAGTTTGTAGGTGCCTGAGTTCTGGTTTGAGGAGGCAATGCTTGCTGGCCATGTGGAATATGCCTTCCAAGCAGGTTCAGTCACTGGTGACATATTGTACTGAGGTTCTTCGTCCTCAAAACTTTTCCAGGTTGCTGTGGGCTGAGAGTTCCTCTTCATGGACCTTATCATACAGCGGCTGTCACTAAGCTGTTTGAATGTGAAGATATTCACTGCGTGGATTGGCCTGCACTGTCCGCAGACCTAAATTTGTTCTAACGCTTGTTGGATGTTGTGAGGAGATGCCTGGCAGCACGTTGCCAGCCACCAGCGACGACTCTGCAGTTGTGACTGGCGCCACAAGAGTAACGGCCCGTGATGCCTCAAAAGCTCACAGTCAATGGTGATCATATTTACTAAGGACTGCATTTTTCTTACATGCCACCTATCACATGAAAGCTTTCGTCGATTGTCCTACTTTTCTCAGAACCCACTTTTCAATAAAGATCCTTTACATCCTTTGGATTCCTTTCTTGGTCAGTGTTGCTCATACTCTTACNATTGGCCTGCACTGTCCGCAGACCTAAATTTGTTCTAACGCTTGTTGGATGTTGTGAGGAGATGCCTGGCAGCACATTGCCAGCCACTAGCGACGACTCTGCAGTTGTGACTGGCGCCACAAGAGTAACGGCCCGTGATGCCTCAAAAGCTCATTCTGAGCATGAACAAATGGTGCACATCCTGCTTTACAGTCTATGGTGATCATATTTACTAAGGACTGCATTTTTCTTACATGCCACCTATCACATGAAAGCTTTTGTTGATTGTCCTACTTTTATCAGAACCCACTTTTCAATAAAGATCCTTTACATCCTTTGGATTCCTTTCTTGGTCAGTGTTGCTCATACTCTTACNTCAGAACCCACTTTTCAATAAAGATCCTTTACATCCTTTGGATTCCTTTCTTGGTCAGTGTTGCTCATACTCTTACATCTTGACGTGATGGTATGCTATTTGAAACAGCTGCACAGTGTTGCATGTGAAAGAAAACCTGTCCTGTCCTTAACTTTAACACTCCACTTTAGGAGCCTGTATCCGGCATACCACAGCTTTGGGAGGTAGAAGGTTCTTCATGTGTCATCTCGAGGGACGTGGTGTTAAGTTGCCTGTTACCAGCAGTGTGTGCTGGTGAGTACATAGGGTCGTGGCTGCACACTTAAGTGTGGAGAATAAGAGTCGCAGATCCACCAACAGGATACAGGCCTCGAGGTACAACCAGTCAGTTTGCTACTTGGTGGGTTGGGAGTGGTCACTGATGACGTCTCACCACGATGTCTGCTCCTAAAGCTGCAGAATCCCGGCAGGGATTAGTTAACAATATACAATTACTGTGATTGTATGTTGCCGGCCCTCATTATTACAAACTTGCTCTGTGCCACACAAACTCATCCTTGGCAGGGTAAGGAAAGCCAGCAGGCATCTCATCTTTGCAACATGTCTCACATGACAGGTTTGAATGTATAACCAGGCAAGGAGATGATGATCTCGACTCGTGTGCTGGTGTTTGAATGATTGCGGAGCCGAATGCAGCGAGGGAATGTTGTGAGCAGCTGTACACATACTTGGGTAGCTATCCTGGCGGGCAGGCNTTGCGGAGCCGAATGCAGCGAGGGAATGTTGTGAGCAGCTGTACACATACTTGGGTAGCTATCCTGGCGGGCAGGAGAGCTGACCACACCGCTCATACGTAAGCACATTTTATTTTTTATTTCGGCAGGTAAAGTTGAGTTATCAGGGTGTCCGTCCACAAGGAAAAGTGAGGGAATTTCATGTGACAGGGAAATGTCAGGGAATTTTCACCTGGGCCAGGGAAAATGTAAATAATGGCTACACTGCAAAAGTTGGTAGTTGTGTGAATACAAGATAATGTAATTATTCATTTTAAAATTCAAATTTTTAAGTTTGTGAACTGACAATAATACATCTTTGCCAAGTTACATATGGACTATACAAACAAAATAAAGTATTTATGCGTGTGTTTTTTGTAGATGTTCTGATGAGGATAACGTGAATTAAATCTAAACATTTATGTAGGCAAGTATTACGTGGCAGTATCCCTCCTACTGAATGCACATTGCTGATGTCTTGTTGCAGATGGCAGAGTCAGGCTTCTACTACTGCGGCTCGAAGGAGGCGGGCTGGGACTCGGTGCGCTGCTTCGTCTGCCTCAAGGTGCTGGGCGGCTGGGAGCCAGAGGATGATCCCTGGTGAGTTTTTATCCACTTCTCC
>NQII01002748.1:192769-205749 GCA_002778355.1 Clitarchus hookeri
AGGTATAACTGTAATGGCGCTACATGCCACTGGGTCCACATCTTGTTGGGTGATTGCCGCCAGTATCCAGACGTCCTGCACACTTGCACAGAAGTGCCTCTTGCCACCCCCTCTGCCGTCTGCCACCGAAGCTCGTGACAGCTCAGAGGTGTGGATATATATCTCTCTCTCTCATAGTATTTAAGGGGCTGTACCGTCTGTCAGTTAGTGTTTACACTAGTTCAGTGCACCATTATGAACTACCTTTTTAGTGCCATGTGTCGGCAACTCCTCTGCCTGGCTACATGCTTCGCTATAGGGGTTACCATTGCCTCAGTATAACCTGTTGGCAACTTAGGTTCTGCCCTTCAGGCAACCTCTTGGGTACAGGCTCGAGTGTATCTTGTCGAATTACTGGACAATAAAACAACCACACAGAACCCAAGATCTGCTATTCTTACTCAGTCGTCTTTTTTTTTTCAGAACCTGCATCCTGCTAACCCCCTGTTTCATCACCAGTTCATCTAAACTCTTCTAGGGAAGACATGGACATGCAACCTCACCCTGCCCTTCAGTCTATTTCATACTCCAAAGTGATCATAATATACGTGCACATCCCGCTTTGTCATTAGCCTTTGAGGACGGTGAGAGGACTTCTGTCTGCTATCGGTGGTTCACTTGACTGTGTGACCATCCTATACTTTTTGGGTGAACCTGGGGAGGGATTGAGGCAGAATTAGTAGAAACACGAGTTTGCGAACCTTCGTAGGGACTACGGTGTGTAGCGGCATCCTGCTCCATCAGAGCACTCAAGAAGGGGTTGCGAGCTGGTCAGGGCACTGATGCTGGAGAGAGATAGACTCTCCAGAAGACCCACCCGGACCTACTCCCATGCTCTAACTCACATTGTTGAGATTCTGCAACACGAACACCCAGTATCTCCTCCTCTTTAACGGAACTAACATACACCTCNGGAGGCAGACACGGCACTAGGAATAAAGGAGGTAGGTGCATGCACAGGTTGGGAGGGGATGGCAAGCCGTTGATGGCACCGTCGAGTCACTGCGCTCGGGTGCTCACGGCACTAGTATAGTACACACTGTGGGGGACGCTGTTTGTTGTCAAATGAAACATGCCGTACTGTGCTGTATAAGGCTGTAACAATAGTAATACAGTTAATGTCAAGTCCTACACATTCCCGGAAGAGGAGAATTTGCAGAGGCAGTAGGTAACTGCTTGTAAGAGAGAGGACAAGATCAATGTGAAAACAGGTTAGCAAAATGTTGCAGTCTTGTTTAAATTGGTTGTTATATTGTGCAAAATTCACAGCAGCTATTATTTAAGATTCACAATTTTAAAATACGAAATAAGCCAACCCATTTAAGATACTTTGAAAAAACAAAAGTATGCCACTTTGCAAAGACATAAATTATATTAAATCGGTAGGCTTCATATATTTGCGTAGACTGCGCAAGCTCATTAGTAATATCGTATAGTATACAATGAAGATCGTTAAGATTATTAACACACCAAATTTACCGAAATTGTCTTGGTGTCTAACATGTGTTCACAGAAACAAATAATTGTAACAATACTCTTTGTTATATGTACAGTCTTTCTATTTTTTATTTAGTTGTTATTTGTTTTAGCGACACTATGCTCCAAACATTTTACTGAGAGCTGCTTTTTCAAAAGTATACAACAAAGAATTCTTGGTAAATACCTGTAAAGGGAAGAAACATAAAAATTGATGCAGTGCCCACATTAGCTAAAACTCTTCAATTCCATGCAAGCAAAAACATGTGAAGACAGAATTAGAAGACAAGAGAAGAGATCACAAAAGAATACCATTTGAAAAATACAAATTACTTAGAGAAGCAAGTGGAATCTAAGCATAAGTTTGTGTCTAGTATACGATTATCAGATTAAGTTTATTACATGAATAATTGTAATAACAAGGTAATCACCGTTAGTATAACTTTAATTACGTTAAGTAAAAAGTAAAAACGGAACCCATCAGGTTTGGACGCAACCTCGGAAATGTGCGCATTTGTTTTTAGTAGCAGTGTTTAGTTTAGGGATGTTGAATTTGATTCCTCGATACACCCAATTCCTTTGCATTATGAGAATCGTAAGAATCTAGTGTCTGATTACCTCGTCTCAATTCTTGTAAGTTATCATCAAATGAGGTTAGGTTTAACAATAGCGCACCACAAGTCGCGGCAAACCGCAACTCTATGCTTATGTACGTATGAAAATTTACTTATTATTTGTGGTAGAATATAAAATGTAAGTTCCTGTGTCGTTATCTAAATAGTAAATTGAGACTCTTGACACTTATAAGTTATCACAAAATTAGGTTAGCTTTATTCATAGTGTATTTACGAGTAGCGGCAAACCAGAAATGTATGCTAATTCACGTAAGAAAATGTACTTACTATTTACAGTAAATTTCTGTGTTGTTATCTTGTAACGTTGGATGCTACAGTTACAGCTGTTTTTACGTTGGAACTCGACTATAACTTAACACTCGACTAGCTCAAGTCGGAGTAACATGAGACTCAGTAAAATGGTTGCCAAATACATATGAAATAAAGTCAAGTTCCGGAGTATTTGTTCTATACTTTATTTTATTATTTAAGTGACACAGTTCACATACGAAGTTCATATATGCAGAGTACTAAACGTTCACAGATAAATAAATAGATACGTGCAGAATAGAGCCACAGTCGTTTACAAAGTATTACGTATTACGTTTCTTAAAAACTGCCCGAAGAAATAAGAAATGCAGCGACCTCCCACACTGGCGGAGAAATAATATAGCAAAGTCTAATTGCCGATGTGGGGGTTATCGTCCCGCCCGACGCGGCCTAGGCGAGCATTCTTGAGTGGAGACTGACTTGAAGCACTACTTGACATGAAGTGACTGCTCTAACTGGCCTCTTGCCGACTGACTTTAAGTACGACAGACACACGCGTCTTTGTGCTGCCTATCACCCCCCTTTCCTGAGATAAGGGCCTGGCCACGCACACTCTCAACACGTTATCGAAACTGCGTTGTAGGAACTAAAACTGTGCCGTCAACATACAGATAAACGATCTTCTCGTACAACAAAACTTGTCGACGCAGCCTGAAAGTTTCTAAATAATGCTGACGCTTAACAAAACTCAAAACAACGACGTTTGAAACGAAACTGTAAACAGATGCCTGATTAATGTAAAATAGCACACGTATGCCCGATAAACAAACTATCACTGAAAAATGAACCACCACTGCTTGAATTTTGAACCAGATAAAAATATTGTGAAGCTAGAAAAAACTAACGAAAATTAAACATGTATCCCGGTCCCGAAAATTAAGAATACTGCGTCATTACAATCTAAATAAGAAATTGGGACTATNAAAATTAAACATGTATCCCGGTCCCGAAAATTAAGAATACTGCGTCATTACAATCTAAATAAGAAATTGGGACTATTATATGTTAACAAAATTATTTTAGATTTCACCGTAGCATATTTATAAGTTGTGGCAAAAAAAAACCTCTGGTTACTTATGTGAGAAAATTGTTTAGTAAAAAACCACCTCCCTTAAACATTTTTAAAATTTTAATTTTCTATTTCCGTTAGAATAACAAATGTAAGCTTCTGTGTCGGTATCTAAATAGGAAAATGAGACGCACGTAAAAATAAACATGGCCATTACATTTTTATTAATTTGGCAGCAGTACTGCCAACAGTTAAGATCGTACTTCTGCCAACCAGTTCTAATANTTTTATTAATTTGGCAGCAGTACTGCCAACAGTTAAGATCGTACTTCTGCCAACCAGTTCTAATAATTTATTGTAATCCCGGGTGCTGTATTAAAAAATATTTCTGCCTAACTTTCTTCTTTATAATAATAAATAACAACTTGCAATTTTTCATGCAAATATTCTAAATGTCTACTTGAAAACTCTGTTTTGGTTGAGTTGTACGACAAAAAGTCGTAGCTACATGCAGGCAACGGGCATTATCAATTTTTGGTTTTGAAAACACAAGCGCATCTCCATTTAAGGATAATAAAAAATGCATACCTTTCACACATTATTTTTGTACAGCACAGATAATTGCAGTATGGTGATATGATTCATGTTTACGAGATGTAAGTTGTAGCAGTCTTGCTTAAACGTCTTTGAAGCAATANTTGCAGTATGGTGATATGATTCATGTTTACGAGATGTAAGTTGTAGCAGTCTTGCTTAAACGTCTTTGAAGCAATTTTTTTTCGTGTTTACCTTTACCAAATATTTTAGACCCTTAATTTTGTCCTGGTGGTGTATGCAACTAACATCTATATCTATGCTTGAAGGTGTTTCCATCTTTGTTCAGAAAGTGTGCACGTGGGTAGTGTTATAAAGTTTTCACTGTACTGAGGATTTTATTTACTTAGACAAGAAGAAAGTGTCTCGCAATGTGTGAAATTATTTTTCAGATGATGAAAACGATGGAAATTACGCGTTTTGCAGTTTGCGCTCTGCAAACATTTCACGTGGTAGGGTTAGTCGCACAACTAGTAACATGAGAAAATGCTTAAGTAAACACGACGAGTACAAGAAAATTGGCAATAATGATGTTTCAGATCTTTTAGGCAAAGATGCATATAGCAGCAAGACATCCAGTGTTCCCTGCAACTTACAATGTCCGGAAGAAGCACCTCCTTCAGTAGGCCTACATAAGAAAATCAAACAAGAACGGAATCAGCCGATATTGACAAGTCTCTGGGGGAAGAAAACGTCATTTAAGCCAGGTGATCCACGAGCTACAGCCATTACACAGAATATAGTATTGTTTACGACAGGGGACTTAGGAATTTAATGACATGCCTTGAACCACGATGCACACTACGATCTAGAAATACCATTGCTGGAAAGGATACTCCAGAACTATATGGGAAGACAAGAGAGAAAAGTGAAGAACTTGCGAAACATGCAGAACATGTCAGTTTTACAACTGATGACTTTGTTCTTCACCATGTTTGTATCGAGGTTTTGCCTTTCCCCGAGGTTAGTCACACAGCATTGAATCTTTTTGAATTTTTAAGGAAAACATTTACTGAGTGGAATTTGCAATAGAAGGTGTGGTTTCAGTCATGAGGGACAATGGAAGAAATGTCGTTGCTGCCTTAGAAATGNATGTCAGTTTTACAACTGATGACTTTGTTCCTCACCATGTTTGTATCGAGGTTGTGCCTTTCCCCGAGGTCAGTCGCACAGCATTGAATCTTTTTGAATTTTTAAAGAAAACATTTACTAAGTGGAATTTGCAATAGAAGGTGTGGTTTCAGTCATGAGGGACAATGGAAGAAATGTCGTTGCTGCCTTAGAAATGTCAGGCCATCATCATCGTCCTTGCTTGGCCCATACATACACTTGTTCTGAAGGATGCACTTTTCAGTTCAAAGCAGGTAAATACATTAATTACAAGTTGCCGAAAAATTTGTCGGACATTTTGAACATCCTGTACATGCTTGCAAAGTTTCACGTAAAGCTCAGGAGGCAGTAAACTGTAGCAAGCACAGGCAATTCAAGATGACGTGACAAGGCGGAATTCCACTTTGCACATGACATGCTGACAAGAGCGTGGAACAAGTTTGATTATCGTGTAGATGTCATTCGGGCCGCTCATGGTGGTCACATTGAACATTTATGAATGTATGGTAAACAAACTTCACGGTTCCATGGTTCATTTGATTGTCAATCAAGGTTGTAGGTTGTTTGGTTTTGATATTATAGACCTTCAAAGTTGGGGTATTCTTTTATACTCATCNCAAGGTTGTAGGTTGTTTGGTTTTGATATTATAGACCTTCAAAGTTGGGGTATTCTTTTATACTCATCCTGCATATGAACTTGTTAGGCGTAATTAGATAAGTTTGAATTTTACATGAATGTAGGAGATTAACTTCACTTCGCAGACCAGAAAGTCTTTCCTGTAATTGTCTTCATATTTCTGTCTGTACATTGACCGTAGGCATATGTTGATAATTCCTATATCCTAATTTATGGTATCGGAATCGAGGTGGAATAAAAAAAAAGTTTTCCAATTGGAATCAAGAATTGCAATCGAGAAAAATTGATATTTTGACATTCCTAGTTTAGTTATGTAAGTCGCCTTATTAGCATGTGTGGCATAAAATGGGTAATCTTAATAAACTCCGGGTCCCAATCATTGAATTATTTTTATCAGACTGTGTTATTGAGTGTTACTACGTTTTGTTGTTTAATTTTCTGAACAACTTCAGAACAATACGCCAGATGTTCACTAAGAAGAAATTAGCCTGACCAAAAGGCCACCTACTGATTTATCAAATGAAGTACTGACAGCACTTCAAGAATGTATTAAAGTTTTGGAATGTACGGCGATTAAAATTGCAGCAGGAAAAGAATAGACTGAAAACAATACTTCACTCCCGGTCAGATCAGGCTTATTCTTATGAAAGGAAAGAAAATTAAATGGTCCAGAGAGGATATTGCTGCTGCCATCTCTCTTAAGAGCGTAAGTTCCAAAGCGTACGGGTACCTGGTTAAGAACTGAAGTATCCANATATTGCTGCTGCCATCTCTCTTAAGAGCGTAAGTTCCAAAGCGTACGGGTACCTGGTTAAGAACTGAAGTATCCATTGCCTCTTGTAAGTACACTGCTAAAACAGACAGCATTGTTTAACTGCGATCCTGGAATTTTGCATTATGTACTGAGCTTATTGAAAGCTAAAAGTAAAGAGTCTTAACTGACTTTTAAAAAGTAACAGTAATTTCTTTTGACAAAACCAAAACAAGTAGCCAAATTTGTTTGGGCAGAAAAAGAGGAAAAGTTCTAGGTCCGTTTGATAATGTTGAGGCAATTATGGCAAGAGGTCTTCTCAGTAATTGAAAACAATCCGTGTACTATCAGTTCGACCAACCAATGGCGGTTGAAATTTTTACTGAAGTTATTACTTGCCTTGAAAAATGTGGCTATAAAGTATTAGAGCAAGTCAACGACTTAGGAGCAGAAAATTTACCCAAAAGCATCTAGATGTGAAAGGACCTAACCACCAAAAAGTCAAAACTGCAGCACAAGTTGTTTCTAACAAGGTTGCAAACATTTTGATTGGTAGCTACAAGATGGGCAAATTTACCAATGAAGTGTTCCCAACCCTAACTTTGCAGTTGTTTAATGAATGTTTTGATTAATTTAATTCTTCTGTTCCAGTTGGAACTAGAGACACCAAAATGAAAGCATATGTAATAGATGTAGAAAAGCAAGATGGGGTATTGAATGAAATGACAGAATTTATGCANATATTGCTGCTGCCATCTCTCTTAAGAGCGTAAGTTCCAAAGCACACGGGTACCTGGTTAAGAACTGAAGTATCCCTTGCCTCTTGTAAGTACACTGCTAAAACAGACAGCATTGTTTAACTGCGATCCTTAACTGACTTTTAAAAAGTAACAGCAATTTCTTTTGACAAAACCAAAACAAGTAGCCAAATTTGTTTGGGCAGGAAAAGAGGAAAAGTTCTAGGTCCGTTTGATAATGTTGAGGCAATTATGGCAAGAGGTCTTCTCAGTAATTGAAAACAATCCGTGTACTATCAGTTCGACCAACCAATGGCGGTTGAAATTTTTACTGAAGTTATTACTTGCCTTGAAAAATGTGGCTATAAAGTATTAGAGCAAGGCAACGACTTAGGAGCAGAAAATTTACCCAAAAGCATCTAGATGTGAAAGGACCTAACCACCAAAAAGTCAAAACTGCAGCACAAGTTGTTTCTAACAAGGTCGCAAACACTTTGATTGGTAGCTACAAGATGGGCAAATTTACCAATGAAGTGTTCCCAACCCTAACTTTGCAGTTGTTTAATGAATGTTTTGATTAATTTAATTCTTCTGTTCCAGTTGGAACTAGAGACACCAAAATGAAAGCATATGTAATAGATGTAGAAAAGCAAGATGGGGTATTGAATGAAATGACAGAATTTATGCAAAATATGATCACTAGTTGGAACAAACCGTAAATTGCCTTTTCAACAAGGCGTTTTAATTTCTAATAAGTCATTACAAAACCTGTATAATTATCTACACAGTTACATGAATGTTACTTACATCACCACGTTTAAACTCAACCAAGATGTCCTAGAATGTCATGGGACATCAAAACACTCGCCCTACTCCATTGAGTTAAGTACCAGATTCGCGCATACCTTGTAGGAAACCATTCTGATGCAATATTCACTGAAAATAAACATGTAGAGGATAATGCAGGTGAAAGTTGCTTAGTAAACAGTGATGTTTGTGGAGAACAAGTCGATGGTACGAGAAGTGTGTTGTGAAGATCATGTATTGTCATCTGAGCTTCTGGAATTAGCTCAGCAGGGCGCAACATCTCGGGCTGGTACAGAATGTGAGATTGACGAAGACACTGCATGCGTACTTGGCAATGATGGAATGCGAGAAGACGTACTTCACAAAGAGGGATTGAAGTATATTGTGGGTTATGTGGCACACAGGTTTAAAAAAGCTCTCTGCAACCTCGCTACACATTCTCACAACACTGATCACGATAGTAACATTCAGTTTGTTTCAAAAGGTGGCCTTTTACACAAATCTGAAATATTTTTTTAATTGTATTGTAACAGCAGAATACTGTTTCAACAGTTTTCATGGAAAATTCTTGAACGTAAGAGATTAAGTTTTTACATCTTTAAGACAAATATAATAACTCACGAAACAAACTACATACACTTTCCTAACAGACATAATCAGGCACTTCGTTAGAACAAGGGACATATATTGGAATGAAGAGCTTGAATGAACAGAAACTAAAAAGCCCAGAGGAAGTTAAAAACGAAAATGAAAAAAATTGTGGCATAATATAAACTGCATGATTTCCATGTAAGTTTATTGTACCTTTATATGTATGTAAATATTTAGTACTTTTTTTTAAATTTAATTTTTTTTCTCAAGTTTATTGTTACAAAAAAAATGACGTATATTTGAATACATTTACTTTTGCAGTTCAATTTGTGTAATTTAATGATTAATATGTTATGCTACTTTTTATACTTAAACAGTAAACTAAAATACTTTCTGTGTCCATTAATTTCTGTAGCTTCTATTCATTGACATGTTTAATTTTATTATATGTGTTCATATACTTCAATTATATATACATGACTCATTTTATAAAGCAGTATTAGTCAATAAAGTGGATTCTTGAAAATTGTTCCTGTTTTTTAAATTTTACAGTATTTCCAGTTTATTTAATTTGGTCCCGTCCCAATCTAGCCTGTACTTCACCCCTGCTGCCTGAGTACGCAGGACAAAGCATGGTGTGCCGCAAGCTTGTTGCATTATTGTACTGGTCAAGTTTGATGCCATTGAATGCATTTCTTGGCTTCAAGCAGCAGTGGTGGAGTTTACCCATGTCTTAGCGACCACATTGTGGGAAGGCTGTAGGACTGAGTAAGGGTTGGGCTGGGATAATAGGAGGTCGTGCTGTCACAGGGAGCTGTGGTACTGAGCAAGGAGCACGCAAAGTGTTGAAGTGTGTATTAGTTGACTAACTCTTCAAATAGAATAAGATATAGCTATTGATAACACATGACCACTTTGTCGGTGACTGTCACCTTGCCAAATAATGACGTGTCTCTGTGGAACTTACAGGATAATAACATTAAGGCATACAGTCAGGATGAGTACCTGTGTTAGCAAGGGCAGCGATTTTATGAGTCCATTCTCAGGAACCATAATAACAAATCTTTGCTAGGTAAAAATGTAAGAAATAGCAATAAAAATAGATTAAAAATATATTTGCTAGTCCACTGTTGCTGCTCTTAATTGGTAGGCTGCACAGTGGAAAACAAACCCGGTGAAAATCTGTGAAAACATGTATCAGTGAAGATTCGGAGTGTAGAGCGTTACCTGGCGCCCGCACCTTGCTGAAGATGGACTGGCTTGCCCTGCGTGCGACACTTGGCATGAAGGGAAGCCTTGTTCTACACCTCCCACCTCCTTATTTATCACTTTTCGTAGCGAGTAGCCTGCAGGCCTGTTACCTCATGTTGCGTAAACATAAAAAGTGTGATTTTGTACAAATATTATGTTTATAAAATTTCTGTATTCAAAATAAGTATTGAAAACAATATGGCAGTGTATGCACAGATAAGAGGTGTAAGTAGCTTGCACGATGGATGTAGTGCAGACAATGCAATGTAGTGTCATGGCTGGATGGTGTGTGTGTCGCAGGATGGAGCACAAGAACCACTCGCGAGCCTGCCTCATGGCCAAGCTGGGCAAGAAACAGAGCCTCATGACAGTGTACGAGGTGTACGATGTGATGGCAGCGCACTGCATTGCCGTGCAGGTAACACTGTCGAGAGTGCGCACCCAAGGTGTGCGGTGGCCACTCCGTGTCCCAACATTGGACTGCTACACTGCCAATACAACTGTCATAAACAATATTGACGTTAGAGAACACAGTTTATGAAAATAAGTGCTTCGAGATGTTTGTATACTTCCGCTCTCCAATTTTTTGTGCAATTAGATTAAATTAAAATTTGTATTAAAAAATTTTTTTTTCTTATAAAAAGGTTTGTTTTTGTACAAGTCATACATAAACAAACTCAGTCATCGCTGTGGACCATGTGACTTTGACAGTTGTATTGGCGTGTAGGTCAATGTAGGATACATGTGCAGAAGACGATACTCTGTCTACCTTGTCTTTAGTCTGCGAGTGACATCTCCTATCACCTCACTCTTCATTGCCATCATGCCTAAACCATGTGCTAGTAGTGTCTTTATATAATTTCATGTTAACTGCAATATAATAGAACTAAAGAAAATTAATTCAACATCAGTGGTCATGAGAGCTGCAATTGTTAAAATGTAACACATTAAATTACTCGGGTTGAATTGAAGAAATAGTGGTAACACTGTTATTATGTGTACCTGGCTCTATTGGCGGAGGAAACACCAGGTACATTCCTTCAGTGTAATCACCTCCCTATTGTCTGCCACGCGTGTGGAAGGCGTTGTATACCGTCGGTACTTCCTTTCTGTTAATGTCGCTCAGTGACTGCGCAATGGCACAGATGATGGCTTCTCTTGTGCCGTCCTTCTTCCTGCAAAGTGGTCCCTTCATTTTGATGAAGAGATTGTAATCACACAGTACCTCACATTGTTATTTATGCAGGAGATCCATTATGATACTAGCCAGTAGCGTAGCCAGGTTTTTTGTTTCGGGAGAGGTCCAACCTGTGAATTTTACACATACACGCACATGCGCACGCACACAAAATCACAAAATCAATAAATTCATTCTGCCTTCTTTCAGTAAAAGTTAGTGTAAAATATTTTCCCCAATCATAGGAACAAGTGTTGCCAAATTTAAAAATTGAAATCCAAAATTAACCAAATAACTTTTTGGCCTCATAATAAAAAAATTAAGTATTTTAATGTTTGCTGAGGCTTTCTTCCCTGGAGCAAAACCATAATGGTTTATGTGCTGGATTCACACAAAGTCCTGATATACTCTTAGGGTTAGTTTATGGTGTTTTCCCAACATGGAGAACTCTCAGTTATGGAGGGATGGGAGGGATGAGGAGCAAAGCCACTCTCTTCCATGGAGAGGGAAGAAGGTTCAACTGAAGAAAAACACAGCTTAGCTAGGCGGCCTTCCATCAGATCTAAGAGTTTTACCGATTATCACTGTTATGTCAGTGTTCGGTGGAAGCTATGTTCTCATTTAATTTGTCTTTGAGAGGGGCCTGGTCCCTCTGGGCCACCGCCCTCTATGCCACTGTGGCGTGACACTATGCATTGTCATAAAGAGTAATGGGAGTCCTTGAGAGTAAGTGTTCTCGCTTTGCTTTCTCCTGAGTGCGAGACAAAGCCGTTGTAGTAGTTGGCTGCATTGTCCATCTGTGAGGTGCAGCATGATGCTGGATTACCCCGTGGATGTCGTGTACCACAATGAACGCCTCCTATGCACCTTGTGCAGGGCACATTTTCCTTTGGATGAGTTGATGAAGATGCTCCCATTCATTGGATTGCCATTTCTAGAATGGTTCATACACCTGAGCCGAGAATTTATCCATGGTGATGATCCTTCCAAAAAAAGTATTGAGCCTCCCTCTGGTAGCAGTTCTCCAATCCTGTGCAAGTGCATAGCGTTGCCGTTGTTGCATCTTGGTGATTTTACGGAGCATATAATGTGCTGTGATTTTGTGCAACCCGGGAATGTAGTGCAGAGTACGAAGCTCAGTTTTGTGGCGTATACCTACCTCTGGCTAAGTCACGCGCAGTCTGTTCACGATACACGTCAGTATAGTTGTAAATAGCCGATCCAGGGACACAGGCTGAGGGGCAAAGATGCTGCCCACCATCATGGATTTTGTCACAAGATGGCCACCTGATGCCTTAAAATTCCCAGTTTTTCCTTCAAAAGGATTTTTTTTTTGGGTTAAGAAAATGCCAGTTTCTTCCCCAAAATTTTGCTCCCCCCCCCCCTGATATTTCCATAAATTTGTGGGGGAAACGCTAGCTCTGGCTTAGTGGCTACACATTGCGGCTGAAAATCCACGAAAGTTTTTGAAACGTCAGCCACATTGTAAAGTCAGTAGGGTATATATTCATAATTTAAACTTATTTTAATTTTAAAAAATACCATGTTACATATCACCGGACTAGTCTTTTTAAGGTGAATACAATTGGGATGCTATAACCATTCTGTAACCCAATCACAGGACCATATATTGGATTTAACACACACAGTGTTGCCACCTCCCCATTCACCTTACGCCGTGTCCAAGTCCTCCGCCCCCCAATCCAACACATTTTTTTGTCTTTATTTTGATAAAAATGCCTAATAAAGTTAAGCGATTTATAATGCTATGATATTGGTGGTCTTGATCATTGGAAATGTACTGAAACCCTCCACAATTGACAGACCAATATATATATGTTTAACACCCCCCCCCCC
>NQII01002748.1:205792-270274 GCA_002778355.1 Clitarchus hookeri
AACCACCCCACCCGCCTTGTAACATGGAAAATTGCTTCGGCTCCATTTCTGACATGTAACAGTTCTGACTGTATGGAATCAGGGACCCATCAAAAATCTAGGACTCATGCAACACATATAATTAAATATATTCATTTGAATACGTTATATTTAATGTTTGAACATTTTTATGAATAAGCATTACGTACTGGACATGCATTTTTAATGCAAAATTGGATTACAAATTTGAAACTATCTAAAATTTGTACTTAACCGTGACAGCTGTGAACATAAAAAAAGAAATATAATTTAATTCAGTAGCAGTTAGATTTGATTGTGCAACCCTTGGCCAGGAGTAGCGCTCTGTGATTATGTGCGCATGTGCGTGTGTGTGCATGTACGTGTGTGTGTGTGTGCATGGGCATGCATGCGTGTGTGCGTGCGCACGTGTGTGTGTGTGTGTGGTGTGTCAAAATTTAAATGTGGTATTGAAGGTATCCGGATCCACCTCAAAACGTTTATTTAGTCATACAAATCGGCCAATCCATACAAACCTGACCTAACGGCAGCCATACAAACCTGCTTATTCCAGTCAGCCTTACAAACTGACAATACCAGTCAGCCATATGAACTGACCGTACCAAGCAATCATACGGGCCAACTATACAAACCAAAAATGCCAGCCATACATACTGACTACATGAACTGACCATACAAACCAGCCATACAAACCATACCAGTTGACTATACCAAACAACCACATTACCCAATCATGAAAACCAACAATATAGGACAACAATACGAACTGACCATACTACTCGACTATACAAACTAACCATACCACTCGACCATACAAACCAACCGTATCAACAGACTAGATGAACCAACCATACCAGAGCTGATCATACTTACCAACCATATGGACTAACTGTACAAACCAAAAATATCAGCTAAAATCCTAACTGACCATTCCAACAAACCATTCAAGTGACCATAGCAGCTGACTTGTCTAACGACAATCATGATTAGCCAAACATACCAACCAGTCATGCCGGCTAGACGATCAGACTTGTTATGCAGACTGACCATACCATCCATTCATACCAAAACAAGTTGATGACCAATCTCAAAACAAGTTGTCTAATACGAATGTTATTGCTAACCCCTTTGTGTCTACCTTTTCAAAACATCTCACCCACCTCGATCATGCAGCAAATTGAGCAGTGATCATCAGAACATTATGTCAAGCTCATTGCAAGCCATATCATGAACCAAGACGCGAGTACCTCAAAGCATGTTGCAAGCCTTGTCATGAAGCAATGCGTGAGCTATGCGTGACAAGGGTCAGTTGGCAGATGGGTGAATAACTTCTCCACCACAAAATAATAATGAGGCCTCAGCTTCATCTCTGAGAAAGCTGAAGATTGAGCTTATTTTTCAAAATACGTTTTCCAGCGCGATCATACAGCAAATCAAGTAGTGATTATTGGGAAATGATGCGAAGCTTGTTGCGAGCCATGTCTTGAACCAGTATACAAGCTGTGAAATATTCTTCAAAGTATTTTATGAACCAAGATGCAATCTGCAAAAAGTGATGTCGTTGGAGTTGACATTTTGGATACTTAAATTCAGTTAAGAAAAACTGCATTTTCATTATTTACTAAAATTTTGGTCCTTGCAGTACATATGACCAACTTCATAAAACATACAAATAAATTAGAAAATTCATTTATTAAAAACATTTTATGAAATTATTTTGAAAGTCTCAAAGTGTCCTTTTTCATGATAAGAACCCCTATCATATTTCCTTATGCCTAAAATTTCATTCCAAATTTGTCACTTATTGTTACCAAAAATTAAAGTTTTGGATCATAAATTTTTTGGCAACGGTTAAAGTAACAGACCTCCAATTTTTTTTTGTCAGTACCTATGCTAGAGTAGTTTATGCAAAAAATAAATTGAACGCTGATACTTGTCCTAATTTTCTTATATAGTTCCACAAACTATTTTTCATATATTTTGCAAAATTTAAGGGGTGCATTTTCGTTAAGTTTGTACTTGGCATAACTCTGCTTCCAGAAGATTATCATACTCAAAATTTTTGCTGGAGTGTACTACCATTTAGACCGTTAACGTGTGCAAATTCCAAAATTATTTGCCACATGAGTTGGCCAGGGAAATGTAATAGGATAAAAGTCTGGAAATATCAGGGAATTTGCTATAGGGATACTGCTAACCACCCTGTTTGTGTGTGCATACAAATATGTATGTATAAAATGTTGTCTCTTTCTCTGTTTAATGGTAGAGAAATAGAGGGAAGCAGTATTAATCTGGCACTTCACTGCAATAAAATTTGAGTGCCATTGCTTGTAGATTTTCTTTTATTAGAGTAAGTATCAGCAAACGGATTTGAGAAAGATAGACACTCCAGTAAATACATGTTTTCTTGCCAAGCCAATAACAGTCTCCTCGATTGTGAGACTTGACGTGTGTATTGAAGCTTTCCCGTTATAGCAATGTCAGATCAAGTCTGGAATGTGAACTGCAGTTGTCAAGGCTGTATGGTGATATAATTTCAGATATCGGAGTGGAAAGATTTGGGTGGCTCTTAACATCGAGGTCTTGAGAGCCGTTGAGGGTGAAACGAGGTGAGTATGGAGAAGCGCCAGAATTAAAGGGCAAGGGAAACGGGAGATCTCAGAGAAAACCTGCTGACCTGCAGCATCGTCCCGCACGATTCCTAATAACGAAAATCTGGGAGTGACCCCGTCGGGAATCGAACCTGGTTCGTCTAGGTGGGAGGCGAGTAGTCTGATGACACACCACCGTGGCCCCCGTGATATCAGACTGGATCCAGCCTTGAATCTGGGAAACTCATTCTATCCTTACAAGTATTCAAACCTAACATTGCCACTATCTAGCGGCGGCAGCATGCGTAAGCAGATGTGTTCAGCTAAATGATGCTTTCTTTCCAGGACAATAGTTGCAGAGAGCTGTTGTTAACGCAGTGGATTTTGTGGAGATTCTCACGTTACTGAGTTGGTTCTGTGCTACTGTGTTTCTTCACTGTGCTCCCCGCTCCAGCTAATATTGGGAGGCTAGTTCTCTGCTTGTTTCTGCAGTATCATGTTGGAGACAGACTTTGGTGTTGACATGTCAGCTGATGCCATCGATGGTGACTGCTGTGAACTCCTGGCTGCTCTTTGTGGGTGTCGTGGGATGCTGCACATAACTGAGTTCGTAGAGAGAATGGCTTGTCAGGCCTTGCGAACCTCAGGGAGCTTCAANGTCGTGGGATGCTGCACATAACTGAGTTCGTAGAGAGAATGGCTTGTCAGGCCTTGCGAACCTCAGGGAGCTTCAACGTGCAGTGTCTCGGCACTTGTGGCTTATAGATACCAGCTTGCGACGTATAGATATGTACCGTTCCTCTTCTAGTATTATTTAAAAAACAGCCGTATTTCAAGGGGCACTTTCTGGTTTGTTGTTTTTTTAGTAGTTCACAGAAGAGTGTTCTGTGCGAGTTCTGTGAGTTGTCAGGTAGCGCATATTTGGGTCGTGCTCCTGTGGTTTACTTTGAAACTCTTCCTCATGAAGGTCCTTCTTACAGGAGTCTGGAACATAAACTAACTCCTAATACGCCATTTGGAACAAACAAAATTTTGGTAGTTGACATTGAAATTATGAAAGAGCAATAAGCCAACGGTTTTCCCTGACTTTGTGAGCTATTGCTTTGCCATGTTGATGTAGTTATTTATCATGATGTGTTGTACTGCAGTGACATGTAAACATTTCTGGCAGAAGAAATGGCTTAGTATAAATACATCACTATCTGAAATGTTTGCACGCTAAGTTAGTAAAAACAACTATGCAACTATGCAGGATTGCCCTTCCTTAATTTTTCTATGTTGGCTTCCGTAAAACTGTTGTAACATAATTAACCTCGGAAGTGTAAATTTATGTCCCACACACTTTTAAGCGATGTCTGTTCTGTTCAGTGAAAGGTGGCAGTGATCAAAATTCTTGTATTGCATGCAGTTCTTGGTAAGTGTGTTGATGTTTATGTTATTTGGGTTTGACTTATAAAGAAAGTTGAATGTATGAATGCAGTCGACTGTGTATATTTGTTACTTTCTAAGACTTGGTAATGCTGGTCCTAAATAAAATGAGGCGTTTGAGTACTATATAGTTGAAACAGAACTGAGAAACTGAGAACACTTATTAATATATGCTTTTTGGAATTGGTTTGCCCTGCATTTTGTGAGCATTATCCTGGTATTATTTACTTTAGAAAGTGTTAAAAAAGGAGATGTCAGTGTATTTACCATGTGTTCTAGAGCTACTAGGAGGTAAAAGTTAAAGTTTTCATTGGCATCCAATTAAATTCTTTTGAGTGCAACATGCAGAGGAAACAGCTGATAATAGCTGATGAAAGGTTGTCGAGGGCCATGGTGGTGGTAGAGAGGCGCATGTGTCAAACTGAGATGTGTAGCGTGACTTGGGAGTTGTGGTGGGCGTGTTGCCAGGAGGAGACTCTGAAGGTGTGGAGGGGGACGCTGGAGGAGATGCGCAAGCAAGTCGTTGATCTGATCATCGCCAAGAACAAGAAGGCCAAGTGAAGCTGTCGTTGGCTGCGTGCTGATACTCGCGTCCATGCTCGTGCACTCTGCTGCACGGGAGTGCAGTGTATGTGACGTGCATCACTGAACTGCACTTTCATTTAAGATGATTGATACTTAACAGTTGTGTTTATTACTGCATTTTCACTGAGTAAAGTAAAAAAAAGCATAAGAAATAAAAGTCTTTTGGCATATCATTCAAAGCAGTGTTAACGATTTGCCAATTATCTATAAACTTCAGTTTTCATTGTAAGGATTGTCAAGTTCCCCATATTTTTGTAAAGTTTCGACATCTGAGTAAATAAATACATAATAAAACCTTTAATTATATAAAATTAATAAAATGCAATTAGTTTTGCAGCTTATTGTAAATACTGGCATTAAAAAAATATAATGGTTTGAAACCATTAAATTTAGTACGTAAATTTTATACCCTAAAATTTTTATGCAAGTTGTTTTATAAAAAATTGACATTAATCACCAGAAGGAGAATTGTGATTTAAAGTGTGTGTAACTGTGTTGCAGCCGATGTAATTTACATGTCTTCGTGAATCGGGTGACAGTAAGTTTGTAGGTAGGACTTTGTCTCGTCAGCAGCGAGGTCATTAGAGGCAGAGCAAGTTGCTCAGACAAGCAGGAACGGGGGAGGAATCTGTCTGGGCCTGTATGAGGGTGATGCCTCGCTCGTTTGGAGTGGGATGGATGTTGATGGGTGGTCCTTCCCCCTTGCAGTGCCAGGAAACGTGGTCTCTATTAACAGGGAGACACTTGGCAGTTCGTAGGTTGGAGGCTGGCCTGTCTTGCCATCGAGGGATAGGCAATAAAAGGATGTTTCTCAGTTTAAGCCTATGTGATATAGAGTTGTTACGAACTGTGTAGAATTTGGCCACAATTTTAAATATTGTTCGAGTATGTGCTCGTAATTGGATTTTCATTTTAAATATTTGCACCTGGTATAGTATACGGTAGTTTATTCAAATTTTGTTCTTAGAGTCACTGGACACCTACGTTATAAAATTATTAAAGTTCCAAGCTGTAAGTCTTGCTCATTTACATGTCCAAATAATTTGTATTAATTTGTTCTCTAGAACAAACTGAAAATATGGAATGCATGTTTTTTTGGAGGTGGTTTTGTCTGCAGATAACATGGCAATTGTGATTTGCTGTTACACACACGGCAATGGCGCTACAAGCACCTACCAGCGGTCGCAGGCACTGGCATTTAGTCGAAGCTGCATTCATGCAAAAAACACCAGACGATACCAAGCAAGCATACACATTGAAGAAGAATGCCAGGACGACACCAAATATGTTGCTTTTTGTAATTAACTTACTTCAAGAGAGGACTCTTAATCGGACTGAAAACCGCAGGGTGATGTATTGTCGTATGACCCACCATGTGGAATATTCAGACCCTACTGTCAGATGCTGTTGGGAGCAGTGGATATGTGAAAGCATCCACACATGGAGGACCATTTCAGGATGAATGAGGTCGACAGCTAGTCAAGAGGGTCCTGTGTGCTCACAAACCATATCCCGACACCTTGCAGAGGCAAATCTGCGATTCCAGTACCCATTACTAGGGCCATGGACTTTTCGCGATCGCGAATAAACGACGACAAATGGGAAATTGTCACAAAATTTAGTTTTTACGCGAAATATGGCATATCTGACTTAAATGCGCTAAATATAGCCACGTTTTTCACTAAAATTTTGTTTACAGTATTGCAAAGCAAGCACGCGCTCACATTTTAACACTAGGTGGTGAAATATTGTATTTCGGCATGTATAGGCTGCACATTTTTACAAAAAAAAAAATACTACGAAAATGGGGTGCGAGTTATTTACGAGATATTGGCATTAAAAGAAGATTTTACCCTCTAAACATGTTCAGAAATTGGTCAACATACAGAACATTTTAATGTTTTAACTTAGTTTGTAAGGTGGTAAAAAAATGTGAACAAATGAATAGCTTTTCACTCGTACAATAATTTGTTCACTCGAGTTCATAAACAAAATATCTTTATTGTGCACGCGTAGAAAGTAAACATGGAGGAGCTCGGTCATAGCTGCCGTACATGAGAAAATAATTACGCTGCTGTTCACGAGAAAGATATCTTACGTAGTTCGCACACCCGCCACCGCACCACAAATGCACATAGATAGACGCCATTTTGTGTAAAATGTTGCCGTGCTTTTGCTTTCTCAAGTCACGATACCATCTGTGGAATACTATACGCGGGACGTATATTTGTAAACAGTAATAATAAAATTTTCTATTGTTCTGTTGTGTAAGGTCGAAATCATTACTATTTTGTATTTTAAAAAAAGAATTGTTCCTGGTGCTTCTTAATTCTTTGCCTAGTATAGATTATACACCTAATTTGACAACTAGTTTGGACTGTATATATTTGGTATTTACTTTACTATTTATTTTTGCGTGGGTTCCTGTTACGTGTGTTGACATATTTTAATATACCAAAAATTATTTCTTTGCATGAACGGGAACGGAAATTTAAAAGTAATGGTTTCTTCATATTTGATGAACGAAACAAAACGATGATGTGTAAATACTGCAACAGCACGTTGAATGGCAACGCAAAGAGACATGCAAAAAACATGTACAAGGTGATTCGCACAAACGAAAAAAAGAATTCTACCTAAAAAAACGATAGCACCCCAAAACAACTAAGCATTATTAGCACAATTGATAGAAGTCAGACAACAAAACAAAATAAACAAGAGTTTATAATAGATTTCACGAAAATGTTGCTCGCAGCCAACATACCTATTGAAAAGGCAGACGATGAGTCCTTGAAAAATATGTACCAGGTAAGCATGTCAATGCAGGGCTTTCTTCTATCTGTATTNTATAATAGACTTCACGAAAATGTTGCTCGCAGCCAACATACCTATTGAAAAGGCAGACGATGAGTCCTTGAAAAATATGTACCAGGTAAGCATGTCAATGCAGGGCTTTCTTCTATCTGTATTTTTGTTTATATATTTGCACAGTGATAGAGGTGAGCCGATATGGTTATTGAGCCTTTTCCGATATTGCCGATACAAACTTACCAATATTGCCGATACCGATACTGCCTTAAGGAAAAATAACATTTTTTCATGTTTCAAAAAATTAAAAACTTTTATTTTTAAAACATTTAGTTAAAGAAAATTTTAATTGTCTTTGTTTTTATTGTTTCAGTGATAGGCCAAACTATCAAGATAAATAAAAATCTAGGAACCACTTAATAGTTAGTAATTAAGCATATTTTTAAGACAAAAATAATCTAAATTGATGTAAAAAAATGTGTAAGATGTGATGTACATATGAATTATGCATACAATGTATTTGTAGTATTCAACCTACCTTTGTTTTCCACAATATTAAATGGTAAAAGATCTGTGCAAATGATTTTTCCGATGAGACTATTTATTTTCACAGTGCGAGCATGTGATGACGGATAAGATTTATTTTTTTCCATTAATTCATACACGTTATGAAATTTCGGTTTAGATCTGTTTACATCAGGGCTTGATGAACATATAGCCAAACAATCGTTATCTGAAATTTTTGAAGTACTCGCATTTATGGCATTGCTAGGCGTATTTTCTCGGCCAGAAAGTTGTGTTGAGAGTTGTACAACATGCCTAGAATCTGAAGCNTTTCCATTAATTCATACACGTTATGAAATTTCGGTTTAGATCTGTTTACATCAGGGCTTGATGAACATATAGCCACACAATCGTTATCTGAAATTTTTGAAGTACTCGCAATTATGGCATTGCTAGGCGTATTTTCTCGGCCAGAAAGTTGTGTTGAGAGTTGTACAACATGCCTAGAATCTGAAGCTCTTCCACTTCAAAGGGTGCGTACACTCATGGTGCTGTTTTAAGTTTGTGGTACTATACGACCTCGATGATGTACCGCCTCTCGAAACCAAATATTGCAAACAGCCTTGCATTCTTGCGTGTTGTTTAGGGTAAAAAAATTCCACACGCGACTTTTCCTTCCAGCCATATAATTTGTTTTTTGCTGGCACACGTAAATAATTTCACAGCGTTCATTCTCTAACCTAACACCGTCATAGCAACAGCAAACAAACCAACGAAACAAATAAAAAAAAAAGACAAACTGTAGGAATGGCGCTGCTAGGCGGCAGTAATGTGTAGCATGTAACCAACATTACAAGATTACATAATTTTTTTTATGCATCGCCGTGTTCGCGGTTGGACATGAAACTACTAAGACAAAATATTTATGGAAGTAATCGTAAATAATAATAATTATTGTTAATATTAAATATGTGTTAGGCTGATTAAATATTAAGTTTTGTTCATGCGGCAAGCTTGCCTTCAGAGATAAAATTCAGTAAACACAAATGGTGGCTACTATTGTTTTGTTGTATACATTTTTTGTAAACAATCATGCAAAACGTGCCTAATTTTGCTTTAGAAATAAACACAGCCAGTTAGGTACTTTAGTAAAAAACCAATTTAAAATAGTTATTATTTTAATAAAAGTAAAACCAAATAGTGCGCTAATCCACTCCAATTATGACAAGGTGAAAACAGCATCATCTTAGATTCTTAGGGTAAAATATCGGTTATAATATCGGCGATTTAAACATGAATTGCAAACAATTCCGATAATTACGATATCTGCCGGTTTCGATATATCGGTACCGGTATCGGCTCAGCCCTACACAGTGATGCACAGAGGATGTCTTCCCACTTTATGAAAAAATATCAATCTTCATAGATTACTATAAAATCAACATATTCTAAATGTCATAAACCGACAATTTTTATTTAGTTCTTTGAAATCATGTTTCCAATGTTTACCTACGTGTCAAATTTTTAGGTTCCTTTTTTTATTGCTATAAAATATTGATAACAAATATAAACCAGAAAATACAGCAATTTGTCTGAATTGTCCTTACAAGCTTTTGTTAATTAGATGAAATTAATAAGTTTTAAAAATAAACAAAGAAATAGGCCTACCCAATTTCTCACTTTTATTTCAGGTCCGGGAGATATTCCTATTCCAACGGTCCAGGTCCTGAGGAAAAATTATGTCCCAAAAATCAGAGAGGATCATTTCACTCAATTAAAGGAGGCTTTAAAAGACAAGAAAGTTTGCATCATGTGTGATGAAACCACAAAGAGAATGGGATGCTGCGTATTTGTTTTGATATGTGTTCTTTCAGACATTGGTGAACAACGTGTGTTTGTAGGTGGCATAAAGGAACTGGAGAATGCAAATGGCACTGAGTGTTCGCGAGCAATTTTCCCTGTGGTAGCACAGCATGAAATTAAATATGAAAATGTTGTAGCAGTGGTAAGTGACTGCACGCTACATGACTATATGTATGGACTCTTTGAGGGTGATATTTTCCAAAAGCATGGTTCATGTTCAGTGCTGGACACATAAGCTTAACATTGTAGCTAGTTTGTGGAGTGTTGCACTGCCACAGTTGTTCATGTGTTCAAAATGCCAAACAAGCATTTCTCAATGCTCGTCAGAGAAAACTCAGATATGTATCTTTCCTGAAGGAAAAGCATCCTGGTGGGGAAAAGAAAGCCACCCTCTTCCCAGTACCAGTGATGACCAGGTGGAACTCTTGGTTTCATTCTGTTGAGTACATTGCAGAATATCTTGAAGATCTGATTGAATTCTTTCAGCAAACGGAAGCTGAGGGTAGTGCTACAAACTATTTCAGCAACTTAAGCATCACCGAATGTGACACCGTGAAGTGCTATGCACTGTTTTTAGTAGAACACTGCACTTATTGAGAACATTGTGGAGCTTGAGGGCTCACAGTACATCATATGTCACAAATTATACTCGTTATCATAGTTAGAGAACACCTTTTTGTTAGTTAGCAGAGGTATATTTAGAGAAAAAACCTCTGCTGTTATTGCTCAACTGCCAACATAGGTTAAGCAGTGTGCAATGAAGGAAGACCTAAAAAATGTGGGTTTGAAGTGTCACTCCAAACTACACAGTCTTGAGGATAAAGACACTGCAAAACAATTTTTTGCAACTACTGACCAATTGTTTGGTGTCAGAAATATAACAAACAACATCGTTGATGAAAAATTGTTTGCGTCTGTAGGAAGTCTCGCTTTGCTGAACACACTCACACAGACAGAATTCCTGCAAGGCTATCTTGATTTTCAGCAGCAAGTTTCAAGAATTTTTAAAGAAGGGCAAACTACTGATGTCCTCAATGTTTGGCATGGTCTACGTGAGCAACATTCAACTTTTGTGTCACAAGCTGTGTCCATGCTGGGGATTCCCACATCAAATGCAGACAGCGAGCGGGCTTTCTCTGCATATGGACACATTTTAACTGATTTGCGGACAGGTTAAACACTAACAACATTGAGCTAATGCTTGCCAAATACTTTGGTGCTAGCATGTAAATGACACAATATGTTTTTTTTTGTGATAGGATTTGGTATTCTCATTTTCAAAACTTAGTGGTGAATTTTTGTGTGTGTTCTTAAGTTAGAAGTCTTAATTTTTCGTGTGTCTACATATATTGGCATTTATCAATTTGACACTTGTTTCGGTAGTGAACTCTGTTTGTACAAAAATGTATAAATATTTTTCTGTACTGTGTCTTTTACATTTTGTAGTGCTGTGTCAAAATGTAATCCTCAAATAATATTTTTAATGTGAATTAATATATAATTTTTTAGTAGCCAGTAACGTGAAATGTGAAAATCCTGTTTTTTTACTAATTATTTCCAGTTTATTTACCTACAAGACACAATTCCATTGCTTTTTAGTTTTTTGCACTGGATTTTCAAACATTCATGACGAACAGTCAAGTTTTTATTTTCCACTTTAATGTTTTTATTTACCGCCTTAATGTTGTTAAGTGAATTTTTGTACCGCTTTTAACAGTTTTTTATGATGAAATTTGGAAATTTTATTTACCACTTTTAGGGGCCCTTACCCATTACCATTAGGTGTTCTGAAACAACTGCAGCTCTGTGTGCCGTGGTGCCATGCCAGAGTAATGTGGAACACCACAGACTGGCTGTAAGCAATGTTTAGTGATGAGTTCCGCTTCGTTATGGGGATTGATGATTACCGCACCCAGCCCAGGTGTGGAGGGCGCCTGGTGAATGCCACAATCCCGGTCTCGCAATTGAGTGGCACACTTCCCCAAGAGCACGCATTATGGTCTGGGGAGCCATAGCCTACGATAGCCTATCCGCTTGCAGAACATCGATGGCCCAGTGGTACGTGGGCGAGATCTCACGTCCCCATCTGCTCCTGTTTATGGTCCGGATTTCAGGTGCGATATTCCAGCGGGATAATTCTTGCCTGCACGTTGCATGGGTCGCCCAGGACTGCCTCCGTCATGTCCAAACACCGCTATGGCCTGCCTGTTCCCCTGGCAAGTCCCCAGTCATGCATGTGTGGGACCATTTGAAACTCCAGTTGCTTCTGTGCCACAGTATCCAGGACTCCAAAACACATCGTCCAACAGTTGTGGGCCTGTCTGCCTCAGGACGACATCTGATGTCTGCTGGACTCCATGCTAGACTGTGTTGCAGTGCGAGGGGGCGCGACGCACTATGAAGATGACTAGACGGTGTACCACACATCCATATGTAACTGTCCTGCTGATGTGTTTTTGTGATCATTTGTATTACTCATCTGCATCACTACCTCTATAAAGTTTCAGTAGCATCCAATGCATCCTTCTGTGTGTGTGCTATTTTTATTGTCCGGCAGTGTATTATATCTGGTTTAGTTCGTCTTCTTTCATTTGCTTTTTCATTATATTTTGTTTATTACATTTTAACAGTTATTCCTTGTGATTTCACTTGGGCAAAACCCTCAGCGGTATCACTGAAATCAATGTGATGTTATTTTGCGTGCAAAGAAGCATGAGACTATTGAGCTTTCTTTTTTTGAGTGACTGTCTTTTTTTGTTCTTAATTATTTTAGGCGCTAAACCTGTTTATGCTAAGCTATTACCCACTGCAGCGGTAAGATATTTCCTTATTGCTAAGTCTACCTCATTTGCCCTACTAAACAAATAATTGAAGAAGTAAACTAATAAACCTAGCTATTAAAGCCAATTGTTGGAATGGTTTAACTCAAAGGGAAACTATTAACATCATGCAAATTTATTGAATATTTTAAATTTTACCTTGCACATTTTTCACTTAACTTGACGTGCCCCTGGACGCGGACCTAGTGTTCTACAATAATGATCCCTTCCATTTTGTTTCGGAAAAACAAAGTCTACTTGCTCAATTTAAGTGGGTTTTCTTTTGGTCCACTGTACTCACCAGACGTGGCTCCAAACTACTTTGATCTCTCTCCTCAGCTGGAGGTCCACCAGGTAGTCAGCGATTCAGTTACATCTAGCAAGCGCGTCAACAACTGGCTTGTTCAAATGTGCATGCTGTGGTACAGAGGATGTCTCGTCATGAAATGGCAATTGAGAGAATGACAACTGCATGGATGAGTAACTATTGTATGTATGCTGCAATACATTTTTTAACATTTTTTTACTTGTTTTTATTTTTGTTTTATTCCCAAACTGAGTAGTAGTTTATGTTGTTAAGAAAAGAAATTAGATTAAAGTTAATTTTGCTGAGTGAATCTACAGAAGAGTGACACCTCTACTGGGCAAAATACCTTTCACTACTACCATAGAGGTCAAGTACAAATTTTCTTCCAGCCCCATGATCTGTCAAAAGTGTATCGAAACAGTGTTTTGTCATTTGTTTTCTATAAAGTTCAACAATATTTTCATAAATTAATACCCTGAATATTACATACTGTGCTGGCCACTAAACTTGCAACACCAAGAAGGACGCACCTGATGGAACTCGCATTGGAGTAATGCGTAGACAGGGTGGGTAGGACAATGGAGTCGTTAGTTCAGCAGAGTGGCGCAGAATGTGCACCAATGGTGATACTGATAAGCAGTATATAAGTGGAGGTCACAGAGTCGCTGAGAAGTAGTGGCATTGTGTTTCCCTGCAGTTCTTGTATACCAGAGTTCCAGCCCGCAGGCCAAATGCAGCCTGCGGCAATATTTTACCTAGTCCGTGATCACATTTACAGTTTTCGCAGCCATATTGTATCGTCTCTGAATAAGTACTACAGTAAATATTGAACACGGTGCTAATGAGAGAGCAGTTACCAGTAAGCCTTCTGTTCAAAATGACGCGTAAAGATGAACGCATCGAGCATGAGAAAAGAACTAAGATTTTAGTGCTGCATATGGCAGCAACGTGCTGAAGAAGTTCACAGTATTGGTGCGTTGTGACAGTGAGCTCAGTCATAAGCGCTACCATCTAGCGGTGAAAACAGTTAGCATGAGAACGTAGTTTAGTATGGCATGTGTGGATGGCAGCAAGATACTGAACTGATGCCATACACTGTGCGTCAGTTGCATCGGAACAAAGATCTGCGTCGTTTCAGTGTATAACACACGCGTTCAATGATGCAAGTAACTGTAGTTCTACAAAGTTGTCCATCTGTTTACAGTGACTGAAATCCAAGGGCAATCTAAACATGTTATCCAATGCATGCAAAAGGAAAGTTGGGGTGTGGATTATTATTATTTTTTTTTTACTGAATTGGGTAATAAAGTATTTTACGTAATCTGTAATGAAGCTGTCGTGGTACTAAAGGAGTATAATATAAGGAAACAAAACACACAGGTGAGTTCTTTTAATTCACTGTGTAACTTCGGTCGGAAAAAATACTCACTAAAACTTTGCCCGTCATNTAATATAAGGAAACAAAACACACAGGTGAGTTCTTTTAATTCACTGTGTAACTTCGGTCGGAAAAAATACTCACTAAAACTTTGCCCGTCATTGCAACAATTAACATTTAAGAAGATGAACAGAGAAAGTGAGGCCCCAACAAAGCTAGTTTTCAAGAAGGTGCATGTATTAGCCAAGTGTGGTAAGCCATTAACTTATGGTGAAGTAGATAAAACATGCATGCTTGCAGCAGCAGAATAGGTATGTCCAGAAAAAGTAGATTTGTTCAAGTCTATTAGTCTTTCTATGAATAGATTTACTTGAAGAAAAGAGGAAATTGGCAATAATATTGTCTGTCATTTAACTGAAAAGGCTGAGAAGTTAGTTTGTTNTTTACTTGAAGAAAAGAGGAAATTGGCAATAATATTGTCTGTCATTTAACTGAAAAGGCTGAGAAGTTAGTTTGTTTTTCTCTTGCACCTGAGAATTCAACTGATGTCACAGGTGCTTTGCAACTGCTGCAGTTCGTTCGAGGCATTGACGAGACTTTTTAATTTACGCAAGAGTTAGCATCTCTTCACAGTGTGCATAGACAACAGGCATCAATATTTTCAAAGAAGTGGAGAAAATGCTTTCTCGGTACAAACTGCAATGGAAACAATTGAAATACATTACTACTGATGGAGGAAAAAATATGCGTGAAGTTAAATCAGGTTTTGTAGGACAAGTCTACAAAGCAATGGAAACTGAAGGTCGTCCAGAACTAATGGTTCTGCATTGTATTCTTCACCAAGAAGCGTTATATGGCAAGTATTTGGATATTGCATGCATAATGGAACCTGAAGTGTCTACAGGAATGTCATTCGCTCTCGTGGCCTTTATCATCGCCAATTTTGTGCATTTCTTGAAGAAATAGATGCATCTTTCCATGATTTGCCATACCATACATCAGCGCGATGGTTTTCTAGTGGAAATGTGCCAGCAAGGTTTTTTGAGCTCCGAAATTAAGTTAACATGCACCTGAATGAAAATAACAGGGCATTCATTACCGTTGCTTGCTGATAGTGGATGGCTGTGGAAGATAGCTTTTCTCACAGATTTGATGAGAGACACAAACTATTTAAATCTGAAGCTACAAGGCGAACATGGACTCGCATCTGACATGTGTAAGTGCATTTTGACAAAACTGCTTCTGATTAGATCACAGCTGACCAAAATCTGCTTTGCGCACTTTAAGAGTTGTGAAACATTATGTAACAAAGCAGAGATGCCATTTCCTGCAAACGTTGCTGTTAAAATTACAGTGTATTTAATTGCTCAGTTTGAAGCTTGTTTTTCAAACCTAAACATTCTTGTATCAGAGACAGGATCTTTGAAAGCCTGTTTGATTGCAGCGTTGAACGTCTTCCACCTGAATTGTAACTGGAAGTGATTGACTTGCTGTCCAGCAATGAACTCAAGGACAAATACAAAGAAGATAACTTAGTAGATTTTTACTGCAGCGTTCCAGTTGACACTTAACTGCAATTTGAAGCACTTTGCTAGCAGCTTTATTTCAATATTAGGCACAACTTATGTGTGTGAAAAAAACATTTTCAAAAATGAAATACGTGAACCGTAGCTACTGATCAAAGTTGTCCAATGAACATTTGCAGTCAACACCAATGATGAGAATTACGAAATTTGAGCCAAAAATAATGTCCATGTTGCAAAAGACACTATCACCAGGCTCGCTAGTGAAACAGTGTCTGTGTGTGTTGTATTTCACTCTAATTTAATATTCACATTTCATTATGAACAATTCTTTGCATTGCAAGTTAAGTCAGGGACCCAGTTTTTGAAACTGTCTGAATAACTACGCTAGCAGATTGATCCTATACTTCCATTCTGGTAGCAAGTGTCGGAATGACAAAATGCATATTTTTGAGATGCCTGTAGCGACTGTTGCAATGCAATGTATTGGATTTTCAAGGAATACGCAAATATAGTTTAGTTTATGGTATTCCTGCGGATACAAAAGATAAGAAATTTGATTGCACAGGTGTGTGGATGGATATGTTTTTCAGAGTATCAGGCCATCCCAATATGTGACAAACTCAGCTTCTGTTATTTTAGTGCTTTTAGCAGTTACACTTTTTACTGCAAAATTAAGCGTATTCGTTTTATATTTTAACCATTTCATGTTATGATTTACTTAATACGAACGCCACATCTATCAGTTTTTTTGTGCCAACTTAACATTACATAAAAGGATTTTTTCTCAGTTTTTTAAAGCAATTTTTATTTTATTGTATAACAATCTTAGTTTTCGCTCCACTTCATTGATTATATTTACATTTAACCATAAGAGAGTGTATATTTTTGTGTTTCTTTCATCGCACAATGTTATTTATAGACATCTCTAGAGGAATGATTATTCCTGCAGCTGCCTTACTGTCGGATTGATTTTGACACAGTACAGCTCGATTCCGGTATACATTTCTGCTATTGAGTGTTCAAAAATGGAAAAATTTGGCCCCAGGTGTATAACAGCTAAAATATTAGTGTTAATGCCTAAAATTAAAGCAAAATGTTGTAAAATGTTATTTCTGTTTGATTAAGATATGAACTTATGTATAACAAATAATAAAAATCAAATAAAAATGTAAACAAAAGAATAAAGTGTGCCACATATTATTAAACAACAATCATTGTTAAAATAGTGCTGATGTATAATCCTGTCTACGACTAGGCATATGCATTTGAACAGTAAAATTAATTTTGGTTTATTTACCATCAATTTTTTTTAAAGAATTAACTAGAATGTAAGAAAAAATATCCTAATCTGATGAAAACAAGTTATTGCATTTAGTGGTTTCGATTTTGCAGAGTATTTTGCATAGTATTGCCTGGGAAAGTTATCTCAGAATGTAATGTGGCCCTCGTGTCGAAGTTTGGAGAACCTTGGTGTACACGCATGGAGTGAGCATGCGGTGTTGAAGAACACAACCATATCAACATACCACCTTTGACCGTGGGTGAATTGTGGCCTGTCGGGTTTGTGGATTATCCTACCATGAAATTGGTTCTCACATTGGAAGAAATGCAACCACAGTGAAGCAGATATGGGATGAGTGGGTCGGGGAGAGACTGCCTGAGGGACATGCAGGAAATCAACAACGCTGTCACATTAACAAGCACAATGACAGACATTTGGTTCACGTGTTGGTTACAGACCATACAGCCACAACAATCAGTGTTTGCATGCATGGTTCATCGCTGTTTGCAGTACAAGGGCATCTTGTCCAGGCATTGTTACTGTGGCTGCCATGGTTTGTGGAATGTCGGCCCTCGGGGGATGAATTTTTCCCCTGTTTGCAGCACCATGATGGTCTCATCCATGTCCGTTGGCACCGTGGCAGAGTCCTGCATTATGCACAGTCGTACTGGCCCAATACCAGGAGTTATGGTTCAGGATGCCATCGGGTTTGAGTCTGCTCGTGCTTAGTCCGCATCGCTGGTACACTAATCAGCAACTGTTACATCGTGGAGGTGTCGGAGCAGCTTGTTGTCATCCCATCAGGGTCAGCCTGAAGCCCCTGTTTCAACAGGACACTGCGCAACTGCATGTAGCACACATCGCCCACTGCGTCCTTGGCCAGCACGTTGATGGGATCTCTCGCCCATCTGCAACATGCGGTCCATGGTCGGACAATGACTGGCCTACCACACGACGCTTGTGGCCACAATAGATGAACTTTGAGCACGTATGGTAGCAGCATGGGCAGAGATACCCCAGGCAGACATCCAAAGTGTCTTCGTCTCAGTGCCGTATTATGTAGCTGTGGTTATTGCTGGCCATGGTGGGGCCACACAGTATTGATGTTCTGTGTTTTGTATATTATACTGAGTGGCAGGGGCCACGGTAGCGTAGTGGTTAGACTACTCACCTGCCATCTAGGCGAAGCGGGTTCAATTTCCAATGGGGTCGCTCCTGGATTTTTGTATGTAGGAATCATGCCGGACGATGCTGTTGGTCAGTGGGTTTTCTCGGGGATCTCATGTTTCCCCGGCCCCTTGCATTCCGGCGCTGCTCCATTTTCACCTTNAAGCGGGTTCAATTTCCAATGGGGTCGCTCCTGGATTTTTGTATGTAGGAATCATGCCGGACGATGCTGTTGGTCAGTGGGTTTTCTCGGGGATCTCATGTTTCCCCGGCCCCTTGCATTCCGGCGCTGCTCCATTTTCACCTTGCTTCACCCTCATCGGCTCTCATGACCTCGTTAAGAGCCGCCCAAATCTGTTCTGCAAGAGTAATCATGTTACCTGTGCATGATGGGTATTGTCTGATAAATCTGGTTTTAATAGCTCATATCCTTGGCGTTGCAATTTTAACAGTCAGCAGTGTATTAAAAATTTAAATTTGTGTTTTTATACAAAATATTGACATAATTTGCCACCTAAAATTCTTCCCTTGAAGTTCTGGTATTATGAAAAATGCAGAACAAAACCATGAAATGAATTGTTCCTACATATAAAGACGTAGCTCTAGGGGAAAATAAAATAAATTTTCTTTGAAAATTTTTTCTTCTTCTAAGATTCATGTTAAGACGGTTAATTACTAAAATTGTAATTCTAGGCACAATTTTTTTTCCTCCTTCAAGATTGTGGCTAAAAGCAAGGTTGTAGAGTAGTACAAAATAGGTTTAAGAAACTTTTAAGAAGAGGATAAAATATATTACAGTTTTTCCCTAACTGTGATAACTTTTATGGCCACGTGTTGACAGGACAAAGTGGGGACTGAAAAATAGCAAGAAAGGTCTCAACTTCATAAGCGAAAATGTACACTTCAAATCACAATTACTTTTAATTTATTGTTTTCTCCAGTGTCATATTGGTCTCTCATAGATGGAGAGTTTTTCAGCTTGTTGGGTAACATATTATTAAATAAGCTACACCTTTGACTACCCTAACCCATGATCACACCATCTGACAAACATTCTTGTTCAAATGGGAAAATTTGTTTTCTATAAATTCAGGAGTTAGTTTCAGATCTTATGTGGGAACTAGATTATGTAAGTGCTTACCAGGAAAGGTGTGAGTGCCATTCTTATGCAAAAACATTTGTTACTGTTGCAAATTCAGTAGTTGATGACGTACTGAAGAAAAGAAATTCTCGAGTACAAATGTTAAGGCGAAGTTGAGTAGGTAGTTGGGCATGCCAAATGGATAGAGAAGTAAAAAAATATGTGCCTAACAAAAAGAACAAAAATAATTTGTATGTATATGTACAGAATTTTATATTAGATAGAACATCACTGATGTGTAAGCTTATTAAGAGGTTCAGCTATCAGTACTCATGCAAAATGATGACCCATTTTTTCTAGTACCTTGCTGAAGCAAGTGCTTTGATAATTAGAAATGATTTTCTTTTATTACTCTAGTGTTTATTAACAACTGTTCAACATTTTTTATTTTTGGATAGTTTAAAATATTTTTGTTGCAGTTCGTAGCTTGAAAATAAAAGAATTTAAATAGTTAAATGAAAAAACCAAATTAGGTCATTTTGTACAGATACTAATTTCCGTGTTTTATTTAGTTTCAATTTATTTCTTATTACAATATTTTGTTATCAATTTCTGGTATAAGCGTGTTATATGCAACATGTTTTGGAAACATGTGGCCAATCTGTGCCAGGGGATTGCTGATGTGAAAAGAAGACCTTTGAAATACGACGTCCATGGTTCATCTCAAATAGGGGCTGCAGCAGTCCCAAGGCTGCGTCCGAAAAGCATATTATGTGGGATATTATGAAAAGTACTTGTGTTAGAGGAACAAAATTTTGTATACGAATTAATTAAACCAAGATCTAGGATAAAATGAAAGTATGGTATGTCGTATCACCTATCACCCCCTTCATGTAAAAAATAGAAGTTGACACACTGTTATTACCAGTGGCGGATTTACAAATTTGCCACCAGTAGGCTATTCAAATTTTGCCGCCCCTACCGACCTCTAGAATTAGATACCCTAGTTCACAATCATATAAGTTACAATTTTTTTTGTCAATGAAATTGTAACTTTATGATTTGTGCACTAACGTCCTAATTACACCACCTTTTTCCCGTAATTAGTACGATTGTGAACTAGGGGATCGATGTGTCAGTTTCTAGATTATTTTCACAACCCAACGATTTAGTTAAGATTGCACAAGAAATAGTTTTTGGGTATATTTCTGAGCTAATAAAAGCTCAATCATGTACTACTAATAAGGCGGGGTAAGGTATGCCTCAATACTACTTACACAATAATGTACGTTCGGTAAACGTAATTAAATAATTTTTATTGCGCTTACTTACAGTTTAAAAACAATATATTCAATTATCTGGTAACAATCCGGCTGATGATGTCGATGAAATTCAATTAATTAAGTTATGAAAGTTTTACAATACCTTTTTGCGCGATTTTCTATTGGCAAAATCATCAATTATATCGTCGTATGAAATCTTGTTCATTAGTTCTGACTCTATGCACAAAAGAGCTAAGGCGTTTAGCTTTTCTTGGCTTAAGGTAGATCTTAGATAATTTTTCACCCGTTTTAAGCAAGAAAAGCTTCTCTCACCCGAACAATTTGTCGCTGGTGTACATAGAGCCATGCGAACTGCTATATCCAAGTTTGGATAAACGTTTTGCAAATTCTGTTTTCGCAGGAACGAAGATAGACTTTTCAATGATCCAGAATCTGGTTTTACCAAAATTCTTTCAGAAGAAAGGTGGCATTGCAAATGTATGCATTCTTGAACTAAGTCAGTCTCTAAATCATTAGATACATTTCTTCCAAGAAAAGCGCTTTTTCCGTAAGGGTTGATGATGACATTTCACTCATTTTGGTCAGAAATGAAAACTTTTCATTGAACCTGTTGTAGGCCTCCTGCGTTTTTCTAATTCGGATACGAGTCTATCAATGAGGACGAAAAATNAAATGTGTTAACCCTGAAAGTTTCACTCGCAGTCATTCTCATTTCTTCATCGGGTGTTTCATCATAATTTTTTTTTTTTTTCGGTTGTCTTTTACCCATGTATTTTGTATACTGCTTCGACACGCTTAATTCCATCGCCTTTTGTTCGAAATACTTAAAATGTTCTCGTTCAGCTACGAAAAACTTGCAAAGAGGTTCGTAAAGATCGGCGACAGTGATCAAATCTACGGTAGAAGCCTGAATTTGAACATTCACTTTGTTAATTCTTTCCAAAAAAACATTCCACACAACAACCATTACCGCCGTTTCCAGTTTTTCTAAATTCAAAAGTATTCCCGTCGCTTCGTTTCGCGTTACAGGCTTTTCGGTACAATCATCCTTGATTGATTCCAAAGTTTTAAGGACTTCGTGCCAACAATATTTCAAACTTCTACATGCGCTCTCTCTAGCTGACTAACGTGTCAGATTTACTCTCTTTAGCGTTTTCCCTTTCCTGATTTCAGTCATTAATTTTTGCCAGCGCTGTGTCGAACTTACAAAAAACACGTAGATTATTTGAAGCAACATGAAGGAGCGCCAAGCTTCTGTGCAAGATTCTGCAGCCGCAGTTGCCACTAAATTTAAAGAGTGGGCAGAGCAAGGAACGAAAAAAGCAAAAGGTGCTTGGCTTTGAATTTGAGCCTGTAAGCCATTGTACACACCAGACATGTTCGCGGCATTATCATATGATTGTCCACGACAGTCTTCAATATTTATGCCCGGTGTTTTGAGATCCGAAATAATGGCAGAAAACATTTCTTTAGCTTTATGTCCCACTGAGGGCAAAAACTGGAGAAATCTGTCACACGGTTCGCCTGTTTCCAAAACGTATCTAATGGCGAGGGTAAGTTGGTCCACGTGTGCTATATCTGGTGTTGAATCGATGATTAAGGAAAAATATTTCACCTTCCTTATCTCGTCTCCAATGTGTTTTAAGACAAACGGTCTTTGATAAGTAACTGGTACTTCCAGATCCTTGATTCCCAAATCGTTCAATATGACTGGCTAAAAAAAGATCGAATTCAGCTAACAGTTCCAAAATCATACAATAATTTCCGTTATGCGGATCACCGAACTTTTCATTTTTTCCTCTGAAAGCGAGGCCTCTTGAACACAGTCACTTCACTACGGCAACAACCCTCTTCAGAACGTTTCTCCAATAAGTAATTTCTTCATAAATCTCGATATGCAGTAAATTATCGGGTCAGCCATCAATCTCACTTGTAACTTTCAAACTAAGGATACTTGATTTACGACGCGCCGAGTTTTCATGCTGAGCTACTCGGTGTTCTGCATTTTTCCAGTAATTAAATCCTCCGTTCTCAAATTGAGTCTTATTCTCCAATGGACCGAATGCCAAACAAGGCACGCAATATACATTTTTTTACTTTCAGAATAAACCAGCCAATTTCGGTCATTCACTTCATTATTTTTCGTTTTTCTTTGGAAGATACTCACTGGCAAGAAACGACGCTGATCAGCATATATTTTTTCACTTTTAGAGAAGTCACAAGACTTGTTTTGATATAAGCCGTACCTCGCGATGATCTCCCTTAAGGTATCGTTGATTTCCCATAAAGCTGGATCTTTGTTTAGATTTACTGTTTTTGCACTTGGTCATTACTTAACGTCTGATTCTGATACGCATCTTCAATTGTTATACTTATTGATGATTCCTCTACCGCCTCTACGTCAAAAACATAAATATCCGTTGTTCAGATTTCAGACATTGAACAATTACCTAACATAAGTACAAGAAATTTATTTAAGTATGTTATAACAAAAAAATTGTAATTTCTTTGCATAACTTCTGAAACAGCTATTTATCAAGTTAAATTACGTCTTACCGATTCGTTACGTATGATTTATTGTAATATATTATGATAACTTACCTACTATAAGTTTCTACGCATCGGTGATATTATGCTATGAATATATTCCTACAATCCACGAAACACTTTGAAAAATTACAGCACACAACCAGAAAAAGTAAATACGGGACGGGACTTGCCCGTTTGTATCGCCGACTGCCGCTCTATATCTATATCTGTGGAACTCAATGCCAGCATGCGGCGTATGCCTACAACANGCTCGTGCAGTCAATTCGGCCAGACACACTTAGCGAACGGTCATGTCAATCGTTCCCGTGCCGCAATCAAACGCGACTACGCAAATTGACAAAAATTTATCTAAGTGGTGAAACATATTACTTGTTGAATTGTGTGTGTGGACCTAATAACATTTAGGTAAATAAATATGAATCTTTTTAATTTCTGTAAGGAATTTAAAAAAAATTTAGCCCCAAATTTGCCGCCCCTAAAATCTGCCGCCCTAGGCTCTAGCCTACTCAGCCTGCTGGTAAATCCGCCACTGGTTATTACATATAACTTTTTCGTGTAAAATGCACACGAAGGTTTCAGTTGTAGCAATACTATGGCCTGGTGGGTTGGCAACACGTTATTCTCCTGGCGGTAGACACGTACTGGCTGTCATACAGGTCGCTCGCTGAAATTATCGCCAGGAACAAACATGCGGCAAACACATTACAATCAGTAAATGCACTACACAGGCATTTGGTGTACACAGGCATGTGTTTGGTGGTTGATTATGAAGCAAGGGGGTAGAAATGAAGGAAAAAAAGTTTCTATTCAAATGCTGCCTAACTCTGGCCGTTCTGTAGATACTGTAACCACGTGTTTTAGCGGGCTGTGGGTAAGTGTGGGCAATGATGGAGACATTGACGTCCTGCCGGAAAACATTAACTTTGTACTACAGTCAGTGATTACCTGAATAGGGCTTGCAACAGCAGACGCACGTTGTAGAATGTCATAGCTTCACCCCTCCCCACATGGTTGCTACCCTACTTCGATGCCAGAGCAGCCTGTTGTTCACTGTGCCATTGCATAGCTTCGCTACAGCAAGAGAGGGACACGGCATCGCACATTAATTTGGAGACGACGGATGTGGTGTTGGTGTATGGTGTAGCGAGAGGAAATGGAAGGGAAGTTGCACATTTGCACAGCCAACTATATCCTGCACGACGTCAGTCTAGCAGTCATACGTTTGGAAACAGTCGCAGCTACGAGAAACTGGTACTTTTGGAGGTGAGGTGCGCTAGATCAACAGAGAAGTATTCGAACCTCACGTTTTGAAGAGGCGCTCTTGGAGAGTGCAGAGGAAAACCCTTCTACCACCACCCATGCTATTGCACGTGTAATAGATGCATCAAATGCAACAGTATGATGTGTACTACATGAACAGCTACTGCGACCGTGCAGTGTGCGAAAGGTGCAAGCAGATTATGCCCCTCGTTGAGATTTTTTGCCAGCGGTTCCTGCATCAGTGTGAAATGGTTCGTGATTATCGTGATATTGTTATGTTCACAGACGAAGCTGTATTTACACAGGAAGTGTATTTTAATAGTGTAAATGATAGTCTGGGATGGTGACTAACCCACCGTGCAACTGCAACGAGGGGCTATCAGCACCGATATTCGGTCAACGTTTGGGCTGGAATACTTGGCGATAATGTTATCGAGCATTACTTGCTGCCAATCCGTTTGACAGGCTTCCAGTTTTGATATTTTCTGCAGTTCACGTTGCCAGACTTACTGGAGGATCTTGCGCAGGCCGTTAGACAGCGTGTGTGACTACAACACGACGGCGCTCCACCCCATTTCACGAGAATTGTGCGTGGCCATATGAACACAGCATATTCCGATCGCAGGGTAGGACGGGGCGGGCCTGTTGCATTGCCACCACGCTAGCCGGATCTTACCCCATTGGACTTTTGGCTGTGGGGATTCGTCAAGGCGTTGGTATACGCGACACTCAATGGATCCGAGGGCTTGTTAGCGAGGATCACGGCTGCCTGTGATAAGGTGTGCGACACACCAGTTGAACCATTACACCTACTGCAATGAGGTTGGAGGTGCAGATTTAGAACAGTTGCTGGTATGAAGTTTCCAATATGAAGCTGTAATGGCTGCAATGTCAGTTTCGCTGTGTAGTGCTGCCTGTGCCCGTACCAACCACCACACATGCAACATCTTTGAACACATTGCGACTAACCAAATTTTATTAAAGTCATTACTGCAGTCACGCTACTTGCAGCATAGTGTATTATTCCTACTTTGTTCTTATCGCATCAAATCATAACTAATTCACACATTTCGACTACCATCCAACACATGTGGTTACGTATCTGCATAACGGCCAGAGTTGGGCAGTTGTACAGAAACTTTGTCTTCGTTTCTACCACCTTGCATCATAATGTGCCACCAAACGCAATTAAATGTCGGTGTAGCACATTTACTAATTTAATTTGTTTGTTGCCGGTTTGTCCTTGGCGATAATTATTCAGCGTGCAACGCCATATTACAGCCAGCATGAGTTAACTTCCAGGTATAGAGCNCTTGCAGCATAGTGTATTATTCCTACTTTGTTCTTATCGCATCAAATCATAACTAATTCACACATTTCGACTACCTTCCAACACATGTTGTTACGTATCTGCATAACGGCCAGAGTTGGGCAGTTGTACAGAAACTTTGTCTTCGTTTCTACCACCTTGCATCATAATGTGCCACCAAACGCAATTAAATGTCGGTGTAGCACATTTACTAATTTAATTTGTTTGTTGCCAGTTTGTCCTTGGCGATAATTATTCAGCGTGCAACGCCATATTACAGCCAGCATGAGTTAACTTCCAGGTATAGAGCNGTTTGTCCTTGGCGATAATTATTCAGCGTGCAACGCCATATTACAGCCAGCATGAGTTAACTTCCAGGTATAGAGCGTGTTGCCTACCCACGAGGCCATAGCATTGCTACAACTGAAACCTTTGTGTATGTTTTACCTGAAAATGGTGGATCCTAGAGAGTTGCTATAAGAGTGCCTTTTTGGCTAATTACGACGTACTTCTTAATACAATGTCATTAAACATACATGTTATCTTAAGGTAACAAAGTTGTATGCAATAGCAGGGTGCGAGTTGCTATTTTTGTGTGATGGAGTGGAGTACGAGGTACCATACCTTAATTTAATCCAAGATCTTGGTTTTATTAATCCGTATACGAAATTTTGTTCCTCTAAAGCAAGTACTTTTCATAATATCCCAACCCACAAATATACTTTTCAGACGCCACCTCTAACAGCTTCTACAGCACTTATTATTTGAGATGGACCATGGGTGCCATATTTCAAATTTCTTCTTTCCACATATGCAATCCCTTTGCCCAGTTTGGCCACATGTTTCTGAAACAGGTTGTATATTATGCACATGCCTAGAAGGTAGTGCTTGACTTTCCCACTAAAGTGCCTGGGAAAAAAGTGGCGGGCAGGGTGGTCCGTTGCATCATAGTGTGCGAAGGCGGTGGTGTAATATTTTTGTTTGATTACTTCTTATGTTTTTCTCATTTTTTCTTGTGATAATTTCTTTTGCGTATTACTCCGTATTATATCTGTAGATAACACTTAGATTTAAGCAAATAAATCAGTGGCATTTTTCCCAAAACAGCAATTCTTGCAGTAATGTTTACATACATAACTTGACGAAGGGAATGCTTCGTGGACAATTTGTTTGGAGTGTACCGAGGAAAGGATTCAGGATTGAACCGTAATACGACTGGCTGCTGTACACAGATCTGGTCTGCTTGTTGCATATGGTTGGGAATCACAGTCCAAGGATACAAGGTTGGGCATTGTATGCACAGCAATTGTTGGGACAAACGCACATTTGGAGGACTACATCTTGGCAAGACAACAGTGCTATCAAGTGACTGACGTGGTGATTGGGAGGAATGTTCATTAAGGGTTCACCTTATTTAATTTAAGTGTTGCAAATTAATGAAACTTCAGGTTCAGGAATATACCTACCAAATAAACTAATCTTGAATGTAAGAGGAGTGCTATATTAGTTTTTGATGAAAAAAATATATTTTGGCTAAAAGTTGAGCTGTAATTGAAGAGCAGTTTTTTTGAAGGGGCCTCTGCTGTGTGAGCAGACAGTGAACGAGGCAGCACGATGTCATGAGCAGCTCAGCAAGGATAACGGGGAGACTGGGGTACCGTAGTACAGGCAGTAGAGGTACACAGGGCACGACTGGGGGGATGTCAGGTGGATAAGAAGGATGCCAGGTGAAGACTACTAAATATATAGCAGTTGGACTGATGTGCAAGCAAACGTTAGGTTGGGAGCAGTCAAATTAATAGTAGGTGGATAGTGTGTCGTGAGAGGACAATTACGAACATTGACCATGGATAGGTGTAACGATTGAGAGTGCAATTGTTGTGTAATTATTTAAAAACTGAAAATTTATAATTTTTACAAGTCATCAAATTAGTTTAGCTGTGGAAAGTCTTGCAGCTTACACAATTATTCTTCTGAGGATATATATATTCTCACATTGTGTTGGAAACTGTGGTGTGTAGCTAATGTCAGATATCAGGCCTGCCAGTAAGTGTAAATTTGACACAGTTGAACAAAATACTTACAAGGAATATTTAACTGTGCCTGTGGTAATCATTTGTACAGTATTAGTTAAATGAAAAAAAAAATGTAATTGCTTTAAAATATTTATTTCAAAAAATAATTTTTATAACAAAAATGTATAAAAATGATACAATACTTTGGCATAGATGTGAAGTCCAAAATGGTACAAATATACTTGGACTTTTAGAAAGGACTGTTGGATTATTCACTACAGATACGTCTCCGGTTGAAGGTGTGTAGATATTGTTGGTCATAACAATTGTCCCTGGAACATCTCTTACTGCATCCGCACGACTACAGTCTTGCAGACCTCATTCTCATTGTACACATTCTGTCATTATGTAAAACAATGTCGTGTGATAAACCAGATCTCATTAAAAAAAATTGTAGTCTATTATGAAAATCCTACAGAGACGAGATCACCAAATACTGAAAGCTAAAACGGAATGTACCCAGGCTTTGTCGTCTTGTTAATGCAGTTCAGAAATGCTTCGTCAGCCTCCCCCGTCAGCTCTGCTGAGCAGCTTCAGTTACCGGAAGTGCAGGCGGGCAGGCCAGGGTCGTGGCGCTACAACAGAGGTTGGCTCAGTTCCTAATGTTCGCTGCGAACGGAGAGCGGGGTGGTGGCGGAGGCAGCTCGTTCACGCGCTGCTGCTGGTGGTTGCGGATGGCCTGCGCGTTCTGGAACCAGAAGGGCTGCTGCTCCTGCGGCCACTTGGCCACCCTGGAAGCCAGCTCCGGGTCGACGTTGGCCCCGGCCAGCGACGACGGCGTGGACGGCAGTGGACGGGCCGTTTCTTCCTCGCCGAAGCGGTTCGCCGTGTTGTCTTCCTCGCTCTGGAAGCGGGGCAGGACCTTCACCACGCCCACGGGGTTCGGTGCATATGGGGATCTCATCTGTGCGTAGCTCATGGCGGCACCCACCACAACCAGACTGATGATTAATGAATTCTGAAAAATAAACAATTATCAATTTTTTTTTAAAAACTGTGTAGTTGTAAACACATTGTTGCAAATTTTCAGTTGTTACTTAAAATGCAAATTGTTCATGTTATGTAGATAATAGTATTATGCCTAGCTTCAGTTAATACTTCCCAAAAGTTTCTGTAGGCATAATATAATTGTTAAAGATATAATTTCGAAATGTTTAGGAAAGTGATTTCAGCACTATCGTTGGTGGTTTGTGCAGAGNATATAATTGTTAAAGATATAATTTCGAAATGTTTAGGAAAGTGATTTCAGCACTATCGTTGGTGGTTTGTGCAGATGTTGATTCCATAGACAATACAAGTTGAGTAGTAACCTGGCACTCTCAAGTTTCAGCGTCAAACTGGAGGGTGGACTTAGACGATTGCTGGTCTGCCATCTGAGCTATGTGAGGACTCATTTTTAGATTAAATGAAAATAGTTTTTTTTTTTTTCAGAATATATATACAGAAATTCATGCTGAAATAACTTTATGAAGCCAATTATCATATTTGTTGCTATAGGTGCATATCATATGCAGAGCATCCTTGACAAGGACTACCAATAATTCACAANATATAATTGTTAAAGATATAATTTCGAAATGTTTAGGAAAGTGATTTCAGCACTATCGTTGGTGGTTTGTGCAGAGGTTGATTCCATAGACAATACAAGTTGAGTAGTAACCTGGCACTCGCAATTTTCAGCGTCAAACTGGAGGGTGGACTTGGACGATTGCTGGTCTGCCATCTGAGCTATGTGAGGACTCATTTTTAGATTAAATGAAAATAGTTATTTTTTTTTTCAGAATATATATATAGAAATTCATGCTGAAATAACTTTATGAAACCAATTATCATATTTGTTGCTATAGGTGCATATCATATGCAGAGCATCCTTGACAAGGACTACCAATAATTCACAANCCAATTATCATATTTGTTGCTATAGGTGCATATCATATGCAGAGCATCCTTGACAAGGACTACCAATAATTCACAACTACAAATTTTATGAATTAACAGTATACCCTTTTTTGTTGCTGTCAAAGAAAGGTGTCGCACCAAGTGACTGAGTTCTGACAAAACAAACTCAACTTGAAGTTACTTGTCTATCTGTAGTACACATAGACACCTCAGGGTCAGTCTTCTTTTTTACTGAACATCCCGCCCCCTCCATTCCAATCATAATTTTAGGAATCTGTATTAATAAAATCAAATGGGTAGTTTGAAACAATTGTCATTTCATTTAAGTTTTAAAACAACTGATAGGGCAGTTTAATGTGAATCTCAGAACNAAAGGCTGTCCGTGGTAAAGTGGAGCACTTTTGATGAAATCCCTGCTCAAGATCTACTTGTACGTACTTCATGTATTCTTCCACCACACTTACAATTAATATTGCAATGTGCCTCATCACTTTATTCATGTGGCTGTCCAAGTGAAATTGTAAAATTATTAGCAAAAGTAAATATTTCACAAATTTGTTAATTCTAACACGTATATGCATAAAAAGAAACCGAAAGCAAAATAAATTAATTCAGTATACACAAATGTTTACCTAGTACATTTAAGTCAACCCAAATAGACATGGCCTTCCCGCATTCGTTGCCAAATTTACTGAGCACATGCCAAGTCAGTGTAGTGTACCCATTAGAATGTACACCGGTAGGGTCAGGTCAAAAGAGCCCACTTTACCATTAACAGTCTTCATACTTGGGATTAAACAAATTAACAATTACAATTAATTGTTAAAAAAGTGTAATTGTTTACCTAGTTAATTTTAAATCTAATTAATCAACTTAACTTTTAATAGTTAAAATACCCGATTATAACGATTAAAACTAACATTAGTTAATTTTGCAATCACCTGGAGGCCGAAGATAATGAAACACATGCAAATGCCATTAAAATCTCAACAAATTTCTTAAAAATTCGCAACGTATTTGACAGCCGATGAGTTTTACACCACGATATGCAGATCGATATACTGGCGTTATGTACTGAATCGATCATCGTTAGTCGTTCGCAACGCGATTGTGAGGTTGGCGAGATGCCACAATCGCTGTTGATATAATCTCTCGCTTCTCAAATAGCACAGTTGATGGTCCCCATGCAGCAGCACATTCAGATTGTTTTTGTCTGGTCTGGTTTCGCGCTAACTTGTGCTAGAAGAGTTTATTTTAGAAGTTTTATTTCAAATGGTTTAGTAGAAGATTGTTAATTATAATTTTGATAAGTAGCGTTTCGGAAGCTGCGATCTGCTCGTGTCCTCAGGTTGTTAAACAATTCCCGGGCTCGTGAAAAAATAAAGGGCCGAAAACAGTGTCTATGGATACAGCATAGAACACGTTCACTTTGAGGGAATCCCTTATTTGGACATGCTTACAGAGTGGTTGTCTGATTCGGCATCCAGTAACCAAGTTGTGATTTATTTCTAGGACTGAAAATAATATTTTTTTTAATGTTTTGAATAAACATAGATGAAAATTTTTTTTGAGAATTCATTTTAACCCTCAAATTTATGTTGTTCTNTTTTTAATGTTTTGAATAAACATAGATGAAAATTTTTTTTGAGAATTCATTTTAACCCTCAAATTTATGTTGTTCTTTAACTTTGTCCTTAATCACTTAATTTCGTTTTAACATAAACTTAAATTAGTTAATTTGCATGGATTTTTAACTTCCAACTTTAAATCAGTTAACTTTTACCAGTTAGATTATTTTGTTAACTTTCCCGAGTATGACAGCCTTCACCAGTGTAGCGAGGCAGCTCCCGTCGAGGCGGGGGAGGGGAAGATGGACGAGGTCAGCCGGTCTGCGGGCTAGTGGCTCGCCCTCGTACACACCCAAACTGCTACAAGTGGAGAGCAAGGTNGGACGAGGTCAGCCGGTCTGCGGGCTAGTGGCTCGCCCTCGTACACACCCAAACTGCTACAAGTGGAGAGCAAGGTCACACTGCCGTGTATTGTTTCCAGCTGCTACAAGTTTTGCACTTCTATAGGCTGTTCACGGTAAAGTGAGCACTTTTGACGCCATAGTTACTTTTTCATTTCAGCCGTTTTTAAAAATCCTTTAACAACCTTTTTTTAAATAAATACTGACACGCAAGTAATCAACACAGTGTATATATTCCATCGCACCCGAAAGTTAACGCTTAAGGCTAAAATAAAATATATTTATTGGCTATTATTCCAAATGAGAGGGGTTTCAAGTGCTCATTTTACCGTTTTTTTTATAAATGAGCACCTTAAAAATCGTTTGGAAAATGTCACTGTCCGTATTTACATATGTTTTAACGGGCACACTGGCTGTCATACGCCCAGTAAAGTTGGTAACGACGGAAGGAAGAAAAGTTCCATGCATTAATGTTGAATTAAAAGTGTTTGGTAAATATTTGTGAATACAAAAATTATTTATTTTACTTTGATGTTTTTTTAATGCACACAAGTGTAAGAATTAGTACATATGTATATTATATACTTAAATAATAATAATTACACAGTTCCACTTGACCAACTCACATGATGTTCATTTTATATATGGCGGAATAATACATAATCTGGATTCAAGTAGATCCCAAGCAGGGCTTTCAAAAGTGCGCAGTTTATCGTGAACAGCGTATAATTTTTAACATGTCCCGCTTTCATTGACAATATTATTACATTCGTTAAAGCACGCCAATACAATGAAAGGTTATGTTAGGTACTGGCTACCTTTAAACAGAACGCTTTTCGAAACTGCACGCATTTCAGATCCTTTAAATTCAACAAAATGCAAAAATAATTTTCAAGAACTGCAAATATTTTGTGAATTTTCTTTGCTAGTTGGATTAGTTCCAAAACAAACCATTGAGGACGGTAAACTCTTTAAAGAGGGAAATTTCTCCCTCCCCCCTCCCGCACTTTTTCTCTTCCCTTTCTGCCCGCCACTGGCGACAACTCCGTACTTAACCTGTACAAGTGGTACTGCGAGTGTGTGGAGGACGCTGTAACGAAGCACCTGTGATTCCCTATTACGTTTGACAACCCGGCATGTTCATTCCAGATTCTTTACGCGAGCACATCTGCCATTTTGTCCATCTCGCTGGAACAAAACAAAGCTACGGGACACCGCACTTCGCAGAACTGCAACATAAACTTAGGTTACGTTCTCAATACTTCGTTATCTTACAGGCTTTCTGACGAATGATATTTTACGCAGTATGGCCGCGAACATCGCAAACGTAATTCACTTGTTTCCACTACGAAACGCGCGTACACTGATTAATATGCGTGAAGTTAATTGAAGTGTTATAGCCAGCGTGCACCGTGGTTCTACCACGGAAACACTTTATGGGGGAGAAGAGGACTTCTTTGCACAGTGTGGCGATGTTTACAGCTCTGCCGCCTCTAGAATATAACTGTAACTCTGGCTTTTATTTAAAACTATGCAGTGGGAAATAATGCAATAACGTGGCATGGCTACCAACAGGAGGCAGAAAATGGTTTAGTTCGCTAGTGGTCGAAGTGAAGTATCCCTCACTGGTCAATGAAAACCTGCTGATGGAAGCCGCATTATTTTTAGTATTTGCAAGGCGTCTTTCGCTGTGCGGGATTCCCCCCTCCCCTTATTAAGAGACTGGGCATCTAAAACCTCGCGTTTTGAGTGTTTCTGTCAAACATTACAATGCGCGAATAGCGAAGTGTAAGCGCGTGTTCGGTTCGTCGGCTAACGTGTTTCAGGGTTGGTAGTACTGTAAACTATCTGCTCNATAGCGAAGTGTAAGCGCGTGTTCGGTTCGTCGGCTAACGTGTTTCAGGGTTGGTAGTACTGTAAACTATCTGCTCGGAAGTGTTCAGGTTGGCAGCACTGTCGTCCTTGCACCTTAATTAAGTCACCTTTAAACCACAGCGTGGATCACTTTATTCCTTTATTGCGACACACAATGTCGTTGTTAAAAACAAAACACTGGTAGTATCTGAATTCACGTGCCAAGGGTCCTTAACTGGCTACGTGCCATAATAAAGTGCACGTAGGGCACGACGTCTAACAGTCGCTGTCCGAATTCACGGCTAGGGCACGAGTGCACCCTAGAATGTTCCCTTCAGCCGAGGGCACGTGTCTCATGCCCTAGATCGTTCTTCAATGCTCTACTGTTCGTTGCTGTTTGTTCACTGTTTACCTTTGGGCGACGAACGGTCTTTGAAAAAACGGAAAATTATTATAGTAAGTACTTTTATATTATAAAGGGTTTTATGTTTTCTGGCCTTTTAACCGATTGTGTCATTTTTTTTTGTGGAAGGGTCTGCAGATGAAACTGTTTGCTTGCAAATGAAAACGTAAGTAAACAAGCGGCACTCCCGTCTTGGCTTCCGGTGTAAATAACAGAAACTCGCACCTTGATCGGTCAATAATCGAGATACAAACGAACAAGGATGTCCAAAATCGGAGATGCACACTTCTTCACGAAGGGGACAAGGGCTTATATCTCGCGAAGGGCGCAATGCTGTGAATTCAGACACGGCCACTGAAGTGGCAAGGAAGGTTCGTCACCGGTCTGTCCAGCGTAGCCTGCATTGTAACAATCACATGTCGGGCCAATCCGTAACAGCGGGAGGGGAAGTAGAAAATACTTTTAACACCCTAATCAAAATTATTTATCATCGACTGTTGTAGTTTTCAATAAGCACTGCCAAATGCCCCACGTATCCATTTTACATGGTCGGGAACCTACTTCTCGTGATTTCGGTATTTATTTACACACATCTTCATCGCGGTTACAAAAAAACTGGTTAAGAATGAAACATTGGAAGTAGAAAGTGAGGGGACCTGTAGTGAAGTACTTCCAGTCGAAGCCTCGGGATTCGCTTTGTCGCACGCCCCTCGTGAAGGAATGGAACACGTTCATGCGAAGTAACCCGGCGCAGAAGTGCAACCTGTGCCGGTGCTCGGGTTCGAGTCCCGCCTCTGCGCCGAGCCACCTACTGCAGCNGTAACCCGGCGCAGAAGTGCAACCTGTGCCGGTGCTCGGGTTCGAGTCCCGCCTCTGCGCCGAGCCACCTACTGCAGCTCTACGCTCTGTCACAGCGACAGCCGTCTTCTAATTCGTTTCGAGTTTCGTTTTTTTTTTTNGCCACCTACTGCAGCTCTACGCTCTGTCACAGCGACAGCCGTCTTCTAATTCGTTTCGAGTTTCGTTTTTTTTTTGTAATTTGTATTTAGCATTTTGCAACGTTTAGTCGGAACACCACGGACATTCAACTGTCTAGTACGNTTTTTTTTTTGTAATTTGTATTTAGCATTTTGCAACGTTTAGTCGGAACACCACGGACATTCAACTGTCTAGTACGCCATGTTGCTATTATTTTGATGTTATCACTATTCCAAAATTAAAAGTACACGAAATCTTAAAATGAACAGTAATTATTCCCGAAAGTTTTTCGAGGGCCATTTAAAATTAACAAAATGAAACCAATATGATGTAAAATTTTGTCATGACAAAATACCTGTTACAAGAATATTTCAGCAACTTACTTTGTGAAATAAATACTGANTGATGTAAAATTTTGTCATGACAAAATACCTGTTACAAGAATATTTCAGCAACTTACTTTGTGAAATAAATACTGAGAGTACAATAGGCTTTTTTTTATTCCAATAACCTCGTATAGTGTGTGTTTAAAAGTTTCAAACAGGCAAAACTAATATGGCGACGGTTCGATAATTTGTATTTTGCAATTAGTCAGCTTTGAAGCTGACAAAAAACGCAAACGACAAAAATACGTAATGTATTTAGTAGACAAAACGGGTCANAATTAGTCAGCTTTGAAGCTGACAAAAAACGCAAACGACAAAAATACGTAATGTATTTAGTAGACAAAACGGGTCACATGACCATTTTGTTAACATAAAGCGCCAATTGCAACACACGGCTAGTACACGCAGAGGCAAGAGTCGCCATTTCTGTCCTGAACACTCCCTTACCGAAATATCACCGTGAAAACATTTCTCTGAGCAGTTTACAGCACTCGGAATTAAAAAGTTGGTAAAGAGCTGTATAAGTCTGGCATGTACTTTTAAAATTAACATTTGAAAACAATGCGTGTATTTGATCGGAAATGAGTGCGGTTGTTGCAAGAATGTTGGCAGTGACCTAGGGAAAATGGCGGCATATCGTAAAGTGACTTTTGACGTGTGAAGTTGGGGTTGACGGTCGAAAACCGTGGGGTGTAGCGTAAAAACACAAGCCTAATTAACCATACTGTTAACGCTAGCAGAAAAATCCTCACATATTCTGAAGGGGCACATTTATTCACGCACAAATGGGATGCCAACCCTCATTTGCTCATGGTTGGGTTTGATATCGGCAAACCAATTCATCATGGATTGTACAATAACTTTGCTTTATAACATAGCATACAGAGACTTTGAGATTACTGCGTGTTTTATTTGCAATAAACATGGGGCCTACCTTCACTTTTAAGGGCGTGCACACCTGTAAGGAGTGACCTTATGCCATAGGTCGTATATACAGTTCCCTCCTATTGTTTTGTGAGGAATCACGTCCAGGAGTTTGTCGGTGATTTTTAGTAACACGTATAGTGTTAAGTCACGATTGCAACGTACGTTTAACTTTTAATTTCGTTGCGTGTATCTGAATGATAAACTAACGATAAAAAAAAAACTGTAATTGAAGGAAATCAGCAAGTGCAAAATTGACGTCTGTTTGGATGAGAGGCGAGGTAATTATCGACACATACATGCACATGCTTTTGATACTATAACAATTGTTGTACATTTACTTGCATATAAACATGTATATAAATTAGCCTTTTTAATATCCCAGATACGGGAAGTCAACTTAAAAAAAAAAAAATCACTGCACAGGTGCTGCGGGACACACTTACATAGACTCAGTTAAGTTGGCAACGAATTTAGAAAAATAATCCCAAGTTTTGACTTTGTACTGCGAGCGTAATTTTTAAATTCATGGCATGATAGCAAAATCTTTAGGTCCCAAAAATTTTACATTTTCACTTGACCGATAGAGGAATGAAGTCATTAGGCCCATGACAATGTAAATTTTACCTATGGCGGAATGTTACAAGATTACGAGGAAAGTAAATTTTAAGCAAGGTCTTTAAGGCTTCCGCCTACCTGGCACTTTAACTGCGCTGCAGAGTTTGAAATACTCGTTTTTTTTNTTAAGCAAGGTCTTTAAGGCTTCCGCCTACCTGGCACTTTAACTGCGCTGCAGAGTTTGAAATACTCGTTTTTTTTACACTAAACTATTAATAGTGCGTCCAATATGCTGGTCTACGAAGAGAACACACACTTCAGAGCAGGGCTTTGAGTGCTTTCAATACGCCACGTACATTCTAAACACCATTTCAAAGTTCTCCAGAACGGCTACTAACGGCTTTTTCAAAGCGCATTATTTCGAAATATGCGCATAACATACAAACTGTTTGCTTTGTTTAAATTGTGGTCAAACCGTAGCTACTTGTTGAGGTCGGAGGGATCTCATGATGGTAGAGTACAGAAGATACTATAAGGTCGGGGGAGCATTGTTAATTAAACTACATCCACTACCTTACTGAGAGCCACGTCAGTATTATGCAACTGTCCCGCCACCTTGAGAAGTATCCGAAGGCTGGTGAAGTATGACGAGTTACGGCGGTCGGCACGGCAGGCTTCTTGTGACGTCCATCTCGGCCGACGTCACGTGGAGAAACACTCCTGCTGCCGCTCTGCATTGCCATCATACCGGCGTGGCATAACGCAACATGGCCTCCATTCCCTGCCTGGCAGAGGGGATTACGGGGCCTATGCCGGCTTTTCCCTCTCTCTTCTTAGTTCTAGGTTAACTATAGGCACACCTATGGAGGCAGTCATGGCCACAAACACGGCGATGGCTGCCCAATCCCTCTGCCGCGATGCAAGTCTCTTTGCACGGATTGCCTTCCCTGTGGGGTACGGGGCCTAGCCCAGAGACGCACTTAGCTCCCGTCCCTACCTCGGACTTCAACATATAACTCAGAATGAGGGTAGTTTAGGGAAAGAAACAAAATGGTAGTATAGCAGTGAATCACGACTGACCAAATACGAGCGTTTCTCAGCTGGAATATGAGAAGTTGAGACTTACCANTTAAGCAAGGTCTTTAAGGCTTCCGCCTACCTGGCACTTTAACTGCGCTGCAGAGTTTGAAATACTCGTTTTTTTACACTAAACTATTAATAGTGCGTCCAATATGCTAGTCTACGAAGAGAACACACACTTCAGAGCAGGGCTTTGAGTGCTTTCAAGACGCCACGTACATTCTAAACACCATTTCAAAGTTCTCCAGAACGGCTACTAACGGCTTTTTCAAAGCGCATTATTTCGAAATATGCGCATAACATACAAACTGTTTGCTTTGTTTAAATTGTGGTCAAACCGTAGCTACTTGTTGAAGTCGGAGGGATCTCATGATGGTAGAGTACAGAAGATACTATAAGGTCGGGGGAGCATTGTTAATTAAACTAAATCCACTACCTTACTGAGAGCCACGTTAGTATTATGCAACTGTCCCGCCACCTTGAGAAGTATCCGAAGGCTGGTGAAGTATGACGAGTTACGTAGGTCGGCACAGCAGGCTTCCTGTGACGTCCATCTCGGCCGACGTCACGTGGAGAAACACTCCTGCTGCTGCTCTGCATTGCCATCATATCGGCGTGGCATAACGCAACATGGCCTCATTCCCTGCCTGGCAGAGGGGATTACGGGGCCTATGCCGGCTTTTCCCTCTCTCTTCTTAGTTCTAGGTTAACTATAGGCACACCTATGGAGGCAGTCATGGCCACAAACACGGCGATGGCTGCCCAATCCCTCTCTGCCGCGATGCAAGTCTCTTTGCACGGATTGCCTTCCCTGTGGGGTACGGGGCCTAGCCCAGAGACGCACTTAGCTCCCGTCCCTACCTCGGACTTACACATATAACTCAGAATGAGGGTAGGTTAGGGAAAGAAACAAAACGGTAGTATAGCAGTGAATCACGACTGACCAAATACGAGCGTTTCTCAGCTGGAATATGAGAAGTTGAGACTTACCATGTCTGCGTCCGCGGTTGTGGCTGCACTGAGCTGGAGAGAGCGTGGAGCCACATAAATAGCGCGGCTGGTTGCGCCTCAGCNGGTAGTATAGCAGTGAATCACGACTGACCAAATACGAGCGTTTCTCAGCTGGAATATGAGAAGTTGAGACTTACCATGTCTGCGTCCGCGGTTGTGGCTGCACTGAGCTGGAGAGAGCGTGGAGCCACATAAATAGCGCGGCTGGTTGCGCCTCAGCTATACGCGCATGCGCTGTGGGCGGGGCCTGCTAGCTACGTCAGCGGGTTTCCTTGCCGGCTGTGCTTTCCGGGAAGCTGGCTGAGCTGCGGGCTGGCCCGCCCGCCCGCTGCCGTACTTACTTACCGCTTTCATGTTCGGGTAACTGAACCTTTACCCAACCTCTGCGTCACATCGCCGCCCGCCCGTCGAGATCGCCAGTTACTCTCACTTCTTGAATCAAACCTTCACCTCCTGTCTGACGCGTGTGGCTGCTTCCTAAACATGCCATGCATCGCAAGCGTTTTATACACGCGTTAACATTAAACTACCTCGTTTATTGCTAAATTGAACTTTTACTTATATTTTATCTATAAATTATATTTCGTTTGTAATTAATATGAATAAAGACAGTAATGGCTAGTAAGGAATAGTTCTTATGCAAAATATTATTACACTGAGCGCGCATNAATTAATATGAATAAAGACAGTAATGGCTAGTAAGGAATAGTTCTTATGCAAAATATTATTACACTGAGCGCGCATGAATGCGGCGAGTTGGCTCTGGTGTAATTTTCTAAGCTTTGTTACGGCAGCGATTTCTGAGTGGTTAGACTGCTCGCCTCCCACCAAGACGAACCGAGTTCAATCCCCGGTTGGGTCACTCCCGGATTTTTTGCATGTGGGAATCGTGCCGGACGATGCCGCTGGTCGGCGGGTTTTCTCGGGGATCTCACGTTTCCCTCGCCCTTTCATTCCCACGCTGCTCCATACTCACCTGACTCACCCTCACCCACTTCACTCACTCACTCCAAGCTTTGTTTGCGTGAGGCGGAGGGATATCCTGGAAGTAGAACTTCAGCAGTGCTTCAGGAAAGTTGCAAGCAACCGTAAACGGACTACACTCACTCATACACAGGGTTGTTCAGTAAGCTGTTCATCCCAAGTATCTTCTGAACAGCTGAAGGTATCGAAAATTTGATTTCGAATTTTTAAATGGAACAACGGGTTTCATAAGACACCGTCCATGTCTGTTACGAGATTAAATGAAGTACTGATATATCGATATCGACTTGGTTTTCTAAATGGGAATATACTTATTTCTCCCAATAGCATAAAATGTTATCAAGCGACGAGTTCAACGACGTGATTATTTTGAATATCTGACGAGCACTTTTCGAGACGTGAGAGGGTGTTCATCGATGAATGCATTTGACTGTNAATTAATATGAATAAAGACAGTAATGGCTAGTAAGGAATAGTTCTTATGCAAAATATTATTACACTGAGCGCGCACGAATGCGGCGAGTTGGCTCTGGTGTAATTTTCTAAGCTTTGTTACGGCAGCGATTTCTGAGTGGTTAGACTGCTCGCCTCCCACCAAGACGAACCGAGTTCAATCCCCGGTCGGGTCACTCCCGGATTTTTTGCATGTGGGAATCGTGCCGGACGATGCCGCTGGTCGGTGGGTTTTCTCGGGGATCTCACGTTTCCCTCGCCCTTTCATTCCCACGCTGCTCCATACTCACCTGACTCACCCTCACCCACTTCACTCACTCACTCCAAGCTTTGTTTGCGTGAGGCGGAGGGATATCCTGGAAGTAGAACTTCAGCAGTGCTTCAGGAAAGTTGCAAGCAACCGTAAACGGACTACACTCACTCATACACAGGGTTGTTCAGTAAGCTGTTCATCCCAAGTATCTTCTGAACAGCTGAAGGTATCGAAAATTTGATTTCGAATTTTTAAATGGAACAACGGGTTTCATAAGACACCGTCCATGTCTGTAACGAGATGAAATGAAGTACTGATATATCGATATCGACTTGGTTTTCTAAATGGGAGTATACTTATTTCTCCCAATAGCATAAAATGCGACGAGTTCAACAACGTGATTATTTTGAATATCTGACGAGCACTTTTCGAGACGTGAGAGGGTGTTCATCGATGAATGCATTTGACTGTNACGTGATTATTTTGAATATCTGACGAGCACTTTTCGAGACGTGAGAGGGTGTTCATCGATGAATGCATTTGACTGTAGTTGTGGCGGGTTAGGCCTCACCATCCGCTGGGACGTTCAATGGAGTGTTCCTACTCATGACACGCGCTAGTGATACAGTAACACATGTATCAAATACACGCGACCATTGTACCGCATTAGCTAGTTCTGGCGAAGTTATAGGAAATGCAGTACACCGACGAGGAAAACTTTATGTGCTTCTGATTTACAGTGAATGTAAACGAAATGCAATGGCAGTGGTAGCGCTATTCGCAGAGAGGTACATATCTGTTACGAGAGTGCCCATCGCGAATGGCGCTGTCGAGACTTTGCAGTGAACTATCGGCAGGTGGGGAATGAACACTCTGGCGAGAAGCAGACACGAACGAGCAACAGGAGAAACACAGGCAACCGACATTCTGGCAGCAGATGCCCACAATCCACGCGTGAGCACAACAGGACTTAGGACTTGCGGGTGGCTCGGCAATAAGCCAGGCACATGCTGCTCGCATTCTACGATGGTACAGACTCCATCCGTGCCACGTATCACCTCACCAGCAACTAGATGAGCGTGATTATGGGAGGAGGGTGCAACTTTGTCCTGCTATTCGTTTGAAAATGCGGGACAATAAACAATTTCTCCAGCGAGTTCTTTTCCCCGACGAAGCCACGTTTAGCAACCATGGCAACATTAACTTCATGAATGTGAATTACTGGTCAACTGAGAACCTGCGCTGGCTGGATCGGTCCCTNGTTTAGCAACCATGGCAACATTAACTTCATGAATGTGAATTACTGGTCAACTGAGAACCTGCGCTGGCTGGATCGGTCCCTATTTCATCAAAGGCACATTAAATTGAAGCCAACACTCATTATTTATTTCGGAAGTGCTACCTGCTCTCCTTGAAGGTGTTCCTAGGCAAATACGTCAGTGTACGTGGCACCAACTTGACGGGCGCTCAGCACACAACTCACATGTTGCTAGAAATGCACTCATAAACGTTTTTTCCCGACTGGTGGGTTAGGTGTGAAGGTATTCTCCCATGGCCAGCACATTCACCTGACTTGACTCCCTTAGAATTTTATATTTTGCGTACAGTACAGGAGAAAGTTTGCCAGCAAGTCCCAACGACTTCAGTTAACATAATGCACCGCGTCGTTGAAGCATGCACTGCGCCATCGAGGGCAGCTGTTGCCTCTGTGTTGCAACTGATTACATCATTCTGGAACCTTTGTTAGTTGTGATTAGTATCGATGTTACTAGGAATATTGTTGCTTGTCAGTTGCCTACTATCCACTGTTATACAGAACTACAAATACGCAATGGCACACAAGTAGTGTATAAATGAGAGAGCTGGACCACAACATACTTTTTGATATAAAAAATAAAAAAACCTAAGAATCTGTTAAAATATAAAAATAGTCCTCAAAAATAAAGAAACCAAAATCTACAGAAAAAATTACAANATGAGAGAGCTGGACCACAACATACTTTTTGATATAAAAAATAAAAAAACCTAAGAATCTGTTAAAATATAAAAAAAGTCCTCAAAAATAAAGAAACCAAAATCTACAGAAAAAATTACAAAGAAATAATTTAAAACCTAGAGAGTTTTTTTAAATTAAACTAGCACATAGGATTGAATTTATAGTAATTATAATGTTTTATATAAAAAAATAAATAACGAAAATTGGATAGCTGTTACTAGACCAACAAAAACTTAATATAGTTAATTCATTGTTTTTTCATATATTTTATTAATTCTTCATAACAAAGACAATTTTTTTCATTGCAAATTTTTATATCTTTATTTTTAATAACTTTAACTTATCTATCAGACAAAACATTATTAAAACTATATTCGAATAAAAAACAAAACTTTTTTAACCATACATTGTGTATATAATTTGAAAATTGCATGCTTTATATTTGCCATTTTCTTCTTACTTTTGTAGTTTTATAAACTCAGTGGGGTTATTTAATTTGTTTAACATTGAATCCATTTATATTTTTTATATACATTTTTAAAATAAAATATTCAATAAATGGATAACTTAACCAAGAAATGTATAAAGTGTAATGAAGAAAAGGATATAAATTCTTTTAATTTAGATAAAAATGCAAAATATTAACATATTAATAAATGTAAAACTTGTACTAATAAAGATAGAAAAAGAATATTATAATAAAAAAATCAAGAAAAAGTACTTTGTGATTGTGGAAAACATATTAATAAAAATACGTGGAAAAAGTAAATCTCATAATATAGTGGAAAAATAATATTGAAATAAAAAATTACCTACACATAGTGAAGAAATTTTCTTCTCATCTTAATACAAGAGAAGAACATTCACATATATGTAAAGTATGTGCTAATAAATGTATAAAAATTAATTAAAAATGAAAGCCTTACTATATAAAATTATTCATTTAAAATAAATATTAAGATGTAATTTTTATAAAATTATATTAAGAAATAATTTCTTCTGAATAAAACGGCAAAAAATAATTAACAAAAAATATAAGAATGGTTTAAGGACATAAATTAATAGGCATCAAAATTAAAATAATACATTTTAAATTTATGAGCTGTAAAATATTGGATAAAATATTAAAATAAATTTTCAATTAGTGAAATAAAATATTTTTGTAAAACAAATAGTTATCAAGAATTATGAAAATGTAAAACAAAATTAGATTTAATTAAAATCATTAAGTTTTGTACAAGAGAAATTTATTCGAAAAACATTAATCAATCCTTTATAATTTTTTTAAAATATAAAATTGTAAAAGAAAATTTTTTTGTGATTTGGATGAATATAATTTTACTAAAATAAAAAATAAAATATATAAAATTCCATTTTCAGAAATGAATAATGAGTTAAATGAATTCATTGAAAAAAGAAAAATCAACATNTGACATTCCATTTTTAGAAAGCAACGAAGTGTTAACTGATTTAATTCAAATAAAAAAAGGGAAGAAATATTAGAAGAAAAGATACAGCTTTTAGATCAAGAATACAGACACTCATGATTGAAAATGAAGAATATTATGTAGGTCGTAATGAATTTTCAAAATCAACCAAAAATTAAATTATTAAAAAAATTAATAATTTTTAAGATTATATGCTGCTATAAAATTAAACTTAATATTTCATGCTTTAGTTAATAGAAATAATGATGATACACATGAAATACAACATATAACTATAAAAACAACAATTTATAGATTAATTTATTTGGGTAAAGTCTTAAATGGGTATTTTCGATCATATTTGAACAAAAATAACATAATTTAAAGCACAAGGCTCTGGTAAGTAATTACATTCAATAAATAATTTAGAACTGTGTGTTAATATAGAGTTATCGAAAAAATGATAAACCAAAAAGCTTATCGCCATAGGGTGGTTTCAGGCTGCGGCTACATGGCGATGGATGGCGAATTATGGTGGCGAAGGGGGCCACCCAGCTAGGCAACTACACTGAAGAGCCAAAAAAACTGGTACACCTGCCTAATATCGTGTAGGGCCCCCCGAGCACGCAGAAGTGCCGCAAGACGACGTGGCATGGACTCGACTAATGTCTGAAGGTATGCAGGAGGCAATTCACACCATGAATACTGCAGGGCAGTCCACAAATCCAATCTGCGCCAACTTGAGAAAGGGTTGCACGTCTGTCACGTTTAATGATTCTCGTCAGTCGACGTTTGTCTTGTTCTTTCACGATCTTTTTCCGGCCACAGCGATGTCGAAGATGTGATGTTTTACCGTTTTCCCGATATTCACGGTACACTCGTGAAATGGTCGTAAGCGAACATCCAAATGCTATCGCTACCTCGGATATGCTATGTCCCATCTCTCGTGCGCCAACTATAACACCACGTTCAAACTCACTTAAATCTTGATAACCTGCCATTGTAGCAGCAGTAACCGATCTAGCTGCCGACCGCATCGCGTTACTCTGGTTGGTTCCATACCTCTGTTATTTGCATACGCACGCCTATACCAGTTTTCTTGGCTCTTCAGTGTATAATGCCCTGGTTAGGACAGGGCAGGAGACTCGTAGCTCCCAGGACCGTGTGACGTTATAAATTATTTATTGAATAACCAGAGTCTCATGCTTCCAATTATGCTATTTTTGTTAAAATATTATCGAAAAGACTTTATAAAATCAGTTAATCTATAAATTGTTGTTTTTGTAGTTCTATGTGGTATTTAATGTATATCATCATTATTTCTCTTAAATAAAGTGTAAAATATTAAATTAAATTTAATAGCAGCATTTGATCTTAAAACATTATTAATTTGTTTAATAATTCCTTTTTTAGTTGATTCTAGAAATTCATTAGAATCTATATAATACTTTTCATTTTCACTTGCGTGCGTATGTGTTTGTTGTTTAGGAAACTTTACTTTCATGGATGATTGTATATTAGCATTCGTACAAAAACTATTACTACTGTGTGTATATTTGAGAACTTTCTGTTCCGGAATTACTAGTGTAGAATATTTGTGTGCTGTCGATGTCTTGCGGGAAAACAAAAAGCGTATTTTCTTCACGTTGGTTATAAAGGGCGAAGGTGGTGTTACATCTGCCCTCGCGCATGTGTGCGCATGCGCGCGTGATCATAGAAGAGATGCCATGCAGGTGGCAGGGCACTGCAGCTCAAGCCACGTGTTTCAACATTTTCTCATCCTCAAATATAATGCTTTGTCGAAGGCAAATGTGCTATGTCTCCGTATGTGTAACTAACTTCACATCATCACTGAGTAGGGTTGTGACTGGAGCTGAGCTCCAAACATTCGTCGACATATTTTCTTTACGCTCTTTCAATTACATTTTCTCGCAATTTTATTTTTTTCTATCAGTGTTGCCTGAAGATTTCACTGCTGATGAGATGCTTGTAACAATTTTTATATATTTTAAATAATTTTTGTGGCCAATGGTGGCTACAGATTTACTGTCGATGATAAGTAGGCCCCTAATTATGTAAGTTTTATTTTTCTGACAGTGGAGGCTATAGATTCCGATGCTTAGGGACAGTTGTAAGTCATATTGTAAATTTTTTGCATCCATGGTGGTTACGGAATTTACTGTTGGTAGATAAATTCTTTTTCTTTTGTCGCTTGGTTAAATTATTGAAATTTATACATTTTGAACATTACAAAAACTATAATTCTAAAAAGGTGGTGATTTTGAAAAACCACATGCCTTCAAATTCATGTTGTATGATTATTAAGGCTTGTATTTTCCTGACAAGTGCCAAGGACCGCAATAAATCGCTACGTGATTGACGACTGGCTATGTCTTTTGGGGAGGGGTTTATGGTGTGATTAAAACACGACTGTCTTTAATTTGATGGGTTATTCGTGTCATTTTCATTTTATAAGTGGCCGTGTTCATGTGAAGGAGCTTAGTTTGGCAGTGGTCGAGATGAAAGGCAAATCGTCACAGCAGGTGATGGTATCTGACGTAAATATCACGGAGACATCTGTAGATGTTCCAGCAGAAGCAATAGCACCATCGAACAAGGTTGGTACGGCGCCATCGACTTCTTCGATCGTGATTTCTTCGCCTTTTTCGATGGTATCGACCGCATCTTTGGACGAATTTACCGCGCCAGTTCTTACAGCAGCATCTGTTTCTTCGGCTGTAACACCCGGTTCTTTGTATACATCTCCACCAGAGTTCGGGTCATCGACTGTATCACTATGGCCAGAGAAAACTTACCACTGCAGCTATCGCGACAAGGTATTTTCGCACCAACANACTGTATCACTATGGCCAGAGAAAACTTACCACTGCAGCTATCGCGACAAGGTATTTTCGCACCAACACATCGCATGACAGCATGAATTTCATGGATGTGGGAAGAATCTCACCTGCATTACATATGTGTGCTGACGGCGTGAGTCCCTGCTCTACTGCAGCGACACCTTCTGCAAACACGTGAAGACATGCCATGTTAACATGTGGGTCTCATCGTTGCTTCTGTGTCAGTTCTGCAGGAGCGAGTTCCTGCAAACCACATTGGTGGTATGGCAGATGGCAGTAACATAATTATGACCCTATGGTAGCTCTCCTCCACTGCCTATGACTACAATGATGAACCAGCCCATCACCGGGCGAAACATAGCTTCCCACGATGGCACTGCAATTCATGGTTCCTCCTCCTCTCTACACGATGATAGCCGAACCAGCTGGGGACCGAGGTGGTGTAGTGGCTAGACTGCTCGCCTCCCACCTAGGCGAACCGGGTTCGATTACCGGCGGGGTCGCTCCCGGATTTTTGCACGTGGGAATCGTGCNTTTTTAAATTAAACTAGCACATAGGATTGAATTTATAGTAATTATAATGTTTTATATAAAAAAATAAATAACGAATATTGGATAGCTGTTACTAGACCAACGAAAACTTAATATAGTTAATTAATTGTTTTTTCATATATTTTATTAATTCTTCATAACAAAGACAATTTTTTTCATTGCAAATTTTTATATCTTTCTTTTTAATAAATTTAACTTATCTATCAGACAAAACATTATTGAAACTATATTCGAATAAAAAACAAAACTTTTTTAACCATACATTGTGTATATAATTTGAAAATTGCATGCTTTATANATGAGAGAGCTGGACCACAACATACTTTTTGATATAAAAAATAAAAAAACCTAAGAATCTGTTAAAATATAAAAATAGTCCTCAAAAATAAAGAAACCAAAATCTACAGAAAAAATTACAAAGAAATAATTTAAAACCTAGAGAGATTTTTTAAATTAAACTAGCACATAGGATTGAATTTATAGTAATTATAATGTTTTATATAAAAAAATAAATAACGAAAATTGGATAGCTGTTACTAGACCAACAAAAACTTAATATAGTTAATTCATTGTTTTTTCATATATTTTATTAATTCTTCATAACAAAGACAATTTTTTTCATTGCAAATTTTTATATCTTTATTTTTAATAAATTTAACTTATCTATCAGACAAAACATTATTAAAACTATATTCGAATAAAAAACAAAACTTTTTTAACCATACATTGTGTATATAATTTGAAAATTGCATGCTTTATATTTGCCATTTTCTTCTTACTTTTGTAGTTTTATAAACTCAGTGGGGTTATTTAATTTGTTTAACATTGAATCCATTTATATTTTTTATATACATTTTTAAAATAAAATATTCAATAAATGGATAACTTAACAATAAATGTATAAAGTGTAATGAAGAAAAGGATATAAATTCTTTTAATTTACATAAAAATGCAAAATATTAACATATTAATAAATGTAAAACTTGTACTAATAAATACAGAAAAAGAATATTATAATAAAAAAATCAAGAAAAAGTAGTTTGTGATTGTGGAAAACATATTTATAAAAATACGTGGAAAAAGTAAATCTCATAATATAGTGGAAAAATAATATTGAAATAAAAAATTACCTACACATAGTGAAGAAATTTTCTTCTCATCTTAATACAAGAGATGAACATTCACATATATGTAAAGTATGTGCTAATAAATGTATAAAAATTAATTAAAAATGAAAGCCTTACTATATAAAATTATTCATTTAAAATAAATATTAAGATGTAATTTTTATAAAATTATATTAAGAAATAATTTCTTCTGAATAAAACGGCAAAAAATAATTAACAAAAAATATAAGAATGGTTTAAGGACATAAATTAATAGGCATCAAAATTAAAATAATACATTTTAAATTTATGAGCTGTAAAATATTGGATAAAATATTAAAATAAATTTTCAATTAGTGAAATAAAATATTTTTGTAAAACAAATAGTTATCAAGAATTATGAAAATGTAAAACAAAATTAGATTTAATTAAAATCATTAAGTTTTGTACAAGAGAAATTTATTCGAAAAACATTAATCAATCCTTTATAATTTTATTAAAATATAAAATTGTAAAAGAAAATTTTTTTGTGATTTGGATGAATATAATTTTACTAAAATAAAAAATAAAATATATAAAATTCCATTTTCAGAAATGAATAATGAGTTAAATGAATTCATTGAAAAAAGAAAAATCAACATTCCATTTTCAGAAAGCAACGAAGTGTTAACTGATTTAATTCAAATAAAAAAAGGGAAGAAATATTAGAAGAAAAGATACAGCTTTTAGATCAAGAATACAGACACTCATGATTGAAAATGAAGAATAGTATGTAGGTCGTAATGAATTTTCAAAATCAACCAAAAATTAAATTATTAAAAAAATTAATAATTTTTAAGATTAGATGCTGCTATAAAACTAAACTTAATATTTCATGCTTTATTTAATAGAAATAATGATGATACACATGAAATACAACATATAACTATAAAAATAACAATTTATAGATTAATTTATTTGGGTAAAGTCTTAAATGGGTATTTTCGATCATATTTTAACAAAAATAACATAATTTAAAGCACAAGGCTCTGGTTAGTAATTACATTCAATAAATAATTTAGAACTGTGTGTTAATATAGAGTTATCGAAAAAATTATAAACCAAAAAGCTTATCGCCATAGGGTGGTTTCAGGCTGCGGCTACATGGCGATGGATGGCGAATTATGGTGGCGAAGGGGGCCACCCAGCTAGGCAACTACACTGAAGAGCCAAAAAACTGGTACACCTGCCTAATATCGTGTAGGGCCCCCGCGAGCACGCAGAAGGGCCGCAAGACGACGTGGCATGGACTCGACTAATGTCTGAAGGTATGCAGGAGGCAATTCACACCATGAATCCTGCAGGGCAGTCCACAAATACAATCTGCGCCAATTTGAGACAGGGTTGCACGTCTGTCACGTTTAATGATTCTCGTCAGTCGACGTTTGTCTCGTTCTTTCACGATCTTTTTCCGACAGCGATGTTGAAGATGTGATGTTTTACCGGATTCCCGATATTCGCGGTACACACGTGAAATGGTCGTACGCGAACATCCAAATGTTATCGCTACCTCGGAGATGCTATGTCCCATCTCTCGTGCGCCGACTATAACAGCACGTTCAAACTCACTTAGATCTTGATAACCTGCCATTGTAGCAGCAGTAACCGATCTAGCTGCCGACCGCATCGCGTTACTCTGATTGGTTCCATGCCTCTGTTATTTGCATACGCACGCCTATACCAGTTTTCTTGGCTCTTCAGTGTATAATGCCCTGGTTAGGACAGGGCAGGAGACTCGTAGCTCCCTGGGCCGTGCGACGTTATAAATTATTTATTGAATAACCAGAGTCTCATGCTTCCAATTATGCTATTTTTGTTAAAATATTATCGAAAAGACTTTATAAAATCAGTTAATCTATAAATTGTTGTGTTTGTAGTTCTATGTGGTATTTAATGTATATCATCATTATTTCTATTAAATAAAGTGTAAAATATTAAATTAAATTTAATAGCAGCATTTGATCTTAAAACATTATTAATTTGTTTAATAATTCCTTTTTTAGTTGATTCTAGAAATTAATTAGAATCTATATAATACTTTTCATTTTCACTTGCGTGCGTATGTGTTTGTTGTTTAGGAAACTTTACTTTCATGGATGATTGTATATTAGCATTCGTACAAAAACTATTACTACTGTGTGTATATTTGAGAACTTTCTGTTCCGGAATTACTAGTGTAGAATATTTGTGCACATAGCTGTCGATGTCTTGCGGGAAAACAAAAAACGTATTTTCTTCACGTTGGTTATAAAGGGGAGAAGGTGGTGTTACATCTGCCCTCGCGCATGTGTGCGCATGCGCGCGTGATCATAGAAGAGATGCCATGCAGGTGGCAGGGCACTGCAGCTCAAGCCACGTATATTTTCTCACCCTCAAATATAATGCTTTGTCGAAGGCAAATGTGCTACGTCTTCGTATGTGTGACGGTAACTTCACATCATCACTGAGTAGGGTTGTGACTGGAGCTGAGCTCCAAACATTCGTCGACATATTTTCTTTACGCTCTTTCAATTACATTTTCTCGCAATTTTATTTTTTTCTATCAGTGTTGTCTGAAGATTTCACTACTGATGAGATGCTTGTAACAATTTTTCATATATTTTAAATAATTTTTGTGGCCAATGGTGGCTACAGATTTACTGTCGATGATAAGTAATTATGTAAGTTTTATTTTTCTGACAGTGGAGGTTATAGATTCCGATGCTTAGGGACAGTTGTAAGTCATATTGTAAATTTTTTGCATCCATGGTGGTTACGGAATTTACTGTTGGTAGATAAATTCTTTTTCTTTTGTCGCTTGGTTAAATTATTGAAATTTATACATTTTGAACATTACAAAAACTATAATTCTAAAAAGGTGGTGATTTTGAAAAACCACATGCCTTCAAATTCATGTTGTATGATTATTAAGGCTTGTATTTTCCTGACAAGTGCCAAGGACCGCAATAAATCGCTACGTGATTGACGACTGGCTATGTCTTTTGGGGAGGGGTTTATGGTGTGATTAAAACACGACTGTCTTTAATTTGATGGGTTATTCGTGTCATTTTCATTTTATAAGTGGCCGTGTTCATGTGAAGGAGCTTAGTTTGGCAGTGGTCGAGATGAAAGGCAAATCGTCACAGCAGGTGATGGTATCTGACGTAAATATCACGGAGACATCTGTAGATGTTCCAGCAGAAGCAATAGCACCATCGAACAAGGTTGGTACGGCGCCATCGACTTCTTCGATCGTGATTTCTTCGCCTTTTTCGATGGTATCGACCGCATCTTTGGACGAATTTACCGCGCCAGTTCTTACAGCAGCATCTGTTTCTTCGGCTGTAACACCCGGTTCTTTGTATACATCTCCACCAGAGTTCAGGTCATCGACTGTATCACTATGGCCAGAGAAAACTTACCACTGCAGCTATCGCGACAAGGTATTTTCGCACCAACACATCGCACGACAGCATGACTTTCATGTGTGTGGGAAGAATCTCAACTGCATTACATATGTGTGCTGACGGCGTGAGTCCCTGCTCTACTGCAGCGACACCTTCTGCAAACACGCGAAGTCATTCCATGTTAACACGTGGGTCTCATCGTTGCTTCTGTGTCAGTTCTGCAGTAGAGAGTTCCTGCAAACCACATCGGCGGTATGGCAGACGGCAGTAACATAATTATGATCCTATGGTAGCTCTCCTCCACTGCCTACGACTACAATGATGAACCAGCCCAACACCGGGCGAAACATAGCTTTCCACGACGGCACTGCAATTCATGGTTCCTCCTCCTTTCTACACGATGATAGCCGAACCACCTGGGGACCGAGGTGGTGTAGTGGCTAGACTACTCGCCTCCCACCTAGGCGAACCGGGTTCGATTACCGGCGGGGTCGCTCCCGGATTTTTGCACGTGGGAATCGTGCTGGACTATGCCGCTGGTCGGCGGGTTTTCTCGCGGATCTCCTGTGTACCCCGCCCTTGCATTCCGGCACTGCTCCATACTCACCCCGTTTCACCCTCATCGGCTGTCAAGACCTCGATGTTAAGAGAGCCGCCCAAATCTCTCCTCTCCACTCCGAACCACCTGGGTCCACCAATGCATCGATCCCAGCAGGGCCGAGAGCGTATAGTTGACACTGCTGCTGCAAGCTACCACGCGCTGGCACATAGTCTACTAGTGTGGAACAACTTGATCTCAAGTTGACGGACTGTAGGTAGTGTGTGTTGTGTGCGCGCGCGCGCACTGTGCAGAGTACTACGTCAACTACTTTTCTAATTGTTTGTGTAATAATATACATTTATTTCTTATTTTAACTCTATCTCGTAACCACTCTGCTATACATCAAAACTGATTTCTTAAAAAAAACACTATGATGCGAACATTTATTAAAACATTTATCTTACCACTAGGATTATAAATTTGCTGTTAGGTTTATCCACGAGTACATACATTCTCAGATCTAGAAATGATGCTTGCAAACTGAATTTCATAAACCTGCCCCTAAGAGTTCGCAAATTATAGTATTCAACTATTCCTAAAAATATTCGTATAAGCTGAAGTGCTACTTTGCGAACATGTGGTCGCTAAACCGTGAAATGACAAGGTTAGCTGCAAAACCTCGGCGTGATTATTTAAAATAATATAAAAATTCAATGTGACTCTGGGTATTGGCACATTATCTGATTTAAGATTCAGATCCGACTAAAAGAAAAGTTATATGGATACGTCGCTTGCTATACATTTTCCTTAAAAAAAAAATAAAAAATATGAAATAAAATTAATTTAAACAGAAACCTTTAATTTGATGTAATTTTTATTAAACATAGCGACATGTTCNAAAAATATGAAATAAAATTAATTTAAACAGAAACCTTTAATTTGATGTAATTTTTATTAAACATAGCGACATGTTCGAAATAAATGTGATCGTGGACATAATCTGTGCCATAAATGCGTTGTTTGTAAATAAAAATGAAAAATAAAAATAATAATAAAAAAAATTATTTGATACAATATGTTAAAAAGTCAAAAACTTGAGCACTGACACACAGGAATGCAACGAAGCCATTCTGAATGTAGGTATGCAACACTTCAGTTAGGAAACGGGAGATCGCCGAGAAAATCCACTGACCAGCGGCACCGCAATGCGCGATTCCCACGTGTGAAAATCCGGGAGCTACCCAGCCGGGGATCGAACCGTATACATCTTAGTGGAAGGCGGGTAGTCTGATCACTATACCACCGTGCCCCCAAAATACTGGGCTCATAATTATTTGAAAATCACATAACATTTTCCCAACAACAAATTAAATGGAGCGTGATCACAACACTTTTGAATTAAGAAAGGAAGTTGTATTATGGTGGAGGTAGGGTGGCTTCTGATATTTCACTGCACGACTGTACATACAACATACAGAGTTCGTTAAAAAAAAATAGCACACACACACACTACCAAAGTTGTCAGAAAAGAACGATTTATGTTACATACGAAAGACAATTGTGTTATTTACTATCTTATATATATATATATATATATATATATATATATATGCGAAAGTGTGTTTGTTTGTTTGTCCTTCCACGTCGCAACGGATCAACGTCAATTTTTGTACAGAGATAGTTGGAGGGCCGGGAAGTGACATAGGCTACTTTTTACCACGAGAAAATTTCTCATTCCCTTGGGAAAATTCTTATTGGAAAATTAAAAAGTACACAAACGGAATAACAATGCAACGTTGCAACCTAGCAACCTAGCAACAGATCGACGTAATTTCTTGCACAGAAGTAGTTGGACGGCTGAAAGTTGATATAATTTATTGCGAGAAAATATTTCAAAAAATTTACTTTTGTGAGTCGATTTACCGTACGCGGACGTGGAGAGCAATGGTGGCGTCGGGTGGAAGCGTCGGGGAAGGGCAAGGGGGCGGGGGGACCTTGTAAAAAAAACCTAAACAATAATTCCGTAGTCCATGCGAACGGAGCCGCGGGCACAGATAGTAATATATATTTTTTAATGTACCAATTTAAATATTCAAAAAATTGATTGTTAGAGTCTATTTTTAAACAAAGGTTAAGAGCATTTATATTTTGAATATGTCAGAAAGATATTTCGTAAAAAAAACCTATGAATAAATCAACTAAGACTATTATAATAATTACTCTGGTTTTACGAAATTAAAACTTTGTAATAATGTTTACAAATATTTTTAAAAATCAATCGATTTCAGAAACAATTTTTATAACTGAAAATAATGTGCATAAAATAAATTATTAAAAATATTTGTAAGCGTTATTACTGCGTTTTTAGTCTACTTTCCGAATGTCTGTCTAGAGTCTAGACAGACATTCGGACCGTAGTCCCCCCTGCCCCCTAATAACTTTTTAAACCAGTGAACAGAATGTCATCTTAATCGGCCCACATATAGTATTTAGCAAGTACATCCGGCTATTAGTTTCGATCACGCAGGGTACTTATTTTCAAAATGGCTGTAAATTTAAAATTTAGGGCACTATGTAATATATCTAAGGGACTATATAAACAATTTAAACCAAATTTGTTATGTTGGTAGTTCATGGTGCAAGCATTGAATTTGAGAAGTGGTAATATTATTGGTCAGGCATTTTGGAAGATAGTATATCTCGGAAACTACAAAATCGATTTCTGTCAAATTTTTTATATAAATAAAACTAACATAGTTCATGTTAATACGAAACATTAAAATGGATAAGGCACTTATTTTGAAAATGTTGACCATGCAGAAATTTTAGGGTTGATTTGCTATATATATAGGGGATGGACAAAATAATATAATATGAACACCTGACATATACACAATATTTATTAATAAGGTGTTGGGCCACCATTTGCTTTTAGAACAACTGCAATTCTTCGCGGAATAGATTCGTAGAGTGTCTGAATAATTTCCAACGGAATGTTGTCCCATTCTTGTACCAAAACATCCACCAATTGCTTCAATGATGTTAGAGGTGAAAATCTGCTCCTTACTCTCTGCTCTAAAACTACCCATAACGGTTAAATTATGTTGAGGTCTGGCCAGGGAAGATGTTTGATGATATTCTGATCCTCCTCAAACCAAGACTGAACCTTTTTGGCTGTGTGTATAGGCGCATTTACATCTTGGAATATGGCAGTGTTTGGCAGCGATATGCTAGTCATAGTAAGAACTTCATCATTGAGGATGTAGAGATATTCATTCGCAGTAATCCGGTCAGTGATGTGAATGAGAGGACCAGCTGAATACCACGATATAGCCGCCCAAACCATAACGGAACCTCCCCCATGCTTGACTGTAGGAAGCAGGCAGTCCGGATCGTAGGCTTCTTTTGGGGTTCTCCATACATAAACCCGGCCGTTTGTAGCAAACAATGTAAACGATGATTCATCGGACCATACCACATTCTTCCAATCATCAAGTGTCCNACCGTACCACATTATTCCAATCATCAAGTGTCCAGGTTTTATGATCGTGGCACCACTTCTTTCGCAGCTTAGCGTTGGCTTCCGTTATAAAGAGTTTCACATTTGCTGTCCTTCCATGAATGTTAGCTTTTGTCGAAACGGTATTACTCAAGTGAGTCTTGAGTTCTGCTGTCACTTTTGCCGCGGTAGTTTTATGCTGTCTGGCCACAATTCTTTTTAATTTTCTTTGGTCCCTGTCAGTTAACTTTGGGTTTCGCCCACTATTCCTCTTCGTCGATGATGTTTTACCATGTTTTGTGTATGCTGTCANTAACTTTGGGTTTCGCCCACTATTCCTCTTCGTCGATGATGTTTTACCATGTTTTGTGTATGCTGTCATTACCGTCGATATTGTCGCTCGTGAAACGTTAAACAATTCAGCTGTTTTCGTCACAGACGCTCCCGCTAACCGAGCACCAACGATTTGCCCTCTTTCGAAGTCTGAGAGATCACACATTTCACCGATCGCTTGTTTTAACCGTCGCGGAACAAAGCGTATAATACACTGAAATATAACCTACAAGACTTGGCACGTAAACTGTGCAATACATACGCGTCGCATTATTTACACGGAAGCAGTGTTGCCAACATGCAACAAAATGTACTATATTGAATGATGTTTTTATTATTTTGTCCATCCCCTGTATATAATTCCATTTGACCAATTTCGACAAAACTTGGTATGCTGAAAGTATTTATCACGAGCATAAACTCTGTCATTACAAAGCTTCTTCTGTCCGCCATTTTGTAATCTAGCATCGCATGAAAAATAAAGATTTTGATCTCATATCTCGGAAAAACAATTGATTGTTATCAAATTTGGCAATCAAGTAATAATACAACAGTAGGTCATGTAAACTGAAATGTTTAAGTGGATCAGACACTTATTTTTAAAATGGCGGTTATATAAACATTTAAGATATTTTTAGGCTATATCTACGAAACCATGTAACAAATTTCAATCTAACTTTGCATGCTAGCATTATTTATTACAACTATCAAATGCGTCTATCCAAAGTCTCTTTTCTCCACCATTTTGAATGATAGTGACACATTTATCACTCAAGTTTTGTCATATCTCGGGAAACGATAAACCGATTTTTCTTTAATTTGACAAACAATTTGTACAATATTAGGCCATGTACACGGGAATGTTTTGTGTGGATCTGACACTTATTTTCTAGATTGCGTCCATATAAATATTTTATTTTAGTGTATAAAATGTGCCCATATAAAACCTTTCTGTTCTACATTAATAAAGATAGCACCTCGCATATATCGGGGACCAATAAACAGAATTATGCACACATGTAGCACAACATTAGGCGATGTAATCTTACACGTTGTAAGTGTGTCTGGCGTTATTTACAACNAATTATGCACACATGTAGCACAACATTAGGCGATGTAATCTTACACGTTGTAAGTGTGTCTGGCGTTATTTACAACGAGTGCCATATAAATAATTCAGATAAATTACACACATCTATTAAAAATTTAACCAATTTCTTTTAAACGATGTGTGCTGAGAGCATCACTTAGAAGCAGCAATTATTCTTACAGAAATCCTACTTTGGCAGCCTTGTTGGAAGATAGTGCCTGGTGATGTAATGCTCCATTTGAGTCATATCCCGGGAACNAATTATGCACACATGTAGCACAACATTAGGCGATGTAATCTTACACGTTGTAAGTGTGTCTGGCGTTATTTACAATGAGTGCCATATAAATAATTCAGATAAATTACACACATCTATTAAAATTTTAACCAATTTCTTTTAAACGATGTGTGCTGAGAGCATCACTTAGAAGCAGCAATTATTCTTACATAAATCCTACTTTGGCAGCCTTGTTGGAAGATAGTGCCTGGTGATGTAATGCTCCATTTGAGTCATATCCCGGGAACNAAATCCTACTTTGGCAGCCTTGTTGGAAGATAGTGCCTGGTGATGTAATGCTCCATTTGAGTCATATCCCGGGAACTTAACAACTAGTTTCCATCACATTTTTCACATAAGCAGTACTACAGTCGGCCATGCAAACTTACATAATTTAAATGGATCAAATATTGTTTACAAAATGGCGCCAATATTAACTGTATACATAGGTTTGTCGTATTTATTAAATAACTAGACGTAAATTCAACTAAACTTTTTATGCTTATAGCATCTGTTAGGAGCAGCAGATCTGCCTAAACAGAGTCTGGTTTTGTACAGTGACGCCAAAAGAGAAAGTAAAGCTTTTGTGCCATATCCCGGGAACCGGACAACCACCAACTTCTGCACACAATTAGTGCCACAGTGGGTCATGTAAACTTACATGATGTAAGTGGCTCATACACTTGTTTTCATAATGAAGTTCCTATAAATATACGAGGTTGGTAAACCCAGGCTACCAAAACTTTAGACTGTTTACAACTGTAGTTTATGCTCCAAATTCTACATCCGTAATGCAGTTGGTCCTACGGTGCGAGGTGTTCTGGGTTACAGTCACGGGTACTACAAGCGTGTATTTGCAACTGTCTCATTAGTATTACATTTGTGTCTGGTTCCGACTTTAACCGTATTNACGGGTACTACAAGCGTGTATTTGCAACTGTCTCATTAGTATTACATTTGTGTCTGGTTCCGACTTTAACCGTATTGTTGGCATGAGACGGAGGAATATCCTGGAAGTACAACTTTAGCGTGGCTTAAAAAAGTTTGAAGTAACCGTGAATGGACTACAAAAATTCATTTTTCAATGGTTTAAAACAATAATGAGAATCAGATTAAAATGGCAATTTGAGTATAGTTCCATCATGGATTCTTTAGAAAAACACATTTTGCAAGAAAACCTTCATTAAGCAAGACCGTCATATTATTTCATCNTTCCATCATGGATTCTTTAGAAAAACACATTTTGCAAGAAAACCTTCATTAAGCAAGACCGTCATATTATTTCATCTGATTGTATGTCGTAACAAGAAGTTACCGATATAACCTATGAGCCTACTTCTCCCCGTATGGATGGAAATAGTTTTGATGAATTTCTTGAAATGTTAGACGGTAGGTGGATTGACGTCAAGTCTAGAAAATTGCACTGAAAAGTGCATTTGTGCGTGCTCAGTTTAATAATATTTTGCATAAGAACTAAGACTTACTAGGCCTTACCAACATGCCCATTTTCTCCCTGTTTCATTAATGTTATATGAAATATTATAATTTATACACGAAATATAAGTAAATGTTATATTTTACCAAAAATAAGGTATCTTTATGTTTACAGAAGTGTAAAACACGTGTGACACGTGAGTTATTTAGAAGACAACCAAGCCCGTCATACATGGGGCGATTTTCCAAAGGTTTGATTAAAAAAAGNTGACACGTGAGTTATTTAGAAGACAACCAAGCCCGTCATACATGGGGCGATTTTCCAAAGGTTTGATTAAAAAAAGTGTGAAGAAACCGCTAATAGACATATGTTTAGTGTTACGAAGTGCTGCATATGATATCTTATTCATTTNAAAAAAAGTGTGAAGAAACCGCTAATAGACATATGTTTAGTGTTACGAAGTGCTGCATATGATATCTTATTCATTTATATGCTAGATAAAACGCCTTTTCACGGACAATTTTGGTAGTGCCTGTACAACTGTTTAAAGAAATCTAAATATTGTACAGTCGGATGCAGCCCACAATAGGAATACACTCTGCTTCTCAAGTCTGATATGTACTGTAGTGCTGTTGCGAGATCTGTATCATTTGCCACTGGGACGTCTACAACTCAGGCTTTATCTTCACTGATGACGCAGAGGGTGGACATTTGGCCGAAGATAACATTTTCCGTTGCAATGAAGATCTGGAACAATTTGAGGAGGCTGGAGGCTGAAGATGTACAAGTTCTGGGTGTTCTTAAGCATTATTTTCAAGTTTTTTCTTTATAACTTTCATAATTTATATTCTTACCTACACACACACACACACACACACACACACACACACACACACATATATATATATATATGATGGAAAAGACCCCCCTCCCCCGTTCTTAAATTAAGAGGCAAACTTTGCATGTAATTCAGTAAGTGTAGTTGCAACATAAATAATCATTTTCAAGCAAGACAATTCTTTTGTATGCTAATAGCCTTCCATTGTTGCAGTCCCACTAAGGTAGTTTTAATTCCACGCAAAATAGGCTTTTGGTTATAGAGATTGCAAATAACTGAATTGTAAAAGTGTCCTTTATATAAAAAAAGACGCTATCACATTTAGGCAATAAAAAACCGAAATTGCTACCGTAACTGCTCTGCTGTTCCTTGTTTTTGTTCGATTTCACACAATGTTGGTCTTTCCCTAGTTGCACGAGGAAGTAGTGTTGTATTTATGTGTGGTAGAGGCAAGCAGGCCGTTGACAGACATAAGAACAAACCAGTTTGATTGTTCAGCGTCGGAACACGGCAAGTGTAGTGCTATGCGGGTCGCGAGCGGTGGTGTAGTGGCTAGACTACTCACCTACTCACCGGGGTTCAATTCCTGGCGGGATCGCTCCAGGGTTTTCGCACGTGGGAATCGTGCCGGACGATGCCGCTGGTCGGCGGGTCTCCTCGGGGGTCTCCCGTTTCTCCCGCCCTTGCATTCCGACGCTGCTCCATGCTCACCTCGCTTCACCTTCACCGGCTCTCAAGACTTCGATGTTAAGAGCCGCCCAAATCTCTCGACTCCGCTTCACCCCTTGATGTGTTCTATGGCCGTGGTTGTAAGGTTGGCAGGCCCTGGCGAATGCGAGGAGTTGTTTAGTTTGTGTTGAGCAGCTTGTTTAGTTTGCTTTAACTGCGTAGGCGAGGTCGCCATCACGCCAGCACGCATCAGTTCGTGTTTGTTTGTAGTCGACAGTGGCATCGTCACGTCGTGTGCTCTGCAGAGTTGAGGCGTGCTCACGAGTGTAAATGAATTGTCTAATGCGGACCCTCACGCCACAATCAGCGCAGGCGACAGACAGCAAGCACACGTCACGGCCTCTGGTATTCTTACCTGATTCTCAAGCAGGCCCTACGCGGCCAGTGATACTGACAGTATCGGAAAATATCGACAGTAGTACTGATCGTGTGTAAACTGGAATGATGGACTGATGTTAAGTACTGAGGAAGATTGGCATGTTTTGATATCCGACCATCGGTATTTGTGAAACTGTCAGTATTACTGATGTGTGGTATTACGGCGACGGTATTGTCGTCAGCATCGCCCTAGCCATAGCCGCAGTGTGCGTACCTCCTGCCGCGACGTTGGCTGTGAATCGGATCCTGGCGAAACACCACATTACGCTCGCGAATTACTGCGCCAGTTTGTTGAGATACGAACCGCTCCCAGAATTGCGGGATTGTTCGCATTCTTTACCTTGCACGAGTAACATGTTGTTCTTAAGACTGATAATGCCTTTGATGTGTTGGCGTCCATGACAGTACTGAACAGAAATACTGTCAGTTGGTGTAGGGTGTCTCTAATATTGTTGTGCACTGTCAGTAATACTGTCCAGCATTACAGATAGTGTAGGGTCTGATTTAGGCTGATGCTATGCCTGGGACATCCACTGTGGGATATGAGGCGAGAAAACGAAACAAACCTCTTATAGGCGCTTCAGCATAAATTGAGCACTTTTGAAAGCCCTGCTCAAGATATACTCACACGCACATTGTGTATTCTTCCACCATATGTACATTGATACGGGCCTGTCACTATGTTCATGAGTCGGCCGTGTGGAAATATAAAATGATTGGAAAACGTACATATTTTTCAAATTGGCTTTTTCTTACGCTGACATTTATGAAATAAAATATAAAGTAAAATAAATAATTTCTCTATTCACCAATGTTTACAGGACATTTTTAATTCTACGCTAAGACTTGGAACTACTTTCCCTCCATAGTTGCCAACTGTACTGGACGCATGACAGTCAACCTGCCCATTAAAATATATACACGCAGGGAGGGCGTGACATTTCCCAGAGGTTTATTTCAAAAGTGCTCACTTTACCGTGAACAGCCTTTAGTAATTTTACAGGCACATCGCTGAGCGATTATGTCCATTAGTAGAAAAATGCGGAACTGTAAATGCACTACAAATGATTGCAACAGTGGCTGTACTTGTTGAACTCAGTAGGTCATTACAACCTCGCGACCAAGGTTATTAACATCGACAACTTTGACATATAGCAATCTTTCCATTAAGTTTTTGTGATGATAATACTATACCTACTTTTACATTTTCTTTTGTGTCTATGTGTTTACTTGTTTTAATTTACATATGTCCTTTTTTTAAATCATTGTAGGCAGGAGTTTTGCGTAGGTTTCTTACATCGCACATTTACTTTTTTTTTTTACATTTTCTTATGTGTGTGTGTTTAACTGGTTGGCCGATACCTTAAAAACTAAGTATTCAGCGACTAGTGAAATAATAGTGTGAGCTGCTCCAAAAAGAAGCTCAATAAAAGAAACCGTTAATTGAAGAGCGAGGTTTGCAGAATGTAGGCAGACCAAGCTGCGGCAAGAGGTTGTTGGCAGGCCTGGACGTGGTGAGGATATCCCGGCGTGGCGGAGGAAGTTGTGGCTGAACACGCGCGACCACGTGACGAAGTTGGCAGCCCTGCTGTACCTCGCAGTGCGCTCGCCATCGAGTATAGATATACACTAGAGCGGCCGTGGGATAGAGGAAAGTCTGACCAGTTTTTAATGTTAGTTCTTGGGTTGATTCAGAGTAGCGCTAGTGTCCTCGACTGGGAGTTAGCAGGCAGCAAACGACGCAGATGTCAAAATACCTCTCCACCCGTGCAGTGTTGCCAGTTCCGCAGCGGGAAAAAGGTAGGTCATCACCCTGGCCTCGGCTCACCCACGTGTTCGTTCATGTTCTGCCAAAGGCGATCCTGTCACACGCGAGTTATCAGCTTCCGTTGCAGCTGTCAATACCCAACTCTTGATTTACTAGTGGCGACCATGGCATGTGTTTCGTTTCTGTCATAGAATTCTGTACTTGCTGAAATTTGCAGCGATATCAACCACTATTTGGTTTTATTTACCTCTGCGAAAATGAATTATCAAAAAAATATAAAGGTCGTTTTTAATTCTAATTTATTAATTTACTATTGTTTAGGTGTTCATTATAAAATACGAGTACTGTTAGCACTTACAATTACAAATTTGATATTAATTATGAATGATGTCATACATCATAGTCAATATCCTCACTGTGTCAAAATTATTTCACGTATTCTGGAATGTTTGTCATCTCCTAGCCTACAAATGGACAGTGATAACAATTTACGAAGAATATATAATATATGTAACAATTTTAGTTATTTGCGACAGTAGGGCATCCTTGTGTGTTAACTTTGTGGCATATTTACAAAATTATAATTTAGTTTTCCTAAAAGTAGTTATGTTCTTTGTGTCCCATGTTTTGTTGAATGAAAAAATACTTTTTTCGTTAATTACCACTAATTTTGTTTTCACGAATTTGCTATACGAACGAAATATATTTTACAACATGTAAGATCATCTTCATAACGAGGAGTGTTAATTCATACAGCAAATGTAGTTTCGATACGTGCATCGTGTGTATTTTCTTCTCTTTCCTAGCATTCCCCTACCACTTAACGGTGTTAATTTTAATATGTTAGTAAGATACTAGCAGTATGTTGTGTATCATATTTTCAACACAGTACGTCTCCCGGTATTTAAAAATGTTGTATGAAGTTTCCGGTGCCCAAATTCTGCGAGAGGCGTGAGTCGTTTAAGCCGGCACTACACGATGCCTAATTTCTGCTAACTTCTGTTATAACCTATGGGCATAACAGAAGACATACAAGTTTCTATAGCAGAAGAGAAGAAAGAACGCATCAGTTCATACCCACACGTCACTTAAAGTGCTAACAGAAAATTGTAAATGGAAGGCAAAACAACTCGGAAGGGGGTAGGGGTACAGATGCAGTCAAATTATATATGTAGGCGCTTTGTGGTGCATCAAAAAGTACGAAGATGGTTTCTTTTCCCTGAAGACTGCATTTATTTAGGTTTCTAATTACGAGTACTATTAATGTATGGAATATGATATGAGTAACGGCACTGCTAATGTATGGAAAACCAAGGAACTGTATTCACAGGCATATACGATGGAAATTTACGCCACTCATTAAAACATTAGCAAATCATTTAAACGGGGGCGTAGCCNGGGGGGGGGGGGGGGGGGGGGAGATTTCATATTTCTATTTTTGGACAAAATACGAACGTTGTAATATTACAAATTAATGGTTAAGATATTATTTACAATCGATGGGCTAATATAGAGATATGGAACCGCAAAATACTATAAACATCCTTCATGTCCAAAGGGTATCACACATTTCGTATATATAAATAAAAGTTGTCATTTTGTTTTCAAATTTTATTTTTGAATATTTTATTTTCATTTCGA
>NQII01002748.1:270367-316958 GCA_002778355.1 Clitarchus hookeri
CCCCCCTCCGGCTACGCCGCTGTATTTACATATGCATCTTTAATGAGAATAATAATCAATCTTGTGCTTTCCGTAATTTGACAAGCTTATATGGTTAGAGGGCCAAAAGAAGGCAAAACTATTGCAATATTAAACTCACGGCTTTTATGTGCCCCTGTTCACAATAGTCACGCTACACAGCTAAAATTATCTTCTTCTGAAACCAATCGATTTGATTAGCAAACGATTTGATTGCACTGTGCTGTTACTTATGTATTATTACTTCTAGACAAAGTGATTATGGAAATAAACGTTTTATAACAATAACATAAAAAGCAATAATGTACCGCATAAAAAATTACGTTATGCAATGGAGATTTGAACTGTGCAATGTATCATAATGTGGCGCAGACCCACGCACCAACCCACTGAGCTACACACACACAGCCAACAGCCTGTCAGTGTGATCATGTATATACCTTACATGAATCCACAGTTATCGCATATTTTATAAAGTTGTGTTTATTGTTTTATTATGACCGTGTGAGTAATTTGCATTGTTTCCCGATACTAACGCGCACATTAAGTTTCATTTTGTACACACATACGTTTAACAGAACCCGTAATCTTTTCGGAAACGGACATATACGGCTTGAGGTAATTACTCGGGTACCCACCATCTTGTCTCTCCCAGCTTCGTGGGTACAGCAGACATTCAGAACACGTTCTACTGCAGTAGAATTTGGTCTCGGAGCGACAGAGATGGCGTATGAGTGAGAGAGAGGGTAGATGTCGCAGTGGCAACGCCGCCGACTTTCCCACGCAGCCGCCACGAAAATGGACTAGCGCTACCTGGTGTTCATACCAAGAACTACAGATTCTTACCTGCTGGGGTGGTCAGAAACTTTAACCTGAGGAAGTCCACTCTAGGTTTATCTTTACTCAATGCTAAATATGAGGTAGCAATGGCNATATTTTATTATTTTTTATCAATACATTTTATGGTCGTCATACAGTTGGTAATATTTTTGAACTTGTAGCCTATATAGCTAAGTAAATCTTTAAGGTGAAGTATAATTCCTCCAATGTCATTACTGCCATAAAAAAAACATGTCATTATGAAATGTGCCCGTTAAAATTTTGTGCGAATTTGATTTCCTATGTCTAATTACAGTTCCAAGCACTGTCACATCACATTAGAAATCCTGTAAGAAAAGCATATACATTTCGGTTATAAGCCGCGTATGAAACATAATCTTGCTTTGCAGGTTATATTTATAAGCTGTGTATTCTGCCTATTCCACAGTACCTACTTGTANGTATGAAACATAATCTTGCTTTGCAGGTTATATTTATAAGCTGTGTATTCTGCCTATTCCACAGTACCTACTTGTACTGTTATATGAACATACTTAATGTTTCCCACTGTACAACATTTTAACAAACAGAACTGAAAAACACCGTAAAATCATAAAATTAATTTAAAAACACAAATTTTAGTTTTAGTGATTTATGTAGAAATTTTAACAAAGCACTAACGTAAATATTTTGAACTCAAAACTTATTCTACCTGAAGTACTGAAATGCTTAAATGTAGTACAAATTATTGTTATTCGTGATATCATTCACAGAGCTTCTATAATATCGTTTGAAATTAGTAAACTATGGTGAAGCATACGCTTCAAACAGTGTGACTTTGAAATATATTTGAAAAAAAATTTGCTTTCGTAATTTTTAAGAAATACACTATGAATCTGTGTCTGTTCACTGTAATAGAAAGGCGTCTCTCTATTGCTCATTACAACACATGTGTTCTAATATGTAGTTCAGAGACATTTTAATTGTCCTTGTAATGAACTGGAAAGAGAAATAAAGGGGCTATGAAAAGACATTTTAAAATCTTCGAACATCGTGTTGTATGGGCACCTGAGATTTGTCTTTGTTTTAATGTTATGCTGACAGTACATTTAAGTCAGCTTGACATTATTTTGTGGATTCAAAATATTACTACGAATTACGATTTTCTCGCTCTATATTCATGCACTATTAGCTGCACTGTAAAACTTTCGTATATTTTTACAGAAATTCTTCGGCAACTAGTTACCAAGATTATTATTTGTAACACAACAAGTAAATAAAGAGAAAATTGTACATGTTACTGTGGAGTGGGTAAAACTAAAGTTAAATTTTAACAAGCAACTACCATAGACTGGTTTATTAGAAACATATAAAACATTTCTAATGTTTCATAAAAGTGCGTTGTAAAGAAACGGTGTTTGTACTGCAGTGCTGTAAGAATATTTTTTTGTTATTTATATTTTCTCCAAAGAATTGTCGGTAAAACGAACAAACTATTTTACTGTGTACAGTTATCAAATCTGCAAAAATTCTTGTTTCAATAACTGTGAAAGAACTGGAAACAAAATTGTTTCAATGGTAATGGCTTATGTGAGAAAAATGCGTAGAAAATATACATTATGATAATGTAAATAAGAATATGTACGCTGGACAGAAATAAAGGTGCTTCAGATAAGAAAAGACTTTCCCAAACTTTAGTTTTACCAGACACATGCCTGGACACAAAANCTTCAGATAAGAAAAGACTTTCCCAAACTTTAGTTTTACCAGACACATGCCTGGACACAAAACTTCGAAGCGAGTTCAGCGAGGGAAACATGAAGATGTTCATCTGCCTTCACTTTACAAATGTCCTTCTGCATTTCATGGAAGAAAAAGCGTATTTGTGTTAATTTTTGTGGCTACCAAAAACGTGAGTTTGAAAATGTTCCAGACTATTTAATGTAAATAAACATTTGTGATGAAGAGTACTGTATATTTCTCTGTGGCATTGGCTTTTATCTTAATAATTCAATATGTGTGGTGGAAATATTTTNGTTCCGCTACCTAAAGGCAAACGTCTTTAGGTAGGCAAGCACTTCGCCACAGATGACGAGGTGAAAGAAGCAGTTTCAGACTGGTTATCCTCACAGGCGGCCGACCAGATACTGAATCCGTATGTTTTTGAACATCTTGCAACACTGTTTAGTTTAAACAAATATGGAAACTATGTAGAATAATAGGGAAACATGTAAGGAATTAAATAAAAAGGTTTTTTCAAAAATTCTGTGATGGTTTATGTTTTATAAGAAATTGGACCNGAAACATGTAAGGAATTAAATAAAAAGGTTTTTTCAAAAATTCTGTGATGGTTTATGTTTTATAAGAAATTGGACCTTACTTTCCGAATAACCCTCGTATATTTTTTCAAAATAATCTTTGGAAACTAGTTACTAAGGTTATTATTTGTAACACTGCAAGTAAATAAAGAGAAAATTTTACATGTTGCTGTGGAGTGGATAAAACTAACGTTGACTTTTAAGAAGCAAGTATCATAGACTGGTTTATTATAGACATTTAACAACTTTGAATTTTTCACAAAAGTGCGTTGTAAAGAAACTGTGTTTGTACTGTAGTGCTGTATCGAAAAATGTTGGCCTACTTCTATTTTTTCTAAAGAATTGTTTGTAAAACGAACAAACTCTTTTACGCATACAGTTATCAAATCTGCAAAAATGTTGGTTTCACTAACTGTGAAAGAACTGGAAACATATATTTTTCAATGGAAAACTCTTCTGTGAGAAAAATATGTAGAAAATACACATTGAGGAGGTTGGCCAGAAATAAAGGTGCTTCAGATAAGAAAAGACTTTCCCAAACTTTAGTTTTACCAGACACATGCCTGGACACAAAANCTTCAGATAAGAAAAGACTTTCCCAAACTTTAGTTTTACCAGACACATGCCTGGACACAAAACTTCGAAGCGAGTGTAAGATGAAATCAGCGAGGGAAACATGAAGATGTTCATCTGCCTTCACTTTACAAATGTCCTTCTGCATTTCATGGAAGAAAAAGCNTCAGCGAGGGAAACATGAAGATGTTCATCTGCCTTCACTTTACAAATGTCCTTCTGCATTTCATGGAAGAAAAAGCGTATTTGTGTTAATTTTTGTGGCTACCAAAAACGTGAGTTTGAAAATGTTCCAGACTATTTAATGTAAATAAACATTTGTGATGAAGAGTACTGTATATTTCTCTGTGGCATTGGCTTTTATCTTAATAATTCAATATGTGTGGTGGAAATATTTTCAGCTATTGATGGCGTGGCAAAGATCTTTTTTGAAACAAATATTTATGTACCCCAAAGTAAAACAACAATTCGTTTTTTAATACCAGTGAAATGCCTTATACCAGGTCATAATTTATACCAAAACAACAATATTGTTTATTTCAATTATATGAATAGAATGATATTGTTTAAAAAATTGAAGTATTTTAATTTATAAATAAATTACATTTCACCAGTGTGTAATTTGTATTGTATTCAGAAGACATTACCTTGACAAGTTTTCTGAATTCCAGCAAAAAACTAAATATTTAAAAGCTCTTTTCTCAGAACAGTCGGTCGTGCTTGGCTGAAGTAGGGCTGTAATAGCTACTGCATTACTTTACAAATGAGGCTTNTTTTCTCAGAACAGTCGGTCGTGCTTGGCTGAAGTAGGGCTGTAATAGCTACTGCATTACTTTACAAATGAGGCTCTCACGTGCAGCTCCATGTGCAAAACTATTAACTACCTTTCCTTGTCAGTCAGACTATCCCGATGCACGTCATTTAAAGCAAGCCCATTGAGATGTTTCTATACACAGTGTGAGAGGAATAATGTTGTAATTCTGTGCAATATGGGGCACGTGTGCTCGGGACTGACAACTCATGCAAGACAGCAGTTTAAACAGCAATCTTCGAATGTAGCACGCACTTGTTCCACTGCAAAACTCTGGAAAACGTCCGTTATTTCATTGCAGTTTTTGTATTTGGCTTTTCGCAATGAAAACTCTGCTTTAGGTGATTTTGCAGATCGTTTTTAAGACAATACAGTGCATTGGTGCAAAATGTTTTAAGTTTTCCTTTGTTGTATCATATATCAATAGCCAGATAAGAGGTAATTAAAAATATTTTGCATGAACGAATTCACTAGAGAAACGTGATTAGAAATATTATGCCACGTCCGAAACCGCCTGAAGTACGTACATACTCATGCGTACCTGTCCCCGGAAGTGACATCATCAGTGCTGTCCGAATTCCAAGTATACAAGTAAACGGACATGTATACTTCTCGCGGTCTTGCGGCTTACATGTGCCGCCATTTTGAGACGTACTTTGTAGATTAGAATTGATTTTCGACATGATTATTTTATCTAAAGACTAATAGAGTAACATTACTTATTCGAAGGTGTATAATTTTGAACTAGGTTATTAATTATGGAAAGATAGATCTTAAAAAAATTCTAAACAATAAATCCGTATTAGGCCTATCTGTTCATAACCAACAGAAGCTAATGTAAAACAAGCAATCAAAACTGCAAACTCACATACAATCAGCATGGCAACAAATGTTAAGTAAGTAAAATTAAAAAAATATCGATTCCTTGATTTAATATTAGAAACTTTTGGCAACTAACAAGTTCTTCACCGAAATGCATGTTCAAGAAAAGGAATTGGCTGGATAATAGCTGTGGTCGAAGTCAACAAGATTGCCTTTCCTAATTCATCCCGTATGGCGCCAAGGGTCTGCGAAGTACACAAGGGTGCAAGTACACTAATAGATACCTGAATTCGGGCACGGCGTTTGGTAACATGCAATTAGATGTTTAAACATCGACATTCTAATGTTGAATAGTATTTGCAGGTACTTTGCAGTGCAAAGTTTAGTGTTTGATGGTACGAGGGTCAAGGATAGTCATACATAATGATTTTGCAGTTTCTTCAGCTTCAGCGAAAAGTGTGTTAAAAGACTCAACAGCTCTAAGGTTAGATATTTCTATTCTCGCTCAAAACACTAATTTTCTCTTCCATACTATTGAAAGAAGTCTGCTAATGTAACTTTTACTTCTAGGACGAGAGGAAATGTTAGTGATAAAAAATGGTTGCCTGTAAAGNCGTCACTACGATTTGTAAATGTCACAATAAATGTCGGATTACTAACTATGGCCAGTGTCCTTGCATTAACAGTTGCCTGCCATGTTTTCCATTTAAAAACAATTCGCAGCGCTTCTGCTACGCTACGTTGTACAGTTGGCAACTGAGCTGTTAACACTGCTGCATACTGCAGTTTCATCCACCAAGTCTCGTACAGTTCCCTTAATTTCGTTTGAAAATGCAGTCAAGAAATAGTTGGCGTTGAATATTATTACAGCTCTATTCCTGACGCTTTGATCAGTTGGGGACTTGGATATCGACAAGTTAGAGACTGACTCTAGGAAAGACAATGAACTACATGATCGCTACTCTCTGCATTTTTGAAAACCACAGAGTTCTGAAGTCATTCGTGCATTTGTCTGTTGCGATTCCAATACGATCTGTTACATTTATATTTAANCTACGATTTGTAAATGTCACAATAAATGTCGGATCACTAACTATGGCCAGTGTCCTTGCATTAACAGTTGCCTGCCATGTTTTCCATTTAAAAACAATTAGCAGCGCTTCTGCTACGCTAAGTTGTGCAGTTGGCAACTGAGCTGTTAACACTGCTGCATACTGCAGTTTCATCCACCAAGTCTCGTACAGTTCCCTTAATTTCGTTTGAAAATGCAGTCAAGAAATAGTTGGCGTTGAATATTATTACAGCTCTATTCCTGACGCTTTGATCAGTTGGGGACTTGGATATCGACAAGTTAGAGACTGACTCTAGTAAAGACAATGAACTACATGATCGCTACTCTCTGCATTTTCGAAAACCACAGAGTTCTGAAGTCATTCGTGCATTTGTCTGTTGCGATTCCAATACGATCTGTTACATTTATATTTANGAAAACCACAGAGTTCTGAAGTCATTCGTGCATTTGTCTGTTGCGATTCCAATACGATCTGTTACATTTATATTTAAATCCTGTATCATGCTGAAAGCCATGTAACGTAGCCTTACACCAGTTAGTTGTTTCTAACTGCACGTCGTTTTCTTGTTCGTGCTCATATTGTCAACATTTACTCTGTGAGGATAATAACTACCCTCGTTTCCTTGAATGAATAAACACCAAAATCGTCTTTTATGAGGCTGTTATAAAAATTCCCAATACAGCATAAGAGACAGTTGAGAGATGAGTTCCACATCTGTCATCTAACTACATGACCATCAGGGTTGTAAAGGATAGAGTTTTTTCCAGGAAATCTAATCTTACGTAAATTTAAATAAGAAAATTTTTAGAATAATTTCCTTGATACAACTTTCGAACTGTCTCATATTTCAGAGAAACATCGGGATGTTTTCCACGAAAGAAGTCTTAAGCAATTAAATATTAGCCAACCTCATAAGCATTACATTGTGGTATTTGTAATCTTTAACGTCAGTTGTCTCGCATACCATTCGCAGGAGACTTTCTCACCAAGAGGACTCATTTTTACGTCTTGCCATTGTAAATCATAATCTGTGTTCAAAAGTTAAGTAACAATTTACGTAGACCATTTTTCCACTATTCAAAGAGGTGGTAACCCCCATTTCGCCATGTAGGGAATGCGGTAGGGCCAACAATGGTATTCGCATGTTAAATATATTGGATTGTTTGATATGTATACAAAAATCATTCCTTAATATCGAATGTGTTCCGTGTAATTAAATAAAGTTCATTATTTCAACCCCATATTCACAAGGTTGTCCTGCCCCTCAGGAGTGGTTTCCTGGCGTTAGTTGTCACGCGTGTCTGACTGATATTTCGCAAGGAACATCCTCAAGGAGTTTATCGCAGAGCTGCCGACTCATTCTGTACACACACACACACANACTGATATTTCGCAAGGAACATCCTCAAGGAGTTTATCGCAGAGCTGCCGACTCATTCTGTACACACACACACACATACGCACACACATACACACACACACACACACACACACACACACATATACACACACATACATACATACATACACACATACATATAGTTGTTGACATTTTCACGCTTATTAAAAATAGGTACTTCCAATAAATTTGTTCATTTATTTGAGAGGGAGNCATATAGTTGTTGACATTTTCACGCTTATTAAAAATAGGTACTTCCAATAAATTTGTTCATTTATTTGAGAGGGAGCTTTTCTGTTAAGTGTGTGCGGTCACTGGCAGATCAGGTCATACCTTCCCCTTAATGGCTGACTTCACAAGTAAAGGCTGCGAAAGAGGTAATGGTTGGAGTGAAACAGAAGAGGATATAGACATTCAATTATGATGAGAAAAGTGTCGAGGGGGAGTCCTTTCCAATTGTGCAGGCGCAGGTCTAGATTGTTAGTTCTTGGCATAGGAGGAGAGCACTGTATTATCACAGTTTTAGGAAACACTTTTGTGTTAATAGAATAATAAAGTGCTTTAAACATTCCTGATATAATTTGATTCCAGAGTTTGACATCAATGTGACGGATGGAAAAGTGGGATGGGGTGAGTAATGTCCCACATGACAACCCCCCTCCCCCTCAATGATCCGCTCCCCTGGATGAGTGCAGTCGACCTCTGCTCGCCACAAGCGTATCACAGTCGCACTCTACTGAGAAGCTCCGGCCCTGGGACCGCCGCCGACATTGCGACCGACTTGCGCGACCACACACACACACACCCACCTCTGCCCAGTGGTCGTCGCTTTTCCTCCAACCAGTGTAATAGCCTTGNGGCAGGGAAAACCCCGAGGACTCGTCTCGATCCACGGAAACCACATCGGAACCGTCTCCTCGCGGTCACCGGCGAGCCAGGTCTTCTACGTTACGTATACAGGGTGCGCCTCAACAACGCGGATAATCTGCGGCTGTGAGTTCCCCTCGAAAAATGAATGCGCACGATTCTCACGATTTCTGAATCTAAAGTGATTCCTGAAGACAGTTTATGCCTTTGATTAAGGCTTGAAACACAAATATTAGATGAAGTATTCAAGCACAAAAATTGAGTACCTGCAACGATAATCTGCAACTACAATACAATCTGTATTGGCCATCAAATAATGCGATGAGAGTCTTCATCCTGACACTGCATAAAATTTCACGACACAGAAGAATAATTCTTTTCCGGTAACACTTTATTAATTAGCTTGTTAAACTTGCACTCTAAGTCGCACAGTTTTGTTAATGGCTGAGGTCGATAGCCTGGCGAGTGGCCGCATGTGTTGTTCACTGCTCGTCTAAGACTGCTAGATAGTAGGAAAATTCGATTTCATTTTGTACCACACACTTCTGAAATCCCTTAGCCTTTCTAGTGACCTCCTCGTTGTACTCATGCGAGTATAATTTCGCTCTGATGCCTACGAATTCGGTCATGATCTTCCCACCGCACTCGTCTTTGCATTTAACGACGACTTTCTTGTTGGTGGGCGAAAAGCACTTGTGGTTCGTGGTATAGTCGCTCGTGTCGAACTCTGCAAAGAACCGTGCGTCTGAGACCATGTCCTCGTAAAAGTCCCGGGTTCGAACCTGATACAAGTACGAGTCGGTGTCTGTATACAGGAGTTCGACGTCTTCGTCGTACCGAGCCTTCATCACGTCATGATGGAATCTGTATATTATTGTTTATGAAAGGTTGAGCACTGAAAAATCGGCGTAAATAGGTTTTCCAAACAATATGGCTTCGTGTTGCAGTCGAATCAGGGAAAGATTTTCTTCGTAAATTGTTCGGTCTAGGAATGTTGGCTTTGCTACCAGTTTTTGAAGTCACTTTTCATTACATATCAATTCCATTTTTTGGTGATATATTTTGTTCTCCGTAAATTTTACGAAAGTTGCGTTATTGGCCAATTAAAAAAAAATCTTTTTCGAAACCGTTGGTGGCCACCTGTCGCTTCTCAGTGTTCAGCGCGATGTAAGGCTTCAGCCAGGGACTGTGCTTGAATTCTATCACTCTGTGAAATTTCGTAACCTTCAATCAATGATCCAGCGCCTGTTTCAAGTTGCGGCAATGTACGATGTAATTTTTCTTATTTCTTAATGTTGTTATTCATTTGCGCATGCGTGGAACCTGGGGGAGGGGGGAGTTCTTGTTAACGGGAACAAATGGTAAATCACGATGTTCCTCGCGCAGGGCTGCGGGGTACTCGACGTCGACCTCCAGATACAGCCAACATCAGCACCATCTGGCACGGACATTACGTCGATGTTGGTGTCGACCCACCTGAAGCTACGTACTGGCAACGGCAGCGACATGGTCCGGCAGTACAGGTTGTTGGCATCCAGATATTGCAGGAAGATTGAAGGCTTTCTTGGATAATATAGCTCGGGAGCGTAGGTGTTGTTCGCCACCGTATGTCGCTTCACGCACTGGGCCACGCCACCGCGAATTACATTTACAATAAACATATGGACGTCGTAATCGGCTAGAAGCTCTAGATTTACCCCCGTCGTTTTTAACATTGCATCGAAGGTGAACCCCAGGGCGCTGACGTAGTGTGCACAGTCGAGCTCGTGTGTTGACATACACAAACTTCTGGAATTTTCAAATACGCCTGATAGAATTGTCACGTCCGTCTTCAAGTACAATTCTGAATACTATCCCAGGTTCGCGCAGTTGAACGTATCCCATACTCCATGGGCGTGGCCGTATTCTTCGTCGCTGATCCCAGAACCCGTCAGCCTGTTACAGAAATCCTCTTTCGGAGGCAGCTGCTGCTCGTCCAGCTTCTCCCAACTATCGACATAATCGTATGGAAACACACCTTTGCGGGTGACGAGATGCAGTTGGCCGGCACTGAAGAATTTTACGGTGTTGATAAATTTATTCTGTGGTAAAAACTCGGCCAGGGATGCCAGACTTCGGGCCATGAACCGGAAAGTTTCTACAAACTGGATAGAAAATCTGTCTCCCAGCTGCTTTGAGAATGTGATAAATTTTTCGCTCGTGTGTGGAATGATAAGGAGGTTTTTCGTGTCGTACTTCATCTGTCCTACGAAAAAATTCTCGCCGTAGTTCAGGTTATGGAAGAAAACGACGAGTGTCATCGGTCTTCGGCGCAGTAAATAGCAGCTGGCACAAGCGCCCCCCCCCCGGGCAAGTGATCGTGGCCCCTCTCCTCATAGTTGTGTGTGGATGGGGCGGTGCAATAGCAGCACCGTGTCGCTCTGGCATAGCTGGTCTTTTCTGCGGGGGTGAGTCGCTCCATCGGCTTTGATGTGGCATAAATCTCTTTTGTTTTTTTGCCAATGAATTTTTTCTCTGCTTCTTCCCCCCTGTATACGATAGAGTTCTGGCTCAGCGCGAATGTTAGTGCTGCAGGGATGGTAACGTTGTCCACGTGGACGTAAATGCAGAAGCCATACGCCTCGTGCTTCTGATAGACGTATGTGTAGGAGCGGTTGGGGTCCAGTTCGCAGGTGTGAATCGGTTTCGGAATGGCCTCAAAATCTGAATAAACAACGATGGGTAGTTTATCAATGTGGCGATAGTCCTTACATTTTAATGCTGGTGGCCTACCATCCTCCCCGGCTCTGGTATCTCGATTCTGACAAGGGCATTGTCCTTGCCATATTTTGTGTATTGTTCCAGGCACTGCTGTCCCATCAGTCTGGATTTACTCGTCTGCTCGTCATAATATGTGAATCAGGGCTTGCATATGTGGATTTCACCATGGTGAGCCATCAGCTACGATCTTATCAAAAGCTTGAAATTGTTTACGCAGCAATAGTAGGCGTTCCCATCTTCGGTGGTGAGGATGAGGAGGTCGAAATGGTCTGGCTTCTTTTTTCTTGTCACACGTATGGGCACATTCTCCCCGGCATTGAGTGAAATAGCAGGGTTGTTCTTCTCGGAAATTTTGATTTGTGTCATTAGTGTTGGGAACTCTAGCTCCGAAAAATCAGATTTTGATTTCAGTTCGTGATAGTGGTTGTCGACCCGCTCAGGGTTCCAGCCTTTCATGTAATGTGCCAGAATGGTCCATTTAAAGCACTAGTAGTCACTGGTGTTTTGTGGGTTGATCATGGCCTTCGTGTACTTGATGGAAGCGGGCATGTCGATGTATGACGATACGCGAAGGGGGTCCAACTTGTTGACACGCAACTGTAGGTGATTAACTTTTGTCAGTATTCACCCAGAACAGTGTTCTTTGTACGTTTATTCCTCTTAGCATATTTTCCTATACAGGATGTCACAACAATTTCATCTGTCTCATACACGGGTACATTCGCAGTCTCGAATGCTCTTTTGCCCCTACCTTTGGCGAAAGGACTCGGTTTCGTATATTCACATTCTAGCCACATATTATATTAAATTGGGCCCTGCTTCCGTACTTCTTTGATAAGTTGCTCAACGATATTTTTCGTCGTGCAAGCCAAAAATGTACAAATATCTTTTGATGAGCCGTCCTCGTTTAGAGCGATACATGTCTTTAGATTGCTCCGGAAAGCCGTTTCATGCTCTACGAAAACATTGTCATTACCCACCCAGACCCTTCCATGATTCTTGGGCGTGATGGTCCCTGGCACGATGGTGGATACTCATCCCGAACCCTTAGTTTTGTAGGGAGTACACTCGTATGCTGCGGTGAAGGAGATTGCACATGGCGGATTTTGGTAGGTGAAGGTACAGCATCTGCGCAGGTTTTCACGTGTGTCTGCAGATTATCGCCTCTAGCAAATGTAATGTCGCAATTACCACACTTATATATCATTCGATCTGCATTCTTCGCATAGCCATACTTTTCGTGATTTCGAACATCTTAGATGAACATGAATGTTTAATTGCAGAAGCGACACGGGCAACGATGTAAGGGCCCAGTAGATGGCACCGATGTTATTGAAGATACTGTCGAGGGTACCGCGAATGACATCGGTGGTGACGTAGGCAGCTCATCTGGGGCCAGCGATCATACAGCAAAAGACGAAGTCGGGATGCCGCTCACAGGCACACCATTAAATGCATACTTCATCTTGATCTCTGCAAGGTAAACTAAAAAGAAACCATAATTAGTTTTTCTGATCATTTAAAGCTATAAGGTTTCTGCACCATCCAATATGTAATACTCACGTAATTACGAGCACGCTCGATAATTCTCAAAATTTAATGAAGGGTCGAACATAAAAAAAAAAATTACCGAACTGAATGCTAAGAAGGGCAGGATAGCGAAGGCGACCTATCACCTTTCACATCAGACGAAGAACTGAGACGATGCGTGAATCTGCCTGCCTTATATATCCCCAGAACCCGAAATGTCACAGGACCAACAGCCAATCACGAGCGAGCAATGTTATGACATCGTTTTTCCCTCATCAGCAAACTCTAGGAAAAACTGCTGAAAGCACGAGTTACCTGCGCACTCTACAGCGAAATGATGGAAACTATAGCAACTGTAACATAAATTGAGGAATGACGTTGAGAAATATACTGGGAAACGAAATAGAGGAATTAAAAAAATAATGATGATCCACATTTTTTAATACGTTATGTTTATTTTGAATTAAAAGAAAATAACACAGGGGAAATATTTATATTTTGACATAACCTATGCCTATAAAACAAACATGGCTACCAGAAACAAACATATGCTTGAAGAATTAGTGGACGTAACTACTGAGCATCTTCGGGTACGTTCGACAAACCCGAGTCGACGACTTCCGAGCACCTCCCGAGTAGAGCCGAGGTTTGCCGAGCTCGTCCGAGTCGAGACGAAGCCCGCCAGCTGCCCAGCCGCCCAGCCACCCAGCTCCCATTTAAAATAAATTGAACCAGACTTCCCTATATCGTACTACTCTTCAGAAACTTGAATTTGTGCATTTGTGCAACCACGCTAAAAGAGTCTTCCAAACACAGAAATATATTATTTATTCCACCTGGTTCTCCAATAATTTGACGGTTGACGAAAGCGACAACAGGCCGTGTCCTGGTCACATTTACAACAATTCTGTTGTCAAAAATATACTGTTAATGTTTTTGTTAAGCTCCCAGCGTTGCATTCATATAACCTACCAACCAAAAACAGTTTCAAGATGTTCTCAAATCATTTAATTGGTAATTTTCAGACTAAATACTCTAATTACTCCTATACCTTCCATGCAAAAAAACAACGTAAGTTTGCTTGCAGCGCTGTGAGGCTATTTCATGAACTAAATCGGCCAATAAGGATGCAAGCTTTTCCCGGTAGTGTCAAGACCTTTTCTTCTAAGATCGTGCCCTAGATTGTCCCATCAGGGTAGCCACTATCTGAATTCATATATTTTCATCGTAGTGGTTTGTCTAATGTTATACTGACAATGTGACTGTGAACTGTTCACATTTGGTATCTCAAAGTACACATGTCAGTGTCGCCTCTGCTTGACTTGCGGCGTTGTCTGCGTGTGTGCGTGGCGACTGGAAACTCCAGTAAGGAGAGTGGGCAATCACTCTCGAGTCAGGGGTCGCCGCAGATCGACCACAAACATGACTCCAGAGCGTCCTGCCATTGCCTTAGGTAGTTGCTGCGAGTCACCGCTCCGCCGCCACAGCGCTGCCTGTCACGTGCTGACCGAGCTGGTGACGTCACACATGCCGGTCTTCGTGGAAGGCTTTCGACGCTCCGCCGCGCTGAGAAGTGCGTTTCCTCTGTATACAGCTGGTCTCTGGTGCTCGCCAATAGGAGGTCCACAGTCAAGATTTCAATAAAAAAAATTCTTTCCTGTGTAGTTTACACGTGTTTTAAATGAAAATTGACACCAGCAAATATCACAGTAGCACAGAACACTCTTACGTGTTTAATATTAGGGCTTACTCAAAACTTACAGAATACATAGGCCTATGCACTTCTGTTTAACGTGATAACTGAAATAGTTTGAAGACAAACATCAAATTGTATAAATTCTATAAAAACTGCACCGTTCAATTCGAAGCATTTAAAACTTAAAGGAATCATATTTCTCAATTAAAACCAAATTTGTCTTTACGTATTCATTCTCAACAAAAATCATAGTTTTAGTTAATTAAACACGGATTACATGTTGATGTGGCCAGAAACTAATTTTCTTGATTCTTTTGAAGAAGTGGTTTTAGCAGAATATATCCAAGTTGGAAACGTTTCCTTGCCAGATCTCTATTTACAACCAATACAGCCACGTGGTTAATACATACTATAGTCATTCTCGAACGAAGCCATGTTGCCAGACAAGGAAGAAAACATAACAAACAATAAGCAGAGAGTCGACGACTGATGGATGGCGCCGAATCACAGCGCAGTGTTGCGAACTGCTGCGGACTGCGGGCTTGTTATTCACTGTGAGGATCTGCCCCTTACTGCAGATTGTTAGGAAGCCGTGATCCCTCCGACCCACTGGTCCTGCCAGTCGAACAGTGTCGAGAGCCTTTCGTTATTTCTATTATGTGCTGTTCATGTTAAAGTGGGCACTTTTGAGGCTCTAGTTACTTTTCCCGTTCAGTCATTTTTTTAATCCTTGAAACACCTTTTTAAATAAATATTGCCACGNTTGAGGCTCTAGTTACTTTTCCCGTTCAGTCATTTTTTTAATCCTTGAAACACCTTTTTAAATAAATATTGCCACGCAAGTCATAAATACGGCGTGTACATTCCACCGCAATCGGAAATTAACTTCTAAGACTAAAATAAAATATATTTATTGACTATTATTAAAAAATGAGAGTGCTTTGAAAAGTGCTCACTTTACAGTGAATAGCTTATACCATCTTGCAGCGTATCGGGGACGGATTCAAGGGCTGGACCATGCACTTAGACTCACTTCTTGAAGATCATCATTCTTTCTTAAAGTTTCCGTCGAGGNTGAGGCTCTAGTTACTTTTCCCGTTCAGTCATTTTTTTAATCCTTGAAACACCTTTTTAAATAAATATTGCCACGTAAGTCATAAATACGGCGTGTACATTCCACCGCAATCGGAAATTAACTTCTAAGACTAAAATAAAATATATTTATTGACTATTATTAAAAAATGAGAGTGCTTTGAAAAGTGCTCACTTTACAGTGAATAGCTTATACCATCTTGCAGCGTATCGGGGGCNGTGCTTTGAAAAGTGCTCACTTTACAGTGAATAGCTTATACCATCTTGCAGCGTATCGGGGACGGATTCAAGGGCTGGACCATGCACTTAGACTCACTTCTTGAAGATCATCATTCTTTCTTAAAGTTTCCGTCGAGGTAACACGAGAGTTAGCAGTGGGCCTATTGTCTTTTTCTTGCTTATATAAGTCCCCGACATATTTCGCATTTCTGACATGGAAGTGTTTTACTTACCAAATTCGCTAAATATTTCCCTAAACAACACCTACTGTACATACAAGGTCTGTTTCTAATTTCAGTGTAAAATCTTGCTCTACCCCTGCAACTGCCACGGAAGTAGACAGTTGATAAATGCAAAATAAATAACGGAACAACACGCTACTTGTATTGAATTTTCCTTCAGTAAGTACTTACAGCTTTGCAGATGACATATCTAGCCGTAACAATGCAAGCTTACCTAATACAAAGTGCCTATGTACGAGAAAATATAAGCTACGCTAAACGGCGCATTCAGTTAATATAAAAGATACTCGCTACCATTTGATTTAATTGCCATATATACGTACATATATATGTATATAAGATTTATATTCATTTGTGTACATATTTATACACACATACACAATGACCCGTATTCATAGTCGTGTATCAACATTTGAGACCAGTTTTAACAACACCTGTTGTTCAATAAACTCAACTTGAGGTTAGTTCGGAGACTCGTTTAGAAGTGATTCTCGGCTGAGTTTTTACAGTTTCGTGTCTTGAGATTAGTTTGTATGATTACAGTCTCAAAATAAACACACTTGTAACATTTGAGACAATCCACTCAACCGCAGTTATAAAAAGCAGACTTCGAGGAACTTTAAACGAAATCTGTTATTTTCTTGCCGAGAATTTGGAAAACGAGACTGTTCAAGCTTCTCTCTGTATCTGTGTGATGCTCGCGTGAAACACTTGTTATTATTTCCAAATGTCATCAACACAGAAATTTTATGTAAGTGTCTGGCCCTTTTAAAACAAACTCATTAAGATCGCCTGCCTTTGTACTACTTCTTTGTAAATTTGGCAGGAATCGGTTAATTTTTCCCGAGGTATGACAGAAATTTACTTCTTCATGTAGTGCTATCTTACAAAATCGTGGACAAAAGAGGCTTCATGTAGACACATTTTATAGTTATAGTACAAATAATACATAGTTATACAAAGTTAAGTTTAAATTGTTTGCATGGTTTCATAGATTTAAGATATTCGGCTAAAATGTTTATATAAATGCCATTTTCAAAATACGTGCTTGACCCAATCAAAACGTACAGCTGTATTTGGCCTACCATTGTAATACACTTGCTTGCCAAATTTGGTAGGAATCGGTTAATTATTTCCCGAGATGGCATTAAAACTTCATTTATTCCCGATGCTTGTAATATATACTTTCAGGATACAAAGTTTGGTCGGGATTGGTCGAATGGTATGATAGATACAGCAAATAAACATATCATATTTGCATGGCTGCCATTTTGAAAATAAGCCCCTTATGCAATTAAATCGCACATGTGTACATTAACTCCCATATTATTATTTACGTGGCAAATTTGGCGAGAATAGTTCGAGTCATTTTCGAGACATAATGTGAAAGCTACATTTTTGTCATGTAGGTGTGTGTATCTTCCAAAAGGGCGGACTAACAACGATATCCGTGCTATGAATTCAATGCTAAAAGAAGATGTTCAAGATATTTTCCGAAACACTGCGAGCAGGTGTGCTGCCGTGCTGTGAGAACATTCTTAGTTAGAAACAGACAAAGTGATTATACATTTATATTAAAAGGTCCGAGAGTAAGCGGTGTCTTTTATTGGGAAAAATAGAAAATAAATGTAATAAACGAATACATAAGTTACAGGAAAATTCTCAAAATGTATTAAACCTCAATTAGTCTCCATTTTGACATTCGGTTATAGAAGTTCTACCACAAGCTATATGACCTACTATTAGACTGCATGTAGCAGAATTTTGGTACGGTTGGCGACACTGAGACGTGAAAAAAATATAGGCAACGTTTGTGTAAAATATTCCTGGAATTCCGTTTAGAAATGAGTTTAGTTTTCTACAGAACCTAATATAACTCAATATATTTCAATTTGTGAGTTTTTAAAAGTTCTTTAAATTAAATTTTAACTGTTATCGCTACACCGGCACTCTAAATTTAATTATTGTATTATGACAATAGGAGTGGAAAATTCTTCCTGCACTAACAATTTACTAGCCCAGTAAAACCCCATTTATCCTGATAACTGGGACTCAATGAAATTCGGATTAACGAAAATAGGGATAATGTGTAAAATAAGGGGATTACTGCACGTGTAACAGGTTACATTTGTTCCCTCATAGATCAATGTTAGTAACGGTCGATGTGCTAAGTTTTCGTATGCTAGATCCAGATTTGTGTGACTATATGCAGTATGTGCATGTATGCATACGCTATTCACGGTAAAATGAGCACTTTTGAAAAGCCCTCTTATTTGGGATGAGAGTCAATATATATGATTTATTGTAGCCTTGTACGTTAACTTCCGAGTGTGGTGGAATATACACACTGTGTTTGTTACTTACATGGCAATATTTATTTTAAAAGGCTTGTTAAAGTGTAAAATATGACTGAAAGAAAAAAGTAACCAGGGCCTCAAATGTGTTGGCGTTATCGTAAACAGCCTATAGTTACTACTGCACGCTCATTCTGCACCAGAGACAGCGATATTCATCAACAACGGGTTTGTTGACAAAATAATACAATAGAGGCCCGCACTTACCGTACCACAGATGCTAGTTGAGGCGACAGACTGACGAGGCTAGATAAGCGATGTTCTACTGATACTAACACACTGACGTGCAGTAAGTAGTTTGTGTAAAGACGACTAAGATTCTCTGGAACTTTTTTCAAGTCATGGTATGTTTGAAAATACTGCAGATCACCACACAAAGCAGATGTCTAGAACTGCTACGCCCCTCCCAGTTATCCCGTATGGGCGTACACAGGCATAGCACAAGTCGATAATGCGATTCTTTTTTCAGACTACGGTAGGAGGTTGATAATGTGCTTTTATAATTCTGTGCATGTTTGAACAGATGTTTTAAAAACTGCCGTTAAGCCTCGACCACGCTTCTCGTGGGGCCGCGGTGGTGTAGTGGTTAGACTTCTCGCCTCCCACCAGGGTGAACCGGGTTCGATTCCCGGCGGAGTCACTCTAGGATTTTCGCATGCAGGAATCGTGCCGGATGACGCCACCGGTCGGTGGGTTTTCTCGAGGAAACCTGTCGGTCGGTGGGTTTTCTCCTGTTTCCCCCGCCCTTGCATTCCGGCACTGCTCCATGCTCACCTGGCATTGGCTCTCAGGACGCCAAGATCTCGCCACTCACTCACGTCATTGCGTCCCCACAAACGGCAAACTGAATCGCGGCCCACATGTCCGTAACAGCTGTTATAGTTCATTCACGGTTACTTCCAACTTCACTGAAGTCCATCTCAAGTTCTACTTCCAGGATATTACTCCGCCTCGTGCAAACAAAGCTTCACCGAGCTTAGGAAACTACACCAAAGGGACCACGCACTGTATTCGTGCACACTCAGTGTAATAATATTTCGTGTAAGAACTATTTCTTACTAGGTATTACCAACACACCTATTTTCTCTCTGTTTTTATTTATAATAATTGTAAATGAAATATAATAATTTACATATAAATTATAAGTAAAAATTTTGGCTCTCAAGACCTCGTTGCTTAGAACAGCTCAAATCTCTAAACTCACCTCATAAGTAAAAATTCTTTTTAACCAAATATAATAGGGTTTTATGTTAACAAAAGTCTAAAATGCTTGTGATGAATTAAGTATTAAGGAGACCTCGAAACGTGTTATACGTGGGCTGATTTTCCTGAAGGTTTGATTCAGGAAGTGTGAAGAAACCCAGGATGGACTACACAGCCGTATTACGTGTTCGAGGCGATGACTTGCGCAAGTGCAGCCGGCACGCGGCCTTACGCCTCAAGGTTGTTTCACGAGATAGTGAGCTGCGGGCCAGCTGCAGGGACTCGAACCCACAACACGAGTGCACAAATAGTAGTAGGGCGAAGTTAACTGGATTAACTTGCTCACGTGATCAGGTTTACTCGGTCACTAGAGATTAACCCGGCTATTAGAAACGTTTTGAAAGCATCCTAAACTTTTAAGATGACGGGAGCTCAAAATTCAAACCTGGAACATTTAGCGCAGTTGTTAAACATGGTGATAAATGATCATGACGATGACGAAGATTTCATTCTATTGTGTTCAAACAAGTAGAGAAAACCGTATCAAAAGTATTTGGCAGTTGAAGATGGCACTTACACCATACCATAGTGTTTATCCAAGACTTACTTGCAACACTAATCTACGTATTTTCATAAATCGTTAATACTAAACTACACATCAACACTGCTTACCTCGCTACACTTAAATACAAATCATGACATTCAGCATTCGTGCACACTCAGTGTAACGACATTTTGTACAAGAACTATTTCTTACAAAGCATTGCCAACACACCTATTTAGGCCTTTTTTTCTATTCATATTAATTAAAACTGAAATATCATAATATATAGATAAAACATAAGTAAAAGTTATGTTCAACCACAGAAAAAAGATACTTTTTATGGTAACTCAATTATTAAAACCGTTGTGATACATTACATTTGTGGGATACACCCAGCACTTCATAGGTGTGTGATTTTTCAAAGGTTTGATTCAAATGTGCGAACGAACCGCGGATAGACTATGGAGAGATGACGCGGAAGCAGATCCGCCCGTAATACTATAGGATATTCACGGTAAAGTGAGTACTTTTGAAAGTACTCTTATTTGGAATAACAGTCAATAAATACATTTTATTTCAGCCTTAGACGTTAACTTCCGAGTGCGGTGGAATATGTACACTGTGTTTATTACTTACATGGAAATATTTATTTATAAAGGTGGCTAAGTGATAAAAAATGGCTGAAAGGAAAAAGTAACTAGGGCTTCAAAAGTGCTCACTTTACCGTGAACAGCGTATACTGCTTCGTCGATGTGTGGCTCACAGCATCATAGCTCCTTCGTAAACGTCTGCGTCGAAATAAATTCTGGAAATATCACTTTCCTCTCGGAAATACGTTTTGCTCAAAACACATTTCTTTCGAGTATCTTCTTGCGCTGTTTTTCAACCCGTTCAGTCNCCTCTCGGAAATACGTTTTGCTCAAAACACATTTCTTTCGAGTATCTTCTTGCGCTGTTTTTCAACCCGTTCAGTCACGAATTAATTTACGAGCTGAGGTGTTGCAATCGTTACATTTTATGATGTGCGCTTTACTAGCGTCGACAGAACGGGTTAAAGGTGTAATTCCACGACGTCAGCAAAGTGGCCTTCCCACTGCCACGTGTTTGGCGAAGACTTCTTCATACCCGACGTCACAGTTGAGGTGTGTGTCAAACGGCGGGCCGAGGAAACCCCTTGTTCGGTGTTTGTCATGCATGCCCTGAGCGATCCCACTGGAGGCTATCCTCCCCGGCCGATCAAAGAGGTCGACCCAGCAACCTGCGCTCGGAGTGAGAAGGGCGGACGGTGGAGTCAGCTACCCGCGCGGAGGCTCGGTTCAAGGCAGGTTATAAAGGCTGCTCGCGGTCACTTCCAACCACTCTCAAGCGCTGCTCAAGCCCTCTGCCTCGTGCAAACAAAGTCTAGAAAACCACGCCCAAAGGGACAACGCACCGGATCCGTGCGCAATCAATGTAATATTATTTTGCGTAAGAACTATTTCTTACCAGGCGTTAGCAACGTACCTGTTTTCTCCCTGTAGGGGAAAGTAGTCCAAAACNGGGGGTAGTATGGGGAAGTTCCAGTTCTCACAGCTTAATGCTGCCATGTGCGTCCAATAACCATACTACGGGCTTCACTGTCCGTAGATCTGTGTGAATACAGTCTTCGCAGCAAAAGCCTATTTCGGTTTTTACTTTCTTCTGCAGTTGTTTGAAACTTTTTCGTAAAATTGTTTCAATATTCCTCCTGTGTTTTGTTGGATGTTAACAAGCCACACATGGACATTCAATATCGACAATTACAACGTTGCTTATTCTAGTTTTCACTTATATTTGGACATGCCACTCGGTAACTATCATTACATTTCTGTGAAGCGACGCCATGTTACTTATCCTGCACCATGGTCGGGTAAAATGGGGACACCTAGGGTAGTTCAAATGGGGACATCCCTATTATGAACGACACAAGAAATCGTTGCCATTTTTTTCTTCAAGTTGTCAACTGCTAAACAAGTTTGTGATATTAATTTTATTAAGTGTTTAAATAGATTTCGAGAGATTATGTTTGCATAGTACATTAGCGTGAATGCTAAAAAATAATTAATTAGAAATTAGAATTAAGAATGATTGTGACAAAAAATTGAATTGATAGTTGTGTTAGTTGTTGTGTACAAAAGCGTTGATTTATTTTCAGATATCATGATGGGATACTACCAAAGGAAGTACGAAAGGCAGAGCTAGATCAATGAAAGCATGGGTGGTAATCCAAAAATTTTAGAGGAGAAAATGCGATACAGGAAAGTATCTCAGGCCTACAGCGCGCCGCAAACTACTTTGGAGAGAAAGGTAAAATATGATAGAGAGAAGACGGTGTCTTCCGAAGCGGCAGCTAAAATAGGTTAGGTATGTTCAAATTAGTTTCTTCATAGGTTCAAGAAAAGGAATTAGTGGACTATAAATTATATTTAGAACAATGGTAGACCCCAGCCATCTACTCCCAGGCCTACAACAATGGTGGCGCCCCAGCCATATACTCCCAGATATACAAAACTGGTGGAGCCCCAGCTGTATATTCCCAGGCCTACAAAAGTGGAGCCCCAGACGTATACTCCCAGGCCTACAAAAGTAGAGCCCCAGACGTATACTCCCAGGCCTACAATAATTGTAAAGCCCCAACCATATATACCCAGGCCTACAATAAGGGTGGAACCGCAGCTGTTCACTCCCAGGCCTACATCAATGTTGGAGCCCCAGCTATCTATTCCAGGCCTACAACAATGGTGGAGCACCAGCCACCTACTACCAAACCTACAACAATGACGGTGCCTCAGCTATATACACCCAAGCCTACAAGAATGGTGAAGCACCAGTCATCTACTTCCAGGACTACAACAATGGTAGAGCACCAGCCATATATTCTCAGGCATACAACAATCGTGGCAACCCAGCTGTTCACTCCCAGGTCTACAACAATGCTGTAGAACCAGCAGTCTACTCCCAGACCTACAACAATGGTAGGGCTGCAGCTGTACACGCCCAGGCCTACCATGGTAGAGCCCCAGCAATCTACTCCCAGACCAACAATAATGGTGGATCCCCAGCTTAAAACACGGGGTCCTATGCTTAAAACCATGGTTGAGCCTCAGTCATTTACCATTCGTCCTACAACAATAGTGGAACCCCAGATGTACACTCCCAGGCATACAATTGTGAAACTCAGCCATCTAAACACAGGCCTACAAAAATATTGGAGCCCTACCTGTATACTCCCAGAACTACAATCGTGATGCCCAGCCATATACTCCCAGACCTACAACAATTGTGAAGCCCCCAGCTGTTCACTCACAGGCCTACAACACTGGTGAAGCCCCAGCCATCTTCTCCCAGAATTAAAAAATGGTGGAGCTCCATATGTTCACTCCCAGTTCTACGAAACTGGTGGCGCCCCAGCCATATACTCCGTGGTCTACAACAATGGTGTAGCCACAGTTATATACTTCCAGGGCTACAACATGAGTGGAGGCCTAGACGTAGTCTCACAGGACTACAACATAGGTGAAACCCATAGCTCTACACTCCCAGGCTGACAACAATGGCAGATCCCCAGCCATATAGTTTCAGGCATAAAAAATGGTGGAGCACCAGCCATCTACTCCCAGGACTACAACAATGGCAGATCCATAGCTGCAAACTCCAAGGCCTAAAAGAATAGTGAAGCCCCAGCCATTTACTCCAAAGCCAACAACAATGTCGGAGCCTCAGTTATCTACTCCATGGTCTACAACATTGGTGTATCCCCAGCTGTTCACTCCTAGGCCTACAACAATGATGGAGCCTCTGCTGTTCACTCCCAGGCCTAAAACAATGTTAGAGAACCAGCCATCTACTCCCTGGCCTACAAAAATGGTAGAGCCCCAACTCTACACTTTTGTACCTACATTGGTAGAGACCTAGCAATATACTTACAGGGCTTCAAAAATGGTGGAGCCCAGTCATATACTTCCATGACTACAACAAAAGTAGAACAACAGCAGTACTCTCGCAGGCCTACCATCGTGGAGTCCCAGCCATATATTTTTAGGCCTACAACAATGGCCGTGCCCCAGCTATCTATTCCCAGGCCTACATCAATGTGGGAGCCCCAACTATCTACTCCCAAGAATACAACAATAATGGAGCCCCAGAAATATACTCCCAAGCCTACAACAATGGTGGTGCCTCAGCGATACACACACAAGCCTTCAACATTGGCGGAACTTCAGCTAAATACTACCAGGTCTACAACAATGTTGAAGCACCAGTCATCTACTTCCAGGACTACAACAATGGGGTAGCCTAAGCCGTATACTCCAAAGTCTACAACAATGTTGGAAATCCAGCTGTTCACCCCCAGGCCTACAACAACAGTGGAGCCCCAGCCCTCGACTCCCAGAATTACAATAGTGGTGGAGTTCCAACTGAATACTCCTAGACCTACATCGATAGAGCCCAAGCCGTATACACCAAGACTTACAACAATGGTGGAGACCCAGCCATTTTCTCCCAGGTTTACAATACTGGCGGAGACACAACCATATACTCCCAGGCCTACAGAAATAGTGGAGCCCTAACTGTACACTTACAAAACTACAAAATGGTTGAGCCCTAACCATCTACTCCCATGGCCTACAAAAATGGCGGATCTCTATTTGTACACTCCAAGGCATATAATGGTGGAGCCCCAGCAATCTACTCCCAGGCCTACAGCAGTGGTGGAGCCCCAGCTTTATACTCAAAGCCTACAATGGTAGAGCCCTAGCCATCTTCTCGCAGGCCTAAAAAATTGTGGTGCCCCAGCTGTTCACTCCCAGGCCTATAACACTGGTGGAGCCCCAGCCATATACTAGGAGATCTACAACATTAATGGAGCTGCAGTTATCTACTTCCAGGTCTGCAATATTAGTGGAGGCCCAGATGTACTCTCCCAGGCCTACAACAGTGGTGGATTTTCTAGCTCCACACTCCCAGGTTTACAAAAAATGACGGATCTCCAGCCATTTACTTCCAGGCCTAAAACAATGGTAGAGCACCAGCCACCTACACCCAGATCTACAGCAATGGTAGAGCAATAGCTGTACACTCGAAGGGCTAAAAGAAAAGTGGAGCCCCAGCCATTTACTTCCTGGCCTACAACAATGCTAAGGCCTCAGATATCTACTCCTAGGCCTATAACAATGCTGGAGCCTCAGCTATCTTCTCCTAGGCCTACAACATTGGTGGATCCCCTGCTGTTTACTCCAAGACCTACAGCAATGGTGGAGCCCCAACTGTTCACTCAAAGGGCTAAAACAATGGGGGAACCCAGCTATCTACTTCGTGGCCTACAACAATGGTGGAGCCCCAGCTGTACACTCAAAGGGCTAAAACAATGGTGGAGCTCCAGCCTAATACTACCAGGCCTACAACAATGGCGGAGCCCTAGCTGTTCACTCTCAGGCCTACAAAATTGGTGGAGCCCCAGCCATATATTCCCAGACCTACAACAATGGTAAAATCCCAGCCATCTACTCCAAGGACCACATCAATGGTGGTTCCCCACCTTTACACTCCAGTCCTACAAAGGCGATGTTCCAAGAAACAGTGATACAATTAAAATTATTTTTAAAATCTGTTGTTGAGTTAAAATTAAATTTTTTGGCTTAGATTTGGTGACTGCACGGTTAAAAGTTTTCGTTCAAAATAAAAATAGGATAATTCATTACTTATTTTTCGTTTATAAAGTTTATGTACACATAGCAAGTTCATTATCCTCTCTGAAAAGTTTTCGCGGAAATGAAGTCTTAGCTGCTCTTGTTCTTGCATAATGTATTTCACAGTAACAGTTGCCGCACAGTACACCAGCCCAAAACACGTCTTGATAACACGCGTACTTAATGACACGTGCGTGTCTGATGACATGTGCCTGAGGACATGCACGGATAAGGCCGCACAAAACTGGCAAAGCAGCGACGCACTGGGGAATTCCTGTTTCTGATGCAGAAACTGTCTGATATAGGCCATTCTCGGTTTCTTCAAACTTTCTGAATCGAACCTTTCAAAAATCACCCCACGTGCGACATGTTCCGTTTCTTTCTCAATACGTCATGGAGGCCGCGGTGGCTGAGCGAATGTTTTTTTTCTGGCGAGCCCCCAAACCCCGCTACGCCAGCGAGAGCTCCTTCTCAGTTCTGTGAGTCCTCCGGCATGCATGTTAGTAGCTAAGACGGCTGGAGAATGGGATACGTCTCAAGGCGAGCCCTATACGCCTTAAGTCGGGTTTATTGTGTTTGAAAGGGACGCGCGCATCGCAGCTGTAGCAGGGTTGTCTGGCGCCATGGCCACCATTGTAACCATGGACACGCCCTGAAAGAGGCAGGGGTAATCAAACTGCGGCCCGCGGGCCCATTCTTTGTGGCCCGCGCTCGCCAGCTTCAGTAGATACAAGTTACCGAATTATTATTTTTAGGGTGTCTGTTACAAAAATAAAAATAAAAATCAATACATAATACGAATTTATTAAAAGTCAAAGTCACTGATGAAACTAGACGATATTTTTCATTGTTTTATTATAATCCGGCTCACTTGTGTTGCATGCATTCTCACAATATCGTCGAGGTGTTTATCAGTCAGGCGACTGCTGTACATATTTTTGATGTACTACCTCCACCCGCCATCACCGTCTCGAACGAATAAACAAACGACTTGCAAGACGAGACACGACACTCTGAATTTTAGATGTCATCGAATTACCTACCTACTTTTAGTTCGCAAATATTATTATGTCAAGTGTCGTAAGTGCGGCCCGCGGCGGTCTTAATTTTTCTTAATATGACCCCCTAAAAAAAAAGCCTGAGTAGCGCTGGTGTAGATGGAAGGACACAGGAAACCAGCGCAGTGCGGCGAGCACGCTGGGAATATCAGCGCCACAGTCGCGGAGGACAAATGTATATGACGATCATAAAAGAATACCTCAACTTTGAATGTCTATGATATCAAAACCATACAACCTACAACTTTGATTGACCAATCAAATGAACCGCAGAACCGTGCGGTTTGTTTACCATACATTCAAAAATGTTCAATGTGACCACCACGAGCGGCCCGAACGACATCTACGCGATAATAAAACTCGTCCCACGCTCTTGTCAGCATGTCCGGTGTTACGGTTTGGTATGGACAGTGTTGCGAAAGCGATTACTGTACAAGCCATAAAGGTTACAGCTTGTACAGGCTCTTACCGAAAGGGATAAAGAACAGATACGTGATTTCCTTGCGTTCGTTCTTGCCCAGAACGAGGCAGACGATGCCTTCGTGTCTAATCTGGTTTTTAGCGATGAAGCGACGTTCCATACAAATGGTAAGGTGAACCGGCACAACGTGCGGATATGGGGTCAGGAGCCTCCACATGAAACCACCGAACACGAGCGCGCTTCCCCCAAAGTGAACATGTTTTGCGCTGTATCCGAAGACACTGTTTTCGGCCCTTTCTTTTTTCACGAGCCCACTGTTACTGGAATTCCTTATTTGGACATGCTAACAGGGTGGTTGTTTCCTCAGTTAGAAGGGGCGGCGGGGACTTCATTTTCCAGCAGGATGGTGCGCCACCCCATTAGCACCTAGCTGTTCGCGGATACCTGAGACGTTGCCGCAGCGATGGATTGGTCGAGGAGCAGCTGGTGACCAGGCTCTTCATCACTGGCCCCCAAGAAGCCCAGGTCTTACCCCGTGCGATTTTTTTTCTATGGGGGTACATAAAGGATCAAGTGTTTCGTCCACCATTGCCGGCTAACATTGACGACCTCAGAACGAGAATTACGGACGCCATCCAAACCGTAACACCGGTCATGCGGACAAGAGTGTGGAACGAGTTTGATTATCTCGTAGATGTCGTTCGAGCCGCTCATGGTAGTCACATTGAACATTTATGAATGCATGGCAAACAAACTTCATGGTTCCAAGGTTCATTTGATTGGTCAATCAAGGTTGTAGGTTGTTTTGTTTTGATATTATAGACCTTCAAAGTTGGGGTATTCTTTTATACTCAGCGTGTATATTCCTTGAACTGGTTTACGGCGGGAGAAAATAAGGTGTTTGTTAGTTCGCGAAGCTATACTTAGTGAGGATAATGGGTGATGGATGATATGAACTGTTAGGAGCCGCTGCTGGATTGCCGTGCCGCAGTGGCGCCGCCCTGGTGGCGGGGGACAGAACTGCGCCACCGGTTAGCCTGCTCGCCTCGTATCTCGTCGAACCGGGCTCAATCCCCGGCCGGATCACTACTGGATTTTAGCATGTGGAAATTGTGCCGGACGATGCCCGCTGGTTGGCGGGTTTTCTCGGGGACCTTCCGTTCCCCCGCCCTTTCATTCCGGCGTTGCTCTATACTCACCTCAACCACACTCATCGGCTCTCAGGACCTCGCTGTTAAGAGCCGCCCAAATCTCTTCGCCCTCTTAATATGTCACGTATCACAAGCGTTTCATTTTTTGGTTAACACAACGATATTTGATTTTTAATTTACAATATTTAATTTATAATTTATATGCATGCTTAGTAGGAAATAGTTCTCATGCGAAATAATNTTCGCCCTCTTAATATGTCACGTATCACAAGCGTTTCATTTTTTGGTTAACACAACGATATTTGATTTTTAATTTACAATATTTAATTTATAATTTATATGCATGCTGAGTAGGAAATAGTTCTCATGCGAAATAATATTGAACTAAGTGCGCACGAATGCGGTGCGTTGTCCGTATGGTGTAATTTTCTACTTCGTTAGATTTGTTTGTATGAGGCGGAGGAATAANGCACGAATGCGGTGCGTTGTCCGTATGGTGTAATTTTCTACTTCGTTAGATTTGTTTGCATGAGGCGGAGGAATAACCTGGAAGTAGATCTATATCAGGGCTTCAGAAAAAGGTGGAGGTAACCGTGAATGAACTATAATTCGTATCAGCAAGGTTTATTCTACTCAGGTTGGGAAGCTCAATGCTTTTAGTTGGGCAACTAATATTTTTCGCCACTAGGTAAGCGCTGGTCTCGCATGTGTACAAAATCTTTTTTTATATTTTATACGTTAAAAAAATAAAATAATTCCAATAATCATAAATAAAATATAAAATAACTACCTAATAAGGTAAAATATTTTTCTTTTATTATTGACGTAGTTTAAAATTTCAATTTAAAGTGACCTCTTTGGAACACTAGCGCTTACCTAACGGCGGAAATTTTCTCAATGACAAACTCTCTCATAAGGGAACACGTTTTGTTCCTAACCTGAGTAGAATTAACCTTAGTGTCAGATGCAATTCTGTATCAGTATCAGTTTGGAAGAGGCGCAGAAATAATTGCATCGACGCCATGTCTAGGCGAGGAGCAGCAGACGCAGAGCGGACGGCAGTGTGCTAGGTAGAGACCGCCGCCGCGCCGGTCCTGGCAGAGTTATGGCTTTCCCGACACACATCCTGCGGTCAAGGACGTCCGCTCTACCAGCCGCAGCAAAACAACAACAACAACAACAACAACAAAAAAGCCGGCTGCAAGTGAGACTACAGCGCCTACGCCGGCATGTCACCTCACTGCGGTGATTCCCCCCGCCTCCTACACAACCAGTGTTGCCACGTTGCAGACATTTCCCCGTCCCCGTCTTAAAAAAAACAATTATGAAGCAATTTTTTGCTGAAGAGAATCTTTGCTTTTAACAGCTCTTAAAGGAAATTTCCATGAAAAAGTCCCCCCCCCCAAAAGATGTTTGCTATGCTTCACTACTAATAATGGCAATTCTGAAGTGAAGCTTACTTCCAGGGAAATTACAAGGCGTCTAGTTAAATTATCTTCTTTGCTATCGGTGTACTTGTTTAGTGTTTTGTATTTTTTTTTTAGTATTTAAATATTNCACTACTAATAATGGCAATTCTGAAGTGAAGCTTACTTCCAGGGAAATTACAAGGCGTCTAGTTAAATTATCTTCTTTGCTATTGGTGTACTTGTTTAGTGTTTTGTATTTTTTTTTAGTATTTAAATATTTGCAATAATACGTATGTGAAAAAAATTATAAATATAAAAGGTATCGTTTTGGTTTAGAGTTATAATTTTAATGAGATGAATGTAAGGGCTGATTTGTGTAATGCAAAGCAGACTTATGAACTGTGGCGGTATTTCTCTTTGCTCACTAAATATAGGCTTGTGTGTAGTGACGCCGAAAAAGATAAAAAAAAATTCCATACAACATATAGCGTGAGAAATATTTCTTTCTTTAATAAGAATGAACGTTTTCAGCGGAGGAAGTGTTGGATTTGAATCCCACGATAGTACTTTCAGAGATTATAGGTAATAAATTACCCTTTCAAAACAACAGAGGACACTTCAAAATCACCCTTAAAGACGAGACAAAGAAAACCACACATTTCATACAATTAGTATGAACAGACAAATCATAGGAAAAAATATAACTACTAGCAAAACTACACAAGTATACAATCGACTCTCAATTAATAAAATAGTGATTTTATTGAAAAAAAACATGACTTATGCAGCAAAGAAAATATTATTCCAGAAATTGCTGCTTAATTCAACTGAGAAAAATTCTTAATTTTGAATATCCACGTGAACTCTGTCGTGAAAAGAAGATTAATTAAAATTATCAGAATTTCCAAATCAGATTCTTTTCTAGATCACCTCAATAAAACTGCTCAGGAAAATAAAATAAATCACGAGAAAATAAAAGTTCTCCTTTCACTTGCACGATTATCATAAATAGTTTTAAAAATTTGGTAAAACTGTTTTTGCCCGGCTAAAGCTTTGAGAATCTATACCGCTGGCTTCTAGCATTGTCCGACGAAACTTAATAGGCCTTTTATAAAAAATTCTTAAAGAAATTTGGTAAAATTGCAGTAGTTATAAATAGTTCCTTCGGGGCCACCTGTTGCCTGGCTCAGGACGAGAGGACGAGCCACGGCCATCTTGGATGACGTCACGAGGCAACCTCCTGCTCTGTTATTCCTAGTCAGCAGCAGCCATATTGGATTTTCCTTCTGCTTAGTCATTCCTGGGAAAAAGATGCCTTATTGGTTCCTACTTCAGGCTCTTGCATTCCTGTAGTTTTCTCCGAGTCTTCCCGAATTCGAATATTTCCCCATTACTTCCTACCATCACAAGGCAACCTCCTGCTCTGTTATTCCTCGCCAGAAGAAGCCATCTTGGATTTATCTTCCTGCTCAGTCATTTCTGGCCAACAGTGGCCATCTTGGTCCCCTACTTCATACTCTTTCATTCCTGTGGTTTTCTCCGAGGCCTCCCGAATTCGATTATTTCCCCATTCCTTCCTACCATCATGAGGCAACCTCCTGCTCTGACATTCCGCGTCGGCAGCAGCCATCTTGAATTTCCATTTTTTCCTCGGAAATTCCTCTTTTCCCTCGGAAATTCCCTTTTTCCCTTTTATCTGTTTGGCTATGCAACGCTCTCGAAAAGGACTCGTCTCTGATTGGCCACATGAGGCTTTAGAAAGTGTCTCGTCTCTGATTGGCCACATGAGGCTTTAGAAAGTGTCTCGTCTCTGATTGGCTATGCAAAGCTCCTGAAATAGTCTCGTCTCTGATTGGCTATTGCGTTCCACTGTTGTTTTCTGATGCTCTGTCATTACACCTTGGTTTTCTTTTGCTCTATCATTCCGCCATGGTTTTCTCATACTTATAAGCATAGTTGGCTGTAATTTCCGAACCCTTTAAGATATAATCACCAAATTCGTAACATAGACATCACCCCCGACCATAAAAATGACCGCCGGGTCAAGTATGACCTAATTGCACTTATAAGCATAGTTGGGTGTAATTTCCGAACAATTTAAGATATAGTCACCAAAATTCGTAACATTGACATCACCCCCGATGGCGAAAAGGATCGCAGGGCCAAGTGGGCCCTAAGCCCACTTGTAAGCATAGGTGACTAATTTCCGAACCAGTTACGATATAGTTACCAAATTTATATCATAGACAACACCTACAACGAAAAGGATCGAATAGTCAAGTAGGCCCTAAATGCGTCTATAAGCATAGCTGACCATAATTTCTGAAAAGTTTAAGATACAGCTACCAAATTAATAACTTATGCATCACCCTCGACAGCTATAAATTAATGCAGGGTCAAGTTTGTTGTAAGGTCATTTATAAGCATAGTTTACTGTAATTTCCGAACCATTTAAGATACAGGCGCCAAATTAAAAACATAGGAATCACTTCCGGCAACTAAAAAGGTCGCATGTGTCAAGTATTTCCTAAGCGTACTTTTAAAAACACCGATGTAGCCACATTCCATAAAAGTGATATCTGTGTTGATATCAAACCAACAAGTTCAGTAAAAGCTAGAATGCATGCCGACACGGGAAAGAACTAATGATCACAAGGACCAACCGCAAATATTACTACAACACATCAAGTGTGATACACATTACGCCACTTGTAAATACTGTTTTCCTTTGCCTGCCATGGACCAACATACATTAAAACCATTAGTCACGCGAGAGACACATCACTGCCATGTGCTGATGCAAACAGATATAACAAACAGCCATAACCTTTAAACAACCTATGTATATTGCGCAAGCATAATTTTTCATTAAAATAATTAAAGTTTAATGAAAAGTTAGTTTCTTTTTCTCAGATTTAAGTATGTCATAAATTTTCATTGGCATATCAAAACTTTCTAAGAGTTCGTCAGTATCCGGAACATTTTTATATATTGAAACTCTTTGTGGATTGTTTTCTGGGGTATATAAAGCTGATTATATGAAATAAATAAAACATTTGTGATCATAATTTTTTACTCTGATACAGGCTTTCTTTTCTTGAATTTTGTCTGGTAATATTATGTCGGATGAACCATTCAAAGTATTGTATTTATTTAGACAAATTAAAAGATTATTTATTATCGGTACAGACAATCCAGTGTCTCGGGCTTCGAATACACTCCGTTTAGTTAAAATTTCACTGATTAAATTATTTAAGGTTTCCTATAAATTTGTTGATCTGTAGATTATAGACTTTCTTGTTCTAAAATACATTTCCTGTATATTGTTCTTATTTTCAAATGTACCATTGAATATTACGTGAATATTACGTTTATTTTCAGAGCAGTTAGATTTTTTCGTTTTGATTTTACATAAGTAGACCTAAATTATTCATAACTCTTGACATATTTAAATTGATTGATTATAAAAATTATTGAGAAGTTTTATAATTTCATTATTATTGATTCCATATATTTGTATTCTTGATTTAAAGGCAGCTCATTTCCTTTCAATTTTTTTTTCAATAATTTATTGAATTCTGTGTTATTAATTTTAGAAAATGGAACATTAAATGATTCAACATTTTTATTATATCATCTTCATGGAAATTTGTAAAATTATTTGATATCTTAATTACACTATATAATCTTTGTGTAAGATTTTGTACTGTCACTACAAACGAATTTATTTTATATTTCTTTGGTAAAGATATCACTTCAGCATGTGAAGAAGAGTTTTTCAAATCCTAAATTAGTGAACCTTTTTAGGTATACATATTATTTCAATTAAAACATATGAAATGAGTTTAAATATATCTGATATTGACTTATACAAAATGTATTTACTTATGCAAAATATATTGCAAATATTTCGTCTTTTTTTTTTCTCTTAGCTCATGTTTCTCATCTCCATTTTTTCTTTATAATTTATAAGCAAACATTTTTTTCAGATTTAAATTTTTTCATGTTTTAAATTTATTGATGTTTACTAGTAATTATTATTACTTTTATTTTATTATTTTTTCTTTCTTATTTATTAACATAATTTGATTGCATTTTAAGTTTTTTAATGCTATTCATTTATTGTTATTTATTAATAATATTAATAATAATTTTTAAGTTACAATTACTTTTTGAATATAATATATAATAATTACGCTACTTGGTTTTGTTAATTATTGTGATACCGTTATCTCATTTCTTATAACATTTTCTGTATATTTTCAAATTGTTAACGTTTGTGGATGTATCGGGCGTCGAACAGGCCAAACGAGCCATTGACAGTGAAGGTGGCCAGCCGCGGAGTCTTGTTACTGCCAGAAAATTACTCGCAACGATATGTTGCAAGAACGCTCGGCATAAGCCAACATGCCATATCCAAGTTATGTAAACGTTATAATGGAAGACATACTGTTGCGGGAAAGCGTGGTTTTGGCAGACCGCGTAGAATTGCAGTTGCTGAGGATCGCTGTCTTCGCATAATTACAGCACGGAAATGACAAAAACCAGCACGTGAGCTGTAACAGGACTTCCACCGAGCTACATCTCAACGAGAAAGTGACCAAACCAGTCGTAACCGGCTTGACGAAGGTCGATGAAGATGCAGACGACCGAGAAAGGCGTCTCATTCAACCAGGCGTCACAAACCGACACAAATGTGATTTTCTGAGCAACATAGGCTTTGGCAAATACGCGACTGGCAGAAAGTGATGTTCAGTGATGAATCCAAGGTGCCTTTATTTTTATTCCAATGGATGTGTTGGTGTGTGGAGAAATCCAGCGGAGCGCAATAACGAAGCTGCAGATGACCAGAGGGTTCCGTGTGGTTGGGGGTCTGCGGTGGTGCGAGGAGAAATCACGCTGGACACCAGAACAGTGTTGGCTACCATCTGCCGGAGGAACACCAGGGGCCTAACGGACGAGCGGGTATATCAGTGAAATTCTGCTTCCCCATGTACGACTTTTGTCAGCTGATCAGGGCAGATAATCAATTATTATGCATGATAACACTCGTTATCACGTTGCTGCACGCGTGGAAACATTTATTCTATGTCATAACATAACTACCATGGACTGGCCTCCATATAGTCCCGATTTCAACCCGATAGCGCACCGACGGGAACATCTGCAAATGCAAGTTAGAGGACGCCCAGACTCTCTCCAAACACTTGCCCAGCCAGATGAGGCCCTACGAAAGGAATGACAACACATTCTACAAAAACGCAGCCAAGGACTGGTTAGGAGTATGCCAAGATACTGTGCTGCAGGCAAGACGTGGCAACACATTCCACAAACATGTAGCCAAATACTGGTTAGGAGTATGCCAAGATGCTGTACTGCAGGCAAGAGGTGGCAACACATCACACACATGTAGTCAAAGACTGGTAAGGAGTATGCCATGATGCTGTACTGCAGGCAAGAGGTGGCAACACATTCCACAAACATGTAGCCAAAGACTGGTTAGGAGTATGCCAAGACGCTGTGCTGCAGGCAAGAGGTGACAACACATTCCACAAACATGTAGCCAAAGACTGGTTAGGAGTAAGCCAAGATGCTGTGCTGCAGGCAAGGTGTGGCAACACATTCCACAAACACGTAGCCAAAGACTGGTTAGGAGTATGCCAAGATGCTGTACTGCAGGCAAGAGGTGGCAACACATTCCACAAACACGTAGCCAAAGACTGGTTAGGAGTATGCCAAGATGCTGTACTGCAGGCAAGAGGTGGCAACACATTCCACAAACACGTAGCCAAAGACTGGTTAGGAGTATGCCAAGATGCTGTACTGCAGGCAAGAGGTGGCAACACATTCCACAAACACGTAGCCAAAGACTGGTTAGGAGTATGCCAAGATGCTGTACTGCAGGCAAGAGGTGGCAACACATTCCACAAACACGTAGCCAAAGACTGGTTAGGAGTATGCCAAGATGCTGTACTGCAGGCAAGAGGTGGCAACACATTCCACAAACACGTAGCCAAAGACTGGTTAGGAGTATGCCAAGATGCTGTACTGCAGGCAAGAGGTGGCAACACATTCCACAAACACGTAGCCAAAGACTGGTTAGGAGTATGCCAAGATGCTGTGCTGCAGGCAAGAGGTGGCAACACATTCCACAAACACGTAGCCAAATACTGGTTTGGAGTATGCCATGATGCTGTGCTGCAGGCAAGGTGTGGCAACACATTCCACAAACACGTAGCCAAAGACTGGTTAGGAGTATGCCAAGATGCTGTACTGCAGGCAAGAGGTGGCAACACATTCCACAAACACGTAGCCAAAGACTGGTTAGGAGTATGCCAAGATGCTGTACTGCAGGCAAGGTGTGGCAACACATTCCACAAACACGTAGCCAAAGACTGGTTAGGAGTATGCCAAGATGCTGTACTGCAGGCAAGGTGTGGCAACACATTCCACAAACATGGAGCCTAAGACTGGTTAGGAGTATGCCAAGATGCTGTGCTGCAGGCAAGAGGTGGCAACATAGTCTACAGGAGTGCACAATTACCACATTATGTTTTCAGTTTGTTCAAGAACCATTTCTGTTTTACACATCGTTGCGTTAATTTATCGATTAGAGGCACAATAAGTGTTCCTTTACGAATGCTGTATTGTTTTCGGTTTTACGAAACCTTGACAAGTTTGTATAACTTTAGTTTCTGCATATTGCTACCGAATAGATAAAATATATCCATGCAATGTCATGACACCTTTTTTATTTTGAGTATTTTATAAGAACATGTCAACTGAATTTCAGCATGAATATTTTCGTTTGTTGAGATTTCAGTTTCAGCTTCACACAGGTGGAAGTACAGTAAACACAGGACAGGCCGAGCTCAGACCGTAGATGAGCACATGAACACGCGCGTTCTGCGCTTGCCACATAACATAAGGGTTTCGAAGCAAGTAAAGCTTATGTCTATGTTTTGATAACATTACATGGCTTTATGACATAACTAAAATTTCACAAAAAAACACAATATCGATTGAAAAATGTCTGTCGCTCATATTTATAGCTCGGTTTTAAGTACTTTGTGCCAAACAAATTTGAAAAACTTAATTATACACAAGGTTTATTTTCAGTGCAGGTGTTTGTCCGAGTCATAAGAGCAGGTGAAGCAATGTCTTTAAAATGACGTTACTTAATTAATCTGGGATTCTGGTTTACTGTACTCCATCCATGTTTACTTTCAAATTCCCTGAAGCCCTGCTATAGTTCTACTTCCAGAATATTTTTTCGCCTCATGCAAACAAAGCTTAGATTATTACACCAGAGGGCCAACGCACCGCATTCGTGGGCAATCAGCATATTAACGTTTTCCCTAAGAAGTATTACTGACTAGGCTACCAACACACTTATTTCCTCTCTGTATTTATTTGTATTAGTTATAAGTCAATTATTATCATTTATAGATAAAATGCAAGTAAAAGTAAAATTTAACAAAAAAAAAAGTTATTTTATGTTCGCACAAGTATAAAACGTTTGCGATACGCGATGTAGTCAGGTAACCACTAATCACCTCATATGGGGTGTTTTTTAACAGGTTTGTTTCCAAAAGTGTGAAGAAACCGCGAATAAACTATACTAGACAATTTAATTTTGAATTTAGTTTTACAATTTAACGTGGAAGTCTGGGTGAACGACATAACGATTTTCCATGAGATTTCTTTGTGGTAGTGAAGTGATTTCAACAATAATTTCAAACGATAGCCATACATGTAAATATGTACAGTTTTGAAATGTGATTGCAAAAATACATAAGTTGAAAATTATAATTATTCTTTTAATTAGATTTTGTAAATCACTTGCCGCTTTCTGTACTTTCATCAGGCTACTATTTGCAGTGAAATCAACAAAAATTTCAAATATACTTTAAAATATGTAAAATACGTATGCTTTGGCACTTGGATGTCCTTAAGAACAAAAAGGACAGCTGCCTACCTTTTTAAGTAATTGTAAACATGTAAGCATATGTTTCTGAAGAGGGGCGGGTTGAGAATGTCTCTGACGACCAGTGACAGACCACCGAGCCAGTTGCAGCTCCCCACTTGACATGCACAGTCCTCGCCATATTGCGATTTACTATTTTTTGTCGTAAGATATATCAAACAAAACTTTTCTACAGTCAACTAATGATTACTTCCAACTTTTCTGAAGCCCTGCAGTAGTTATAAATTTTATTTTCGGCGTCACCTGGCCGCTGGTTGGGGACGAGAGGACGAGCCACTGCCATCTTGGATGAAGCCACGAGGCAACCACTTGCTCTGAAATTCCTCATCGGTAGCGGCCATCTTGGATTTCCCTTTTTCTCCTCGGATATTCTCTTTTTCCCTTTTCTCTGATTGGCTATGCGAGGCTCTCGAAAGGGTTCCGTCTCTGATTGACTACCGTGTTTCACCTTGGTTTACTAATGTTCTGACATTCCATCTTGGTTTTCTCAAACTCTACCATTCCAATTGTTTTATATCGTGATCTGTCATTCCATCTTAGTTCTTTCATGCTCTAAAATTCCTACTTGTCTCTCCCACCTATTTTCTCTCTCTCTTGCCTTCTATCATTTCTTCTTGCCTCCCATCCTGTTTCTCTTTTGCCTTCTGCATCCTCCACCTTGGATGTTCGAAGTTCCCTCATAACCATCGTCTGCTGTAGGCGGCCATCTTTGATTCCCGCATCCGCCACCAGAGTGTGCTAAGTTCTTGTTTGAAGTTCGACAGTTCGTGGCTAGGAGCACTGGTATCGATTCGAACATTTTGTGTGTTAGTGCACTCGTTGATTGCAGAGGTGCACTAGCATCGGGGAGTGTAGTTAAAACAATGGCCACCAGGAGAGCTGGGATTTTTTTTAGTTGTTTGGGAACTTAAAAAAATGTACGAGTGAAAAGATGTTATACTTGAAGTTGGTAGCCTCATTACCTATAACAAATTGCCGGCGAGCCTTGAAATGACCATGACACCAGTAGTGAACCTTCCTGCTGGCGCTGGGGCTCGGCCACGGTGCGTCATTTATGGCTATGCTTTGAGCGAGTCCTGACTTCTTTATTTCATCTTTAGTTTAGGGACGTGATCAAATCACTTACTTTCTTTAGGGAAATCACCCCACAGAGTTGTGATTTTAACATCTTCTGTGAATTGATCATCTACCTTAGGGATTTGATCAAATCTCCGGTTTTATCATCTCCCTGCGATATATACACACCACCTCGCTGTGCGCGGGCCGGAACGTAGTCGACACTCGTTCTGTATAAACAAGCAGTAGATAAATTTTTTATAGAATGTGAAATACATATATAAAAATTAATAGCGCGAATAAAATACCGATAGTCTACACAGTACCGCGGACGCAGTCCTGCACATTCATAATAATAATACAAATTAGCGTACATCTTTAGCTTTAAAGGATGTTAACATAAGGCGAAATGGGCTGGGACATGGGCATCACTCTGTAAAAACTAGACAAAAATGTCTCAGTACCTATACATAGAGTACCAGAGGAGGACGGCTGAGCTCGGACGAAACGATAGAGGACGCTAATGACTGTGGGCTCGGACAGCATGAATTCAGACGAACAACAGTTTAGACTCCTGTTCAGTAATCACCTCCCATCAGCAAAACTGAGTCACGCAGTCCCCGGCACTCCTTCAGTCAGGGAAAAAATAAACACACGAGTGTCCCCAGACGATCAATAATTAACACTCGTTTAGACACCTGGAAAGTAATCACCTTCCATCCGGCAGACGCCCAACAGCGGCACTCTCTAGCCTTCAGAAAATAAACACACGGGCATGTACACTGAAGAGCCAAAAAAACTGGTACATCTGCCTAATATCGTGTAGTAGTCCCCCCCCCCCTCGAGCAAGCAGAAGTGCCGCAAGACGACGTGGTATGGACTCGACTAATGTCTGAAGTTATGCAGGAGGCATTTCACTCCATGAATACTGCAGGGCAGTCCACAAATCTATAGGAGTGCGAGGCGGTGGAGATATCTTCTGAACAGCAACGTTGCAAGGCATCCCAGATATGCTCAATAATGTTCATGTTTGGTGATTTAGGTGGCCAATGGAAGTGTCTAAAGTCAGAAGAGTGTTCCTAGAGCCACTCGGTATCAACTATGACGTGTGGGGTGTCGCATTGTCCTGCTGGAATTGTCCACGCCCATCGGAATGCACAATGCACATGAATGGGTACAGGTGATCGGGCAGGATGCTTACGTATCTGTCACCGGTCAGAGTCGTATCTAGATGTATCAGGTGTCCCATTTCACGCCAACTGCACACGCATCATACCATGACAGAGCCTCCACCAGCTTGAACATTCCCCTGTTAACATGCATGGTTCATGGATTCATGAGGATGTCTCCATACCCGTACAAGTCCATCCGCCCGATACAATTGGAAACGAGACTCGTCAGACCAGGCAACGTGTTTCCAGTCATAAACAGTCCAATGGTGGTGTTGGTAGGTCCAGGCGAGGCGTAAAGCTTTGTGTCGTGCAGTCAACAACGGTACACGAGTGGGCCTTCGGCTCCGAAAGCCCATATCAATGCTGGTCCGTTGAATAGTTCGCATTCTGGCACTTGTTGAGGCCCAATCATTGAAATGCGCCCATTTGAGAAAGGATTGCACGTCTGTCGCGTTTAATGATTCTCGTTAGTCGTCGTTTGTCCCGTTCGTTCACGATCTTTTTCCGGCCTCAGCGATGTCGAAGATTTGATGTTTTATCGGATTCCCGATATTCACGGTATACTAGTGAAATGGTCGTACGTGAAAATCCAAATTTTATCGCTACCTCGGAGATGCTATGTCCCATCTCTCGTGCGCCGACTATAACACCACGTTAAAACTCATTTAAATCTTGATAACCTGCCATTGTAGCAGAAGTATCTAGCAACTTTGCCAGACGCTTGTTGTCTTATATAGGCGCTGCCAACCGCATCGCGTTCCATACCTCTGTTATTTGCATACGCACGCCTATACAAATTTTTTTGCCTCTCCAGTGTAACACACAGAGGGAATTCCGTTTATGAATAAAAATGTATACGCAGCACAAGTTCTAAGAATAAATTCATTTATATAAGAAAAGATACATTCAATTGTGGTATATACAGTCTCAATCACATACACACGCCTGAGTCTGGAAACTTAATTGAATTTACGCTCGATCAGCTTGATAATATTATCTTCGGAAATGGAGATTCGCCGCATGACTGCATCTCGCATGTGCTGACAATGTGTCCATTTTTCATCGTTTGTGCGCAAGTCATTTAGGACACGACCAATCCTGTGCTCTATAAGGTCTTCAATACCCGCGAGTCCTACACTCAAGGAGTGGGCGCATGTTTCTAGCTCCTCGACCATGTGAGTAAGAACTATATTAGTTATTCCTTCGAAGGCAGAAATGAGTTTCGATTCCATGTTGGCCACAGCCTCCAACTTCTTTCTTAAAGCGGCCAGCGTACCTGCACCCTTAGTCTTGACATTAAGGTGCTGGTCTAGTTTTGTAGCCAGATCAGTAAGAACTCTGTCGTCAACTTGCTCTTCCATGCCATCGAGCTTCTTCTCCCCGGCTGCGAGCTTGCCTCCTACTGCGGTTAAGTTGAGCACATCTTCAGTTAATTTGCAAATCTGAGCTTCTATCTTAGCAGACATTGCATTCCTATTGCACAAATAGCTGCCCATCTACGGCCTCGAGAGCGTCACCGGTAGCAAAATCAGTCTGTTGGGACACACTCTCGATCAATGTACCAAGCCTCAAATCCATATTATAAGTTAGTATATTCGTATCGAAGAGACGGCCTTCCACGGTGGCAAGCTTACTGCCTAAAGCAGACAGTTTGAGAACATCTTCAGTCAATGCATGTAATTCAGTAGTCATGACCGTATGAACCCTGCTGGCTATTCGCTCACCCACACTGTTGAGTTTCGCCTCTATAGCAGCGATCCGGTCATACCGTCCATCAGTGTGCGAAGATGTGTCTCGATATCGGCCTGCAGTACTGCCACCGGTTGCAACGCCTCCGAAGTGACGCAGCGGAGAATGGATACACTGGTCGCATCGCCTTCATGTTTCGCCCCTCCGAGATTATAGGCTTGTTTCCTTTCAAAACTGCAGTTTCCATCGCCAGTAGATGTAATACAGCTGCCCATCTCATGCTTCAGACCGCTGTGGCCGAACTTGGATACGGTGTAGCTCATCGTTCACTGATGTGCTATATTGAGCTGATCGCATCCCCTTTGGTACCTTCTCTTATGAGGCGGGAAATCCTCAGTTATCATAAGGAAACCGTGAGCTTCGCGCCAGCAACATGAGCACATGTCTTTAAATATGTCGAATGTCATATCAGTATTAACGTGATTGGAGTAGACATGGCACGAATTCAGGTCATCCATGAGAAATAGAACGAGGAAATTAGCATTGTCACGCAGAAGCTGCTTAGTCATACGTGAATATGTTTGACATAGTTAAATCGAATACCCTGCTACATAGCAGCCCATGCTGAAATACTGATGCATGGTCGACTGTGTTTGACAGAGTTTGGCAAAGCATCACTTGGCTGCACGATTTCTTCATTGTCGCTAAATGAAAAATAACGAACACCATCTACTGCCTGTAGTATTTGCGCTAGACGTAGGTACTTTGGCTGTTGTAGCAATTTCGTGTATAGGTAAATGATCTCGAACCAAAGACCATTGGGTTCCTCCAAAAGGCTGATACGTACACATATTTTTCCACAGTTGCTCGATCCTGCTATGATACCCCACACAGTGATTGGTAGTAGCTTCCTATGACATGATCCGCAAGCGTTAGTTTCGTCATCGGTGGCGGTGATGCGAACGGGAAGCGTGGTGGACTGTGGCACAATCTCCATTGAACTGATACATGAAAGGCTAAACCGCCGGTACTTAGGCAATGGGACCACACTCTAGACCAGGTGAGGCAGACACCCACAGGATGGTCGAGTTCAAGGTCAGGTCAGCCACAAACATATAAAGTAGATGCAACGACAAAGACGTGTTCGTATGTCGTAATCCACTGTGGGTGTAAGAACAAGAAGGGGCGTGGACTGGTCAATATGTGGATCAACAAACTCTTTTTCGAGGCGCACATTCCAGGCTACAAACATTGTGGGCCAGGTACGCGACTAGCACGGAGATTGAAGCGAGGCGACTTATCTGTCTATTCGTTGGACGAAGCGTGCAAGGAACACGACATTGACTATGCGACCAGTAGCAAGTTGGAAGACAGGCACGTGGCCGACACAGTTTGTGTGGAAAAAGCCAAGTCAATAGTTAGATCGCCCAAGTTCAAACTTGGCAAATGTCTAGCTGCTTGGGACGTGTCCAAGATTATGAAAACTAAAGTCAAGAGGGGAATGGGTTTGAGGTTTGGTAGGAAGAAAAATAGCGGAATGACACGGAGGAAACCTCGCAAAGTAGGGAAGCAATAATGCATCTTGCCCTTCATCTTGCCAGTGCTCGGCGTCCTCGGCAGTCTTATCGGTGGCGCAAGGGGTATTGCGAGAGCTGTGAACATATCAAAGGAGGAAAATAAGTAATTGGCCGAAGCGATGTGGCACAATAGGAGTATGGAGGCACTCGCTAAAAGGTAAAAAAAAAAAAAAAAAAACAGTGGACTAAGGAACGNAAAAAAAATGGCAGTGGACTGTATCTCTGACCCTACCATGTAGGAGGCGAGGGCGGTGGTGCGAGAAAGTGAAAATGGCGGAGGATGGTCGGTCGAAAGAAGCGGTCTTAAGGTCCCTGCCCAGCCGTCCACTCACCAACATTGACATACGAAAGTATGGTTGCAAATTAAACATAGACAATTTTCGAGGCATGTTCATGTGCGAACGCCTACACCACCATTCGAAGCGTGTCGAGTGCTGTATAGTAAACCTAGATACCAGCCTCGGGTCGGGGACACATTGTACAGCATATAAAAAGGGTGTTATTCTACGGTATCACCACACTTTTTATATGGTAATTCAAGGGGATTTTATATGATAATTTAAGGACTCCACTAGAAATGAAAATGAATGAGAACAATAAAGGAGATCGGGAGGACTCTGAGCAAACCACTCAAATTGAATGAAAGAGCATGAATTAGGAACCAATATGACCACTGCTGGTGAGGAATGACAGAGTGGTAGGGACATCCAAGATGGCCGACATCAGTAAGGGATGATGGAGCAGGAGGTTGCCTCGTGATATCATCCAAGATGGCAGATGCTCGTCCCTCGTCCCCAAGCCCCAGCCCCTGGGGCTGAATACCCTATTTATAACTACTCCCTGCTAAAATTCTAGTTTCGGGTTATTCCTCCGCCTCATGCCAACATAGGTTTATTATATCCTGTAAATTACACCAGAGGGACAACGCACCACATCCTTCCGCACTCAGTTACATACTATTTTGCATGAGAACTATTTCTTACTATGTATTAACAAAATACCAATTTCTTCCTGTCTTTATTCATATTAATTATGAATTAAATATTATAATTTATAGATAGAAAACAAGCAAAGTTCATTTTAACAAAAGATAAGTTACTTTTATGCTGCCAGAAGTACAAAATACTTGCGGTACATATAGCATATTCAGGAAACAACCAAACGCGTCGTACATGAGATGATTTTTCAAAGGTTTTTTTTCCAAAAAGTATTGTTATGCGCTGCAGCTCGCACTGGCCGCGAGCTTCCGTTATGTGTGTCCGGCTCTTTGAAGGGCGTGGGGGTGGGGTGACCCACCTCAACCCTCCCCTCCACCAGTCAGACCCGCTCGCTGCCTCGTCGCTTCCCCGCTCCCGAGCAGCTCGGGGAATGACTGACAGCGGGGATGTAGCTGGCGTCAAAGACCCTCCTCCTCCCCCCTGCTGGAGAAGCCGACGAGTGTAGTGGATGCACAAGCATATTCTGAGATTAGGACCCTCAGCACAACACGGGATTTAGAGAAATTTCTAGGTGGTTGTCTATGACCTTATAAATACAAGCCACAGTTGGACAGTCGGCAATCTTCGGCGAAGGCTATCTGGCTGAGTGCGGTAATCTAGTATTGTGTGGAGGAGACCTGATATTGCGAGGCGATGGCAGACGAGGTGTTTGTGGTGTGAATGGACGAAAGGGCGCGAAACCCGACTAGTTAAAGCTTCTTACTGTGCGTGAGGGCGCTAGGAGAACTATAGAACTTTGCGGACTGGTTGGACCTGGACTGAACTGAGGTGGGACTGAATAACATGTGATACGGACTTTATTGTAAATATTGGAACTGTCAAATATGGACATATAATTTGTAAAATCATTAATAGGTTTTGATACACTGTCTGTTGGGAATAATTTTTAATTATGTTAATTTTTTTTTAGGTAATAGTAAGTTGTGTTGTTTGAAGTCATTAATTGTAAACAGAAAAATATATAAATGTATTGTAAGATGTTGAAACAAGAAAATTTTGTTTGTAGTTATCCATAAAATTAGGAAATTATAATGAACTATTATACGAGGGTTATTCGGAAAGTAAGGTCCGATTTCTTATAAAACATAAACCATCACATTTTTTTCAAAAAAAGTTTTTTATTTAATTCCTTACATGTTTCTCTATTTTTATACGTAGTTTCTATATTTGTTTAAACAATTGTCATAACGTTCTACAAGCTTTTGTATGCCTAAGTCATAGACGTCTGCCGCCTGTGAGGATAACCAGTCTGTAACTGCTTCTTTCACCTAGTAATTTGTGGCGAAGTGCTTGCCTACCTAAAGGCATTTGCCTTTAGGTAGCGGAACAAGTGAAAATCACTCGGCGCCAAGTCTGGACTGTACGGTGGGTGGTCAATCTGTTCCCATCCAAAAGATCTGATCAGATTTTGGGTGTGAATGGCAGAATGGGGTCTGGCATTATCATGTAGCAACAAAACTCAAGACGTCAGAAGGCCACGTCGCTTATTTCGTAGTTTAGTCAGGGTAGCGCAGTAAGCGGCTGCATTGATTGTTGTCCCTTGCTGCATAAACTCGACTAACAAGACTCCATGTCTATCCCAAAACACGGTTGCCATAACCTTGCATGTTGAGATTGTCCGCTTGGCCTTGACTTTGACTGATGATGTCGGGTGACGCCATTCCATTGACTGTCATTTAGACTCTGGGGTCATGTGAGAAACCCACGTCTCATCCCCTGCGACAATCTTCTCTAAAAATTGATCACCTTCCTTATGATGTCGGTCCAAAAAATCAAGAGCACAAGCCATTCTTTTCATTTGGTGTTCCTCAGTAAGCAGTCTGGGAACCCAACGTGCTCACAATTTGTGAAATTGCAAATTTTTATAGACAATTTTGTGCAAAGTTGTTCTACCCACATTCGGAAATTCCAATGCTAAAGTTGAAATTGTGAATCGCTGGTCTTCACGAATATTTTCGTCCACGGCTTTGACCAAATCTTCTTTGATCACTGATGGTCGGCCTGATCGCGGTTCATCATGGACAT